>JAWMRA010000001.1:32586224-32633271 GCA_035584735.1 Pseudotriccus pelzelni | reverse complement strand
GCCCCTCCTTCTGCACTGACCTTGGGGTCTGCATTGGTGTTCCCATGTTCTCACTCTGCTCTTCCCTGGCTGGAATTCTTTCTGCACAACAACCTTCTGTTCTTAAATATGTTATCACAGAGGTGTTACTGTTACTCCTGATCAGCTTGGCCTTGGCCAGTGTCAGGAAGTCCTTCCTGGAGCCAGCTGCCATTGATTCCACAGGATTGGGAAGCTTCTGGCAGCTTGAAAAAAAGCCACCCCTGTAGCCTGCCCTGCTACCAAAACATAGCCAGAAACCCATTACAGTTACCTTGTCATAAAAGGAAGTAAATTTTGATAAGCAGGACTTTTTTCTCCGGAAGCTGGCAGTGGCCAATGACTACATTGTCTTTCAGGTGTTTTTCAATACCTCCCAGAATAATCTTCTCCACGATTTTACCAGGCACTGAAGTGAGACTGACTGGCCTGTAGTTTCCAGGCTCCTCTTTCTTGGCCTTCTTGAAAATCAGGACAACATTCCCAGCTTCCTGTCACCTGGGACCTTTCCGGATTCCCAAGACCGCTTGAAAATCATTGAGAGAGGTTTTGTGATGACATCAGCCAGCTCTTTGAGGATTCTAGGATGAATCCCATCAGGCCTCATGGATGTGTAGGGATCCAGCTGGAGCAGCAGATACTGCACAATTTCAGGGTTGACTGGGAGTCGATCATTCTCTCAGTCATGGTCTGCCAGCTCCAGGCACTGAGACCCCCTTGATCCATCATTTGTGTTGAAGACAGAGGCAAAGAAAGCATGAAACACCTCTGCCTTGTTCCTGTCCCTGTTTCATGTGTATACAGATTCCAGGCTGAACTGGTCTAGATATTAGGTATACCCTCCAGACATTTAAAATTATTATCTTGTAATTAAATTGACCTGGTGAAAGGTGAATATAATTTCATGAGGAAACTTTACTGCACAGGAGACTAAAGTTCTCATTAAATTACTAGCTAAGATCTGTGTGAATGTTATTTTCTTTGCTACAAGAAAGACGGTTTCTTTCCTCCCTGTTCTATCCTTCTTCTGAGGCAGGCTGTCCTTCTGCATGTTACAGTCTTGGATATACATTTTCCACAAGCAGAGTGAAAAGCTAAATTTTTAAACCCAGTTCTTGTCAAATATAGAAGGCATATTGAGGCTCATAATTCATTAATAATTTATTTATCCCTCAATAGATATTTTTATATCTATCCTGTGCAAACACAGGAGAATATAGATCAACCTAGAAAATGAGATGTGCCATTGAAGTTAATGAGATAACTTGCATGGATAAAGCAGGCTTGTAGTACTGACTACAGACTGCACTCTGTGGCATGGGTTTTGCAGCTGTGCAGTCCTGCTTTGAATAGGTTCTGGTTAGAATGAAGAAAAAGAAAATTTCATCCCAGTAGTACTACAGCTGTATCACTTTGAGGTTGGAAAACTGAAGAGAGGTCTTTTGGATTTTTTTTCCCCTGATCTTGGCTGGGCTTTACACAACTGGTTGTGGAAAAGCAAAACATTAGGCCAGTGATTTTTTTTATTTTTTCAGCATTTTGTCTACATTGAAAAGGATTATAAAATTTGAAACATAACCTCTTAAATTTAGAGTACTTAATTTGGAATATATAGAAAAAAAATTTGGGGGGTTCAGAGGTAATTTTCAACCAGTGCAAGCAGTCTGTGAAGTTCTAAATATCTTAGAAGTCTGCTCAAATCCAAAACTTTTCTGTTTAAAATAAAACAAGGTAGTACTATTTTAAAAAAACCTTATTAACAGCAAACAGAACTCACTGCTTGGTAGGAACTATTTGCCATCTCCAACTAGTTAGACTATCAATTTCCCTCTTTAAATAGATGTAGTAAAAATGATGAACAACATTGTAGCCTGACCACGTGTGCAGGTGATCTGAGAGCTGTGGACCTGAAGGCACTGTTCTCTTGTTTCCTGGGATGCAGCTTTGAAATTGCAAGACCTCAGCTTCTTGCCATGATTTGCCGCAGCCAAATGCCAGGCATCAGAAACTGTCTGCCCTGGAAACAGTGTCTTTGGCTTATACCTTGGACTCTTGTTTTGTAGGTATAAATCTGAGGCTCTTAAAACTATTACACTGCTAATTCATTCATAAACGCCAACATTTTTTAAGAATATGGCTCTTTTTCACTCCTATAAGGCTGTCAGTAAGAGGATGGTCAGCAAAGTCTGGCACCCTGTGAAGACCCTTAGGGTTGCTGCCTTCATTTTATTCATAATTCCTCTAAGAAGAATGTTGCAGTTGTTCTGAAACAATACTGTAGAGGTGTGATATTTTCCCTGCAACAAATAATACAAATACATCCTATGGACCAGTTGCTGTGGTTCCTCTAACTGTTAGTGGAAGTTAAGTGGAAAGCATTTTTAAAACTGTGAGTATAATGATCTGTATCTAGTTGTAGTTCCTGACTGATAGTAGTGCCAGGAAAGGAGCTGTGTCTGGCCTATCACCAGGATATGACTGGGAGTGCTGCATGTGGGGCTTAGGTTTAGGTTGGTAAGTGCAGAAGAGGATAATAGAGCTATATATTGACCAAGACTGAGTGCAGATGTATGATGTCACTTGGCCTTTGTGGGTTAAATGCCAGAAAGTACAAGGGAAGGAGCTATTGTGGGCTCAGTCAAGACCACCTATTCTGTGAACTTTGCACAAAAAGCACGGTATGGGAGGCTCAGAACTCCTCTGGCGTAATGCTGGGCTAATACTAGGTAAATTGTAGACATGGTTTTCTAATTTACTTAAGATAGTGAAGCTACTGTAACACAAAGGAGCAGAAAATTATTAAAAAATCCCAAAAAATTTTATTCTCCAAGCAGCAACACATGAATCACCAGCACCCTCTATTTTCCACTTAATCCACTAGGATGCTATGTCACGGGAGGTTTAGGTTGGATATTAGGAAAAGGTTTTTCAGTTCAGTGGGCTGGCCACTAGAACAGGCTTCCCAGGGAAGTGATCATGGAGCCAAGCCTGTCTGAGTTCAAGAAATATTTGGACAGTACTCTGAGACACATGGTAGGATTTTTGGGGCTCTCCTGTGCAGGGCCAGGAGTTTGACTTTGATGGACCCTCTAGGTCCCTTCCAGTGCAAGATATTCTGTGATTCTATGACTAGATTGGTACACACAGCAAGTACTTTCAGTCTGTCTGCAAGCAGAGATGAGTAATCGGTATTGCAGATATGACACATTCATAATACTTTGTAAGAGTGGTGGTTTCATCCAACACAAACACACACACACACAAACACACTTACAATGTTATGTTAACCTAGTTAATAATTAGTCAAAACTTGTTTATGCCTTATCATATTCCTCCTGAAGAAGCTCATTGAATTATCCTACATTATAGATATTAACCCATTATAGATATTAACCTATTATTTCTCTAATGCTCATATCATCCCTTGAAATAACAATAACAAAGTTCCAGTCCTGTGATGAATGTTAATTTGCAATTGTTGTTGTTGAAGAACCAGTTCATTGTCTGAAACAGTTTCTTTTTTTATAGCAGGCTCTATAACTTTATAGCTTTTACTGTACTGAAACTCCTACAAGTTGTTATTTGGATATACTCAAATGAGATTACATATAAATAGCAGTTCAAACAGAATAATGTCATTTTGGCATTTTTCCTGGAAAAATTAAATATTTTTATTTGGAGATAAATCCAATTAAACTTCTGTATCTAACATGTGAAAGTTTCAGAAGGAAATTTAAATCAGCTCTATAAATGGCAAAGTTACTATTTTTCTCCTTCCCTTCCAGTGAAGAATGGGCATCAGGGAGCATTTCCTTCAGCTGATTTACATAACTGTTGTTGCCATGGAGTTTTATTTTTAATTTTTTTAATTTTGTAGCTGTTAAAAGTAGTTATATAGTGAACGTAGATTTAGTATAGTAAAATCCTTTACCCTTTGACACAGTTTTCACATAGCAAGCCCTGTTAGCCATCCCCATATCAATTCCCCTAAATTCCAGTAACCTGTTTAGTCTCATTTTCAAGGTAGAACTGTAGAGGACATCCTAAAATCTGAGGAAGAAGATACGACCCTAGAACAAAACAACCTCCAAGCCCAAGGCTCTGGAAGACCTCCAAGAACATCACGTCACCTGAAGAAGATGAAGATGAGGAAGAGGGGGTCCCAAAATGACCCCAGACCCAACTCCAGAAGGTGTGTTGGGGGGCAGAACCGGGGTGGTGACTGGACAGGGATTGGGTGAAAATCATTATAAAAATGACAAACACCTGTACTTAGGGCACACAGATGGTGGTATTCCTGGAAGCCTGGGGACTCATTAAAGCCTTTCTTATCCTTATCTTACCGCCCCTCTAATTCAGCCCGGAGTCTTTTTTCTCCAACAGCTTTTAGGCAACGGTTTCAATAATTGTCACACCAAAGCCTGTTTCTTCCTAAGGCAAATTCCACTTTTCCAGGTAGAGACTTGCCTTCCTTTGGCTGTCTTTATTTTAATGCACTTACAGTTAGTTCTTCAGAGGCATCCAATGAATATTCAATGCACCTTCAGCCTGTCTGTACTCTGAAGTAATTTACACTACCACTTATATTTAACTCATGTTCTTTTGTATTCCTACTGATAGCATATTTTTCTTAGAATCACAGAATCATTAAGGTTGGAAGAGACCTCTAAGATCATTCAGTCCAACCATTAACCTAATACTGCCAGGTCCACCAATAAACCATGTCCCTAAGCACCATGTCTACACATTTTTTGAATACTTCCAGGGACAGTGACTCCACCACTTCCCTAGGCAGCCTATTCCAATGCCTGACCACGCTTTTAGTGAAGAAATTTTTCTTAATATCCAACCTAATGGCTGGGAATATATTTTCAACCAGCTGTGGCTATGGTAGGTAAATAAATCTCAGAAGTTCTCTGCCAGATAATTACACAGGAGAAAAATAAAGAAAAAATTAGGCCAAATATATCAGGGATTAAAAATTCCCTCAGAGAAATGAAGATGAGAGAGACTCTGTTCCTTGAGTCCAAACCTTCATTTCATAAGGCCTTTCTTGAGGGATAAAATTTCAGCGTTGTGTTTATGAGGTGCCTTTTTTCCCTAATTACTAGTAAAACATGAAATACAAAACCATGAATCATCTCATTCATAAATTGTGCCTGGCAGAGAAGAGTACCAGCTGCTCTCCAAAGAAGGAGCAAGAAGTTAGAACAACAATAGAATTACTTATCTAATTGGTACTTTTGAGCCTATACTTGGAAATCATATGTCACTTTTTCAATTTTTTTCTCTTTTTAAAGTCCTTCCAAACTCTTGACATCCATAGTATTTTGACACCGGGTTCCAGTGGTGCTTTCAATAATATGTCCTTTCATCAGGCTTAGGAGTATTGCCTTTCAGCTTCCTTAAATGCCCTTTCGGTGGAATGTGCCAGAAAATTTTGAGACAGGCAGAAAATTAATCTTCTTTACACTGTTTAGCACGTAGCCTCTTAATTCATGCATTTTCTAAAAGAAACAGCCTCAATCTTTAAAATCTCTCATCCTGGAAGTGTTTTTGCCTCTACTCACCAGTGATCTCACTAAATAAAAAGCTGATGAATTTTGAGGTAGTTGCTATAGATTTGTTCTTGCTCTAGGCTGATAACATTTTAGACCCAACAAGTAATTACAGAAAGGGGAGAAATGCTACTGCTTATTTGTTTTTAATCTAAACAGGAATTTGTGTAATCAGGTAAAGAAAGGAAGAGAACAAAGTAAATTTTTTTTTCTCCCTGGAAGAAGGAATTAAACAGGGCAAAATAAAGTCTTCCCTGATGAACAAGAAGGAATGAGCACTAAATCAAGGGGGGAAATTGATAAACATAGGGAAAATTCTGTGAAAAACACAGGACAGTGGTTTCCAGATTATGAGGTATTTTGGTAAAAGAGGCTTAGACTGGGACTGAGTTGGGAAAGACAAAGGGAGAGAGAAAACAGTGGCACAATTCCCTGTAATGATGAGGAAGTAGAACAGGGGTCCTGAAGCCAGACAGGAAGGGAAGGATGGAGACAAGAAACAGTAAGGACACCACTACAGTGATGGGAAATTATCCTGACTTTCATGTAGGTCCAAAATCAGATCCTATTATTTTCTTGGCCTTTCTGTTACCCTTTGTTTCTATGCAAATATGTTTATGTATCACTGACATAGCATTGTTTTGGTATTGCATTGTCTTAAACTGAACTGTGTTTAGCAGTGGGTATAGCAGTGATGTTCTGAGAGCCATGGAAAGGAAAAGAAGGGAAAAAAAATTTGGCAGAAGATCTGGAAGACTTGAAAGAGTAAGGCTAGAAAATTTTTTGAGCTGTGTCTCAAGATACCCACTAAAAGATGTGCACTGCAAGAGAAACAGGCAGTATATCATGATAAAATATCACTGGAGGCATCAGAGACACAGGAACTGTGTTGAAAAGTATTGCTACATAGATAAGTTTGCTGCAAATCCAGAAACTAGCATCAAAGAACAGCAATGGAGAGACTGTACACATGTGAAAAAGAGACAGAACCATGGCAGATGCAACTTAGGCATAATAAAACTGAAATGAGTAAGACCAGAATAAACCAGGGAAACCCAGAAGTGACTCATTGCTGCTAGCAGTTAGCAAGGAGAGAGAAGAGGTACTTTTGGTGGGGATTTGGGGGTAACGGGCAGGTTGAATGGGTGTTCTGTCCAGTCAATTGCAAGATCAGTGCTAAGGGGCTCTGTCCACTGAGGGTTAAGCAGTCTGTGTAGTCATTCAGCTGCAAAAATGAGTACTTTTTTCTTTTTTTCTCCTCCCAACACAACATTCTTTATTGGTTGCACATTGCCTTAATCTATGTAATGCTCAGGGCTTTCCCTTTGAAGCCCTTCATGTGCAATTAAATTAAATGCACAATTAAATAAAAGTGTTGTAGTTGGCTTCTGCCACAGACATATCTCACCTATGTACCCCCAGTTTCTGTGGCAGTACCTCTAGCCCTTGTTTTTCACCATTTCAATTGCTTTTTCTTTCACTCACCCTTTGCCACCCCTTAGTCCCTAAACTTTCCTTAGTCCCTAAATCCTGTGCTAGGGATTAAACTGAGGTTAGCAGGTAATACCAGTAAAAGTAGTCTTATAGACAGCCATTGTTTCCTCATTAGATGTATTTGCCAAGCTTATCAGCTGTGAGCAAGGAGTGCTCCTGCCAGCTTTGTTGACATAACAGCAAGAAAAACCAATGGGAGAAACTGGGAAGGTCCCAAAGAATCTTTGAAATTACTTTGGAAAAAGTATTCAGGGAACACCTTATAAACTGGAGAAGACACCCAGAAGTGAATGCTTATCTGGGGATAGACCCACAACTTCTCCTTCTGACTGACCACTAGGGAAAATTTTTCTTTTCACTTTTCTCTCATTTCTCTTTTTTTTCCTTTTCCATTAGAGCTGCTGTATTCCATCAACTCCAGATCACAAAAAAAAAAAAAAAAAAATCTTTTTGCATCTTTGTTTCATTATCCTGTGTGAAACTATATCCTGATGGAAGACAATTCACACATTCATGATTTATTAGTCTGTCAAGAATTCTTTAAACCATTTTTCTGTGTTAAATATATAACTTACCCTAAAACTAGAAGACAGCAAACACTCTCCCTTAGTTTAATACTGTTAAAAACAATTACCTAGCAACAAGCTACAGGTTACTAGTCAATCCAAGCTTGTCTTTAGGTTGAGAAGTATTGCATATTCAGTATGAAAAAGAGCGAAATAAATATTCACTTAACGTGCAAACTTTGGTGAAATTTGATCTGTTTAAAGGATCACATCAACAGTTAAATCTCTATGGAGAAATTCTCAGGATCAAGTCACCTGTTTTGGTCAGATGGCTAATGGTGATTAGCTCTTCACAAATCCCCTGGTAACCAGGTTCTAACTCTTAAAAAGTTGGTAATTATCTTAAACAGTTCCTGACACTTAAATTGCTTGCTAATTTACCATTTATTATAAAGATATGGCAAACTTACTGTAGATGAACTATATAAATACTTGTTAATTATTCCTCAGAAAATATCCCCCTAAGATGCATTAGTGACTTTATTACTATATTGTCATTTTTTGGTGAATTTGTGGCAACAGTTCAGGTCTTTCAGAGTCACACCTACACTTCTAGGCTAATGTTCAGTCTTTGTTCTACCTTCTTCTGAGTTAGATATTCAGCTGGACAACTGTGTATCTAATCTGGGGTGAGCTGAACTGGTTATCTGAGAGAATTATAGAATGGTTTGGGTTGGAAGGGTCCCTTAAAGATCATCTAGTTGCAACAGTCCTCATGGGCAGGGATACCTTCCACTAGATCAGGTTGCTCCAAGCCCCATCCAAACTGTCCTTGAACACTTCCAGGGATGGGGCATCCACAACTTCTCTAAGCAACATGTTCCAGTGCTTCACTACCCCTTGAGCAAAAAACTTCTTCCTAACATCTAATCTAAATCTCTCCTCTTTTAATTTAAAACCATTCATCTTTGTTCTCATTTATCTAGATTTACTGGCTGATAGGAACCAAGCTCAGATGAAGACATCCCTGCCTCAAACTAAAATACTCAGTATAAGTGCTCTCTCTCTTTTTTGGTTTTTTATGTCTTTGCAGAACCGGCCTACACTGTGAAAGCTGCACAGTGCTCAGAAAAGAACCAGACCCAAGTATGCAGCCCTTAATTTGTTCTCTCATAATTTTAAAGCAATGGAAATAAAATATAACAATTGAGCATCATTTAAATAATGGGCCAATCTACCAGCTGGGCAAGATGGAAACATGTTGCAAACAGCTCAGTTCAATTGCTCACTGCTTATTTTTTGTATATTAATTAAGTAATTTAGAAGCAAAAACCAAGATAAAAACAAAGGAAAACAAATTGGATGATCTCAGAGTCTCTTCAGCTCTTGCTATTGCCTCATCTCCAGGGCACCTTGGCTGACCCTTTACAACAGCTTGCTCTTCCTCCCCACATTTTAATGTCTTCCTTTTGTTACTTGCAAAAGGAAAGGAGAGAAAAAGATGTCTCACCAGTTTTGAAAATCCCATCTTTTCTGCTTGGAAGGATGGGATTAATTTTACCAGATGGAAATGTCTGTAAGAGAGAGACCTACATCTCAGCCAGTCCCCTAAGCCTTCTCTGGCAAATGGAGAGAAACTGGCACTTTCAGGACACAATTAATCTCATCCCCATGTAGATATTTAAACTAGGTCATATGAATCATGCCTTAGAAGAGACAATTCCTCTCTACTGACACTAAAGGGAGCCTGAAAACACTAGATATAGATGTTTACATCGGTTATGTTTGAAGCTAAGTGAGCTGAATGCCACCTGAGCTCTTCAGACTGATCTCTTGCTTTAGAGGCAAAATGCCTTATAATCAACTTTTGTTTACCCACGTGGCTGGAAATCAGAACCTGGCCTTTGTGTCACCATTTTTAATAGCTCAAGCACCACAAGAGATGTATGAATTTATCATGTGATTCACAACAAAAGTAGGTTTTCACAAGAAACTAATAACATCTCCAAAGCACACTGCACAAAGAGTGTATGAAAGTACTGATTAACACTTCAACACCTTCTGAGAAAGAATTCAGGTTCTTGACTTTACAAGTCACCTAGTAGAAATGAAATCATCTTTCAAAATCTTCACATTTCCCTTTTCTAAAAGAACAGTTCAGTATAATTTAATTTCTAATAAAATCATGTTTCATATAATGTCTAGTCAGTCAGTTGCTAACTGTCACCATAATAATCTAAGGATATAAGTGCTATCAAACAGCATTGAGTACCCAGAAGCAGATCTGCTGTTTTTCAGCCACTGGAAATGATGTAATAAAAGAAACCATCTCTTTGACACAATCTGTTTTGCTCACAATTAATTCACTTTTCCATTTTAACTGAGAGATCTCTATTTTATGAGAAGTTCAACCCTTCAAGAGTTCCTGACTTTTCCTTAATGCTCAGCTAGAGATGGATTTCTAAATAGGAACTTAAACAAGGACCAGGTTTAAAGAGCTAGCTATTTCTATAGTGCTAGTTATGGCCAATAAGCCAAGCACTTAGCATGGAGTTGCTGGTAAAATAGATATTAATTTCTGAAGGAAAGAAATACACATAATGCCAGGTCAATGATAAACAGATCCTGTCAAGGTAAATATCATCATATCTTTTTTCAGATGAGATTATAAATTTGGCTGTCACTGGTAAAAATATAGATATAATATGCTCAGACTTCTGTAAATTATTAACGCAGCACTGCACAGCGTTTTATTAATAAAAAATTAAAATTAAATTGATTAAAAAGTGTCTAGCTGACAGGATTTAGGCAGTAACTACAAATGGGACAGCTGATCAGCTGTGTTTGGTGGGATCCTCAGGGACTGATCCTGGCCTTATGCTTTTCAAATGTTGAGCGTTCTAGGAGGAAATTCAGTCACTTACTACTGCCCAGATTAAGCAATGACAGAAATAAGGTATTGGGGCAAATGGTGCAGAAGAAGACAGGTCACTGATACAGATCAATGTAATTTTTAACACAGACCACGATGAAGTCCTAACTCTGGAAATAAAGCAACTCCTCTTTGGGAGCACTTTCCAGAGAGGTCCACTGGGGAGTAGATGGCAATTCTGCTGTCTGTGGGGCAAAACATGAATGCCTAGTGCAGCCATGTAGCTAAAGGGGCCAGCACAACCCTTGACATACACACGACATCTTTATGGGGGAGCCAGGACATTTATTAATTCTGCACAGGGCTGCAACTGCTCTGAACCTCCACACGACTGTGGCAGACACAGCTCAGGATTCCTGGTGTGAAACTGAGGAAAGCTCAAAGGCTGGTCATGAGAGGGATGAGACCTCTGGCAATCATACCTTGCAGTAAGAGATGCCAGGAGCTCAGTGTATTTACTTAATCAAAGAGATGATTAGACGATGCCTTCGCTGTAGCCTAGAGCTACTGATGGGGGCACAACCCTTTGCAGCATGATCCTCAGTCCAGCGGATTAAGAAGAGGCAAAAAATTGAAAAGTACTCAAAAGCTGGAAGCTGAGACAAGATTAATTCAGACTAGAAATATCACACACACCTTCAACAGACTAATTAACCCCTGGAATAATACATTTGTAAAGGTGTCAGAGGTTCTGCTCATCAGAAATTATTCAACAGAAACAGAATGTTTTCCTAAAAGGTAGGGCAGGTGTCAAGAGATAGATCCTTCCTCCAACAGTGCATGGTAGTTTTAAAGTCTGCGCTGGCAGACTAGATTAATTGTGATTGTGATTGTTCTGCCGCACTTGAATACGTGGCCACTTATTTTTGTTTGCAAATGAAAACTGAAGTTTTGAAAACAAATTTGGAGCAGGCTGAAAATCCTGTCCAAAATATCTGCAAATATGTGTGAAGTATCTACAATATCTGTCTTCATCTGTCCTGTAACTTAGATGAAAATGTTTTTCTGAGTCCAGTCTATCTTCCTTTTCAAAGATTTTAATGATCCTCTGTGCTATCAAAGGCAGGAAAGCCTTTCTAATTACTTCACTGCAGAGATTCCTGTTTGAAATTTGAGAGGTTTGCTTATTTGGTGAGACTAAAAAAAAAAAAAAAAAAATTGTTTCTATGGGATTCAGATTTTTTTTACTTGTCTTTCCAGAAGTCTGGAAGCTACTCAATTATCAGGAGAATTTATACTATTTCAAACACTTAGATCTGTCTGGAAATGGAAAGAGAAAAATCAGCCACCTCTTCCTCCTCCTCTGAGAAAATAATGATTGCTATGCCTTTAATAATAGTTTTTTTCACTCTGTACCTTTTGTATTAGCCATTAATCTGTAGCTATCATATTATTTTGGCATGTGAACACAGGTGGAATGCAGAGTACCTGCACTGAATGTGTTCCAGAGTTCATTTCTTTGGTGTGAGTCCACAACAGAAAAAAATATCAGTTCTTTTGGAATCTTCTTTTGCACCTTTACTTCTAAAAGACACTTTCCTTGTCTCCAGCTGTCTGTAAGGATATCATGGAAGGAAAGGAATAGGAGATTGCCCCTCTAAAAACACATATAAGCATTTCATACATTCATCCCATGCCAAAAACATGGGAACAAAACATCTCAGCATGTCCAAAACATATATATATAAGAGTAGCATTAAGAGAGTACCCACTTGTGAAGACCAGCCCTAGAAAACACAACACGGCACTCAACCGCACACTATCTTTATCAAACTTAGCATGAACAAATGGGGCAGGAGAAACAGATGAAGATAGAAGTGAATGTAGATAGAAGGTAACCATGAGAGATCTCTGGGCAGCCTTTAATTGTGGAAGCCTATTACCAACTCATCCCTTACCAGTTAATGGTCTCCTGCACTTCTCCCCATCCAAGCGATAGGAGTCACAGAGCTTCCCAAGAAAAAAACCTTACTTTTGCCTGGGTCTACTGCCGTTTTGTAGGCAGCATTGTGATCAGGATTGTTGATTTAATTTCCATGCAGTCTCATAAAAATCACACAAACAGTGGCATCTTTAGCACATAGGGCAAGCCTATCAGCAGTGACTTCATGGTAGAGGATTTAACTTTTCACCATTTTATATAAACATAAAATTGTCACATATAGGCATGATATTATATTCTAGTTACTTGCACATATTTAAAACCCAACAAATTTAAATACTTTGACAGTCTTAGATCTTTTTAATTCTCCTCTAACGAAAAGGCCAATTATATATCTCTGATAAGAACAGCTCATCAGATAGTCTCTAATAAGCCCACATTAAAATTGGGGACACAAAATAGAAATATTTTTCTTGGTAGTAATATCTATCCAGAAGTTTCTGAATGAAGAAATCAGTGCCCAGCTTCTGTACCTTCCAACCAGTATTTTTGTGACTAATTCTTCTAACTTTAGAAAAGTGCCCTTTATCCCCATAGTGTAATATTCATATTTACTTAGTGTTCTTAAAGGAATCTTAGTAGTGGATTTAATTCCTTACACTGTGGTTGTCATTTTAGCATCTCTGTATCTATTCACATATTTCTAATGGTCTTTAAGTGAATATTATTTTAGTCTATGGGTTAAATATAGTCCAAGTCTTATCGTACCTAGAAAACCAGAGCTGCTGCTGTGTTATTAATCCATTCTAATTACCACTTTTGTTCATAACTTATTATGGTCATGTATTGTAAATCAGCACTTGCAGCTGGGTGGAGTGGTAAAGTATATATTTAGGTATTAAAAATGCTTACAAATCTGCCCAAGTTCCGTTTCAAAAGTGGAAAAATCAATCTTCAAAATCCAAATAATGTACTTCTTTATCAGACAGAACTACTGTTTGAACAGTATCAAACTGGATTCAGATTTCCTGATGAATTCCTATTAACGTCAGTAGTGTGATTGCAAAACCTGGGCCAAAAATGAGAACTTTAACTTTCTGCAAAGCATAATCATAGGCAGTACAGCAAGTTACCAAAAGAAAGAAATGCTGTGGTGTTAAGTCATTGTAATTTTGAGAGATCTTTCTCTGTAGAAGTTGGTCCAAGAGATAACTAACCCCTTTTTCTGCAATGAGTTATGCCTCCCCTAAAATTCCATCTTTATTTGACAAAATGAAGACAGCAATACAAACAGCTCAGCTGCTTTTAGCTCTTAAAACTAGATTCTGCAGGTGTTAAACAAGTCCTTTAAAAAGTTCAAGATCTAGCTTATTTTATAGCCTAGGCAAACATTTTATAAACAGATGACAAGATATATTACAGAAAAGCAACTAGATATTCACAACCTATATAGTATTATCCTTTTCCTTGTCCCCAAACCTCTCAGGCAAGAAATTCCACACCAACTTTTTTTGCTTTCTAGTACTAACCTACATTTTGCTTTGGTACCCTAAGGTAGTAGAGGAACTGTACTTTGACCTGCCACTTGTAGTTATGTCTATGCAGTTATGAGTAAAGTAAGTCAAAGTGTCAGACTTTGTCAGACTACAAAAAAAGAGTAAACTCAAATAAAAACTACCCATGATTCTACTCTTAATTACATTAGCAAAAGTGAGAAACCAATCTTTCCTGCTTACTTCTTTTAAAATGCTACATCAAAGTAATTCATATGGCTTTTGAACTGTTCCTTACTTAATAGAGAAGTGCGAGATGATGGTGCATGATTGAACATTTAAAGGAAGAAAATATGCATAAGAAACCAAGGATCATGTTTGGAAGTCTGTGAGAGCTGGAAGTCCAAATCCTTTCTGTCTTTATCCCCTGTTTGCAAAGAATACCATAAGACTACAGCAGGACATATTTTGGCAATACAGCCCCAAGTTTGAAAGACCCATAAGCTATTTTCTTTGAAGACCAAACCACCTCTTGGTACAAGTGGCAAAATATGTGATATATATGACTTAATTATGCAATTGTATCATTAGTATATACTGGCAGAGAGGAAGAATAACAGCTGTGTGTAAAATGTAGACAGAAGTCGGAAGCTCAGTTGTCATGTGTGACATTTTACAGCTTTGAGCAATGAAATATTTTGCTGTTTGCTATTATGTTTTATCTGCCCTTACTGCTAATCCTTAATTTACATGGCAATTGGAAACTTATAGGTTAAAATAATTATTTTTATTTTTGAAATGCATGTGGAAAAAGAGAGGATGAACACAGAAAGTGAAAGTGATTAAAGGATTCCAGCTCCCAACACTCTCCGCAGACCCTGGCCATGCTTCATTCCTACCCCAACAGGTATCTGTTGCATCATGTGAGAGCCTCAAAATGTGACAATGCATAGGTCAACATTTCAGTCGTAAATCACCTCATGCTTACCGTTTGACACAGGCAGCATTTTTCAGCTGAAGCACAAGAGATACAAGGGATCATATTAGCTCAGTTGGTTAGAGCATGGTGCTGATAATAGCACGTTGTGGGTTTGATCCCCATATGGGCCATTCACTTAAGAGTTAGACTCGATGATCCTTGTGGGTCCCTTCCAACTCAGAATATTCTGTGAGGTAGAAAAATTCTCTAACCATCACAGTGACTTAAAGTTAGTAGTCATAACAGAAAAAAGCTCTCCATTAACCCATTTTTCAGGCAGGAGCTCACTTCTGTGAGGTGCCCAGTGTACCCATTAATATGAAGAAAGCCTTAAACTCCTGCTGAAGTAACTGTGAACCTCCTGAGAAGCCTTTGGCACTTCAAAGGGTCTGGATCTGAATTCATAACATTCATTACATGAAGCTCTGATGACCCCAAAGCCAGTGCTGACTGTTGATGAGATGTTTCAAGGTGAGAGCCCAGCATGCACATCTAGTCTCATGATAAAGTACAAATGCAAGACACAGCTCTGCTACCCAAATTCCCAACAGAACCAGTAGTGCCCCTAGAAAGATCCTCAAACAGTCAGACAGAAATAGAAGCCCAGATTCATGCTGAAATCTGTCAGAACTACACATAAGTTCACTGAGGCAAGAGGAAGACAAAACTCCTAAAAACTTTTAAGAAAAGCCAGAGCCAATACATAAAATTTTTAAAGCTTAGCTCAGATATGGAACCTAAATATTTGCAACGTTTCCCATAGTTTCACAAGAAATACTGCTAATAGTTAGGGAATTTAAAACACTTGCCTAAACCAAGAACAGAAAGTTTTTAATGACAACCTCTAAAAAATCTCTTGCACATAAATAGAGAAAGCATTTTCAATACACAGTGGACACAATTAAAACAACAAACGTTTGACTCTAGGCAGCCCCCTGCCATAGTTAGCCTGAGCTCCTGAGACCTACTCATGCTGAAAATACAACAATATATTTAACTACTGCATACAGCAGGAGTTCACTTTTTCAGGCACACTGCACATTTCAACAAGAGCACTTCTGATTTTGGAGGCACTGCTTTTAGATTTTAATTCCCCAACTTCCGTGGTCTCTTTCACTGCAGTACAAAATAGTGCATACATGAGAGAGTAAGAAAGAGATTAGGCAAAAATATAGAATTTTAATAACACTGCATCTAGTAAACAGGCAATAGTAATCAATAGTTACCTTTTCCCTTTTTTTTTTTTTTTAATATAAAATGTAGGTCCAGAGAAAGATATTTTGCTCATAACTTCTCAGATATCTTTTCGCCTATTTTAACCACTGTCTTTGTTTCTGCCCAGGCAGGACGAAATGAGCATCCACATTGGCAGGTACGTGTTCATGGCCAGTACTGTTCTTTAGTCAGCTGTAAAAACAGGCTTTGATTAAGAATGAATGGTGTCGACCTCTTTTTCTTTAGATAAGTCTGCACATGCCAACTAAGTTCACAATGGGCAGCCTCAGACAGACTGGCAATCAAGAAGTGAGAGTCCTACCTTGAACTTGAAAAGTCTGCTTTCTCTAAAGCCACAGAGTGCAGCTGCCATCAGAAACAGACCCAATTGCTTTTCTTTTGCATTTTCCAGGGCAAGCAAATCTATTTCCCGTTAGAGCATGTACTTATAGTTTTATTCTATCTTATGACTTAAAGACTAAAATATTTCAGAACCACTAAGATCTTTCCACCCATAAAGGGGAAAAATGTAAAACTCAAAACAGATGTTTTATAATGTATTTAATTTATTTTGACCACCCATAAAGCTGTGGCTTATGTCAGTGCCAACCAAGTTAAAAGCAACTGAGTTCTTCAGAAACACTATGCTACATAATATACAATGACCAGGCATAGGAAAAACCTTTCAATAAACTCCTATTTATTACGCAATCTTCAACATCAGAAAAGGAAAACGAGAATTACTGAAGATGCAAGTACTGGTTCTGCTGTACTTGAGCAGTTCCTGGGGGGATTTGCAAAGTTGTTACTGCTTTTTTACATTATTGTAGCCTAATGCAGAGCTTGGAAATTAGAAGATCAAAGTATACATCGAAAGTGTATGGGTTTGCTGAAATTAAAACTGAAGGTAACATCCTTAGAACAATATAATGTAAATAACAGATACTATATATCACACAATTATTCCAGAAATACTTAACAGTTGAAGAAGTTCCAACAAACTAAAACTATCTTATCTAAATGTGGATAGATAGTACTAGTCCCAGACTTGGACTAGTACAAACCTCTCACTTTTTTCTGTGCCTATGAATGGGAACAAAGACATTTCAAAAGTTAAACCCATGAGACTCCTAACAATTGCTGAGGTACTTACTGATAAGGTATCTCAAGGAAATTACAGTAAAAATAGTCATTGAAATTTCTCCTGTACCTTTTCTTATTTAAACTGAGAAATCATATCTCAACAACAGAAGACGTTCAGTACAATACTGCAGGCTGGGGGACAAAATGAGCAAAAAAGAATGGTTGGTATCAAAACATTTCTATATTGACAATTTACTGTATAGAAAGCAGGCAACATAAAATAGATATAATTTACTAACCTTCCAAAAATATTATAGGAAAGCATAAGGAGAAGATAATGTATGCATTTTAAGAAGATAGAATGGTATTAAAGTTTTAACTTGTGTTTTTTGGCTTGTTATTCACAGATTCAAAGAATTCCTCCTCAGAAGTAGATCAGAATTGCAAAAGTTAATTAGAAAGTAATAAAATGAGAAAGCTTAGCAATTTAGTGCAGCAATCAGCAGTATAGACTTTGAGCATACACACAGGAGCAGGCTCTTAGAATGTGAACTTTTAATGCAAAATACTTTTTTAATCAAATGGACAAAAATATTTTCACCTAATAAATAAATATGAAGCTCGTTATAAGCAAACCACGTGCATATACAGAAAACTCACTTTAATTCAGAGGCACATTTAAAGCAGTTTGAAAGCAAAATGTCCTTTACAATTATTTTTCCAGGTAAAACTGTTCTAACTATGATTAGCCATCATTTGCCAGTGTTTTCCTTCCCAGACAGACTCAGTCATTTGAACTTGAAAAAGCCAGAATGCCATAAGTACCTCCCCAATATGTTGGCTAAGGACTGTAATTCATTTAAATTATGCAACTGGATTCCCACAGCTGGCCCACAGCTTGGCTGAGAGCTCATTCAATGCCAGTGAACCTGTCTGCTAATATTGTCCTACTTGCAGAGAAGGTAATATAGCCAGCAACTTATATCAAAGTTCTGACACTAATTAACAGAGCAAGCAAATGTTGGCATAAGTGACAAATGCTGGTTAATAGTTACTGTGAGACCGATGTAGCCAGCTGGCATTTTTCTGTAGCATTTTGCAGTAATAACCCTTTGTTTACTTCTTAGAACATTGCTTATAATTTGGTTTCATGCATTTTGGTTCAAGTTAGAAACAAATCGGCACAAAAAAATGACCCAGATAACAGCAGCAAGACCCCCTGTTTTCAGACAAGTAATCAACAAGAAAGCATGCAAGCAGCATCCCTGGGAGGATGCATGGGGGACTCGAGTATAGGAATTCTTATCCTATACAAAGCTATGTAGCCTTGCACAAACAGCCTTTGGCATCTTGTTTCTGGCCTACCTGGACAGTAGCAAAACACGTTTATCAGATCATACAAGCCCAGAACCTGAACTGCAAGCAGTTAAAAACTGAAGGTCACTAAACTATAAAATCCAAACATGCTTCTATGCTTTAGCCACCCAGAGAACGATAAAACAAAGCCTCTACAACCACCTGTAATAATATGCCTGTTCAGCCAGCAATTTCAAAGTACTCAGCAACACAAGGTAGACATTTTCTGCAGCTGGTTTTACATGTACATTCCTGCCAAATTGTTGTCTCGTCCCCTCTTACCTTCACATTAGTCCGGAGTGCACAGTAACATGCAAAAAACATTGCAGTAAACAAGGAGCATATGGACCAGTATTCAGCGTCTCTGCTCTGCACAAACGGTACACACACGATCCCGAGCATGTGCTACTAAGGAGCATCCGTTCCCTCTGTCAGTTTGAAAATGCATTGATCTCTGTTTTTCTGACTACAAAAAGACATGTCTTGAAGGCACTGAGTGAAAGCTACATCTCTCTTCAGCGACTATTTATAGAAATATGCCCAGTAATTTCAATTAGCAGAGAATTCAGCATCTGAAACTTGGACCTCAGTTGCTTTTCCTTCCAGCATTTTAAATTCAGGGGGGAAAAAGGAGGGGGAACTCACCCAGAGGGGAAAGGTGAGGAATTAAAACGTAAGCAGCCAGTTACTTATATTTCCCCCTGGCTTTGATGTTCTCCTATTCAATATTTTACAAACGTTATACACAGAAAAATGAAGAAAGGTTTCTCTTCCAAGTCTCAAATTTACTGTAGATTCTGCACTGCTTCTGTCTGCTCTTGTTAAAGATGCAGCAACCCTTTTAACAAAGACAACGTCATCAATCATGACAGATTCAACATGTTCTACTTACAAATACAGTCTCTGATTAAGGACAATAGCTGGCTGGCTTATTAACGTTTCCTCAAATGCAAGTTCAGTCCCCTGTGCTAATCTATTTTTAAATAAAAAGTCCCACCTACTCCTTCACTCTCATTTAATAAAAATGCAGTCGACTAGTTCTAAAGATTCTGAAATGCATTGTGCTCCCAGCTCAGACACTGGACATCGCTTTCAAACTGTTCTCTTGCTTGCTGGGATTAGAAACACAGAAAAATTAAAATGAAAGCAGAAAAATCCTGGAAGAAGTCTGTTCTGTGCCCTCACATTTGTAACTACATATTCTGAATTCAAAATGCTCAAATATCTTCCAGAAGGCAGGAACTCAGAGCCTAGCCAGAAGGCAAAGCTTTTATTCACAAGCACAAAAATAAAATCAAACCACTTCTCTCAGTCCTGTCAACCGCTGGGATGCTGCGAATTAACTGATTGTTTACTAGGCTGCAGAGACGCAAAGTCAACGACTCAACTCTTTGCTTATAGCACCGGAAACCACTGATATTAGTACTGAACTATGAAGCAATCTTCAAAAATAAAACCAGAAAAGAGCCTTTTTTGGTTTTTTTTTTTTCCCACTGCAGCAGATGCCGTGGGAGGCAAAGAGTGGAAGAGGCTTTACTACCTCCTTCTCTATCAGCACAGAGCAATTTGTGTAGGATAAGCACAACTTAACAGAAATATCTGCAGTGACTTTTAAGATTTCTTTAAATGCTTTACATAAACCCCCTTGGAAATCTGCAGAAACAATGAAGTCTTATCCAAGTCAGTGGGTATCTTTCTGTAGGCAGTGGGGTGAAGAAGCTTAAACAGAAGGGCGTGCATTTAAAGATGAATAAGGGGGAGGGAAAAAGACGGGAAGGTTTTTTCCAACATCCTCCTAAAGACAAGCTCTCAAAAACTGTCGTCAACTCCAAGAGAACAGCTATTTTTAGCCTGTCATTGTTTGTGCCTTTTTTTAGGAACGAAAAAGGCAGTCGTGTTTAAAGCTAGATATTGCTCTACAGTGTAGACTAAGACAGCTACTTAATTTGATCCCCAGCTCCATCTGTCATACAAATTAAGTAATTAGTAATCACAACCTTCTTTGGCACAAAAAATAACTTCCACAACAAAGGACATGAACCCTGTTTTTTAAATCTAATTCTGCCATTTTTGTAATGAAATGGGGGTCTAGATGCCATGATTCATAAAGCTGGAATATCCCAAACTTACAATGGTTCAGACTTTGGCTACAGCAATAACAATCATATAAGCTAAAACATAGTAACGTGTTGCTCAGCAAAAGCATGGGAGAATTAATTGATGCATTTTTCTGTCATTCTTCAAGTGAATAGAAAGTGAAAGGAATCATGGTTTATTTTGCAGTATAGTACATTAACAATTAAAATTAAGTGGCTTAGTCATTGAAAAAATATCATAGATCTTGAGGAGTTCTGATCCACCAGAGAAACGCAATTCAAAAAGCAAAGACGAAAAGATGCACAGTCCTGAAAAGTGAGGAAAGGCTAAGGAAAGCATGTAGCTGCATATGAGAATCAAATTCAAGCTTCCTTTTTGCTAAAGGAATTGCACGAGGTTTCAGTCAGCAAAGTCTTTGAAATTATATTCCTCTTTCCAATCATAAAAAAATTAATGGTTTTGGGTTTAGGCAAACTAACTCAACATGAGGAAAATCTCACTAAAAGAAATCAGGGCTGTGTAATGATATGATTCCTGAACCATCACCTGGATAAAATACTTCAGACTCATTTAGGAAAACAAGAAGTAACACAGTCCCAAAGTCTTCACTCAGAAGAAAATCCCATGACTCCTGAGCATCTAGGAGAAAAAGTTATCTAGGAAATTACATATTGACCCTCACAATACTGTAAGTATTATGAACCCTCACCATAATTATGAACCCTCACCATAGGTATTATGAAAAAGAAAGAAAAGAGAAAAATAAGTAAAAAAAGGGAAGAGACACCCCCACCCACGTGGCAGTGGCCTCCTATAATAACTGTGGGGAATATGAAAATTTGCTGGAAAAATGAGACTCTGCACAAGCCGGCAAGGTATTACTTTGCTAGCAGAGTGACCTAACACATTTATCAGGGGCTACTTTAGGTAATCTACACAAGCAGATCCCTGCAGGGCTTGTTCACCTCTGCCAAGACGTTTCTTATTGCAGCAGCCTAATTGTTAAAGATATAATTCTCATAAAGAGCATACAATATTTTTGTGATAACTAACAGCTACTCAAAAACATCACATTTACAGTCAAAGACTGTAATATTTACAAAGACATAGAGTTGATAAGAATGACAGGGGAAAAACCTTTCCTGAGTCTGCCAGACATGCCAAAACCAGCAGAACATTTGAAGTGCTCAAGGCCTCTTTAAACAGGAGACCATAAAGAAAAACCCCAGACATTAAAGAAGTTACTCCATAAAAAAAAAAAAAAGGTTAAACACAAAACCAACAGAGACACAGTAGTCCAAAGCAGCTGTACTACAGACTCTCTTTAAAGACTTATGACCTGAATATTCTTAGAAGACAGAAACTGGAGCCACTACCCTGAGCTGTGAAATTTCATTATTACTTTGTGCTCCTGTGCCTTCAGAAAGGCAAAAGGAAGCACTTGGAAGGAAATCCTGGTTGTCTGCAGAGGTTCAAAGAGAGCAGAGGAAACATGCTACCCTGGAAGACTTTGATTTCATGAGGGCCCAAGGCCAGTCAGCTTCAGAGGAGCAAGGAAAGGACAACCTTTTGCAGCATATGCGCAGAAGAGCAATAGGACCTAGTAGCATAATAGTAGTAATAGGAGTAGTACTAGTAGTAAAAATGTCCTATTTCTACTGTATCCTGAAGCTGTGGTTGAGACCACCTCTATGCCATGGCACTATCCTAGCATAAAGTAGACGGTACCACAGAATCACAGAATCACAGAATGGTTTGGGTTGGAAGGAATCTTAAACATCATCTAGTTCCAACTCCTGTACCAGGGTAGGGATGCCACCCACTAGACCAGGTTGCCCAGAACCCCATCCAACCTGGTCATGAACGTTGCGAGGGATGGGGCAACCACCATTTCTCTGAGGGGAGCGCCAAAGCCATACTACAGAATAATATTTTCATCCTTGACTGCCTAAGTTGTTTGTTTGTTTGTTTGTTTTCCCAGGCATGATGGTGGTATTTTAAAGGAGAGTAACAATAAAAACAATAGACTAAGAATGAAGTAATGACAGCAACACTCTTCAGTGTTTGCTCTATGACAGTGCAATGCGCCCCACGTTACTTAAGCAGCAAACTGGTGGGTAAATATGATAAGTTGGTCTTAAAAAGACTCACTGCAATGAGACAAATTTTGTGATCACCCTCTGATGATCACAAAGAAAGCAAAGATTCGGTAGAAAAAAATAGAAAATAAAGGAGGGAAGGTTTGTAGAAGAGGGTGCATTGCTCTCTCAGTGATGGACGGAGAAATGACACTCCTGACCTCCAAAAGAGAGGAGAGCGAGTGTTTGCAGGAAGTTGAGTGTAATGGTGGAGGTTTGCAAAGCTATTTGTAGGGTCTGGCTATGCAATGTTTACTAGTATCAATACTGACAATCCGTGCTACTGACTTTCAGTAGCCAGGGGTGTAATTCTCCCTCTTTTCCCAGTGATGCTGGAGGTACTGGCTTGTGCAATCATGGCACTATGGCTACAGTCATGCTCCATCACTCCCTGTCTTTCCACACTGCAGTGATACAGTCTATAGAACACACTAGTCCTACCTTGACTAAATGACTATGTTTTCAGCATAGGAGCTCTAAACTGGAATGATTTTGCTCTTTTCCCAATTTCTAAGACTTTGAACTGTCATAAAAAACGTTATTTTCCAGGGCTACAAGAAATTCATTAAACTAAAGATATCCGGGTTGCGGGGTGGGATATTGAAGGAAGCGCTGATACGAACTGTAGGTCTGGGGTGCTGTAGTATACAGTTTCTAGATGGCAAATATTCACTACAAAAAGTGGATTGAATCTATAGGGTATCTGGAATCAACTGCAGAAAGAAGAATGTGGAACAAAGCCACAACTGGGAAGAAGGCTTTTTTAGGCTGTCCACTACAGCAAAGCCTAGTAAATCATAACAGACAAAGGAACTACATCAGCAGCTTGAGCTCAGAAAACCTTACAATTTTCAGAAAAAGGCTGAATAGATTATTTACAAACTCTCCTCTCTAGTACTGTAAACAGCTCTCTGGCATCCTGGCATTCTGATGCATAAACTGCTGTGTCAAATATTCTTCCTCAATTCCAGGCCAGTAAACACCAAAGACCTTGCCCTGGGCTGATTTAACTTAAGTCACATTTTTTTCTGAAAACTTTCTGTTCTCTTTTTCCTGCACAATCTTGTTAATACATTGTCTGATTTTTGAGTATGTAACACTTTTTCTCCTAAAGTCCCAGCTCTCTGCTTACTGTCCTATGTGGTTGCACTGAGGAAGGTTTTGATCAGATATATAACAAAAACATGTAATTTACTTAGAAAATAATTCCTTCTCAATATTAAAATTTATACATATTTTATAAACCAGGCTTTGAAGTTAGTATTTTAAAACAGTCATAGAAACAATTCTAAGAAGCAATTTTGAAACTTAAATAAATAAAGGCCAAATGATAAATAAAAATTAGTGAACAATAGCCTAATCTTTGAATCTTCTGTATAACTGTGAATTTCACAGGAAAGGCTTCCTGATTGTTCATGATGACCCTAAAACAAAATACTGCAAAACAAGGAACAGAAAAAAGAAATTTGACTAAACTTCACCTTGAGTTACTCAAAATCTCCTTTTTCCTCTCCTGTATCTGTAGCCCATGGATCCAGTTTATTTTATGCCTCATCCTATCCAACTGATGGAGAAGACATAACCCCTTTAATGCCTCAGTTGAGAGACCCAGGCTGCAAAGACTTTTTTGGCTCTGAAGATCCACAGTCGGATTTCCTGGACTTCACTCAAATTGATTACTAACATGTCTCCACAATGTGTGTTTCCTTTTGTGACTATGAGAGGGCAGCTGCCGTTCCTCTCACAATAACTCCTTCAAAAAAGTATTTCCATTCACAGTCATATTAAAGAACATGGCAACCTGAAACCCCAGCAGATTATCTAGGCTGTTTTTCTTGGTGAGGGAAGATTAAGCATAGACAGACTGTTCTTGAAAAATGGTTGTCTAACCTGTTCTTCAAGGTCTCTCGTGAAGTGAATACAATCATTGCTTAGGTGGTCATTTATTTTTAACACGGAAATCATAGAATCATAGAATCGTTAAGTTGGAAAAGACCTCTAAGATCATCATGTCCAACCATCAACGTAGCACCACCATCATGTCCACCACTAAACCATGTTTTTAAGTGCTCTATCCACATGTTTTTGAACACTGCTAGAGATGGTGATTCCACCACTTCCCTGAACAGCACGTTCCAATGCTTAACAACCCTTTCAGCAAAGAAATTTTCCCTTAAATGCAATCTAAACATCCCACAGTGCAACTTGAGGCCATTTCCTTTGGCCCTGTCACTTGTCTACAACCTCTTTTCAGGTAATTGTAGAGGCAGTAAGGACGCTTCTTAGCCTCCTTTTCTCCAGACTGAACATTCCCAGCTCAACACAAGTTAAAAAGCTTAAATGATTAGGAAACTGTGCTTGTTTTCCCCACAAAAACTACTTTACCACTATTGTTTGAAAAACTTGGGGGAAAATGAAACTTGGGGAAATTGATGTCTATCTTTGCATGATTGCCATCACTCACCAATTATGAATTAACATTTTACTTTTATAATTTATGAACTATAATTTATGAACTAAGCTAATACATTTAAGCATAAAATCCACATTTCCATGGTAACAGCATGAATGAAGAAGGAATGAACTTCCAAAGTTCAATTGCACTTATTATAGTACTTAAAAATAAAACTCTAGCAATTTTCACTGAAGAAATTGCTGTAGTCTTTTTGTACGAAAAAAATAATTGAAATTAAATCTCTCACTGTAAATTTGTACAAGAACAACTTGATTTTGCTTTATATGTAACGAAGACCCATGTATTTCAAAATATCTAGGATTTTATTTTTTGTACTGTGATTTTAGTTGAGGAGACTATTTAGATGGAACCTATTGTTATATTGAGAAATAAGACATAAAATTTTGTAGCAGAGGAAGTAACTTATGCTTCCATGAAAACACAAGTGTAGAGGGGTTTTTTTATGCAGCCAGTATTTTCATTAAACAAAAAAATTGTTAGAATTCACAAAAGAGAGTACATTCATGGATATTCATTGGCCATGCATTCCTCTTCATTACACTGATAACTTATTAGCTTAATATACTAACAAACCTCAACAAGAAATTTGATCAATGAGATAAACACCTTGTTTTAAAAATATTTTTATTTAGCCAGTTCTTGAAAAACCATTTCAAACCTGCAGAGTGTTTGAAAGCAAAGGATAATTAATGACAGAAACTATTTACAAGGCAATTAGTATATTTTCTATGTTATCCTGATTTTAAAAGAAGAATCAAGAAGTTTCTAGAAGCCTTATGAGTCAAAAGCAAATTAGTAGGTTCAGTAAATAATAGACAGATAATCTAATTATTCCTATAATGTACTAAATGTAATGATCTTTTCTTTAAAAAAATAATAATATATTCAAAATAAGTATATTACCAAAATGAAGGAGGAAAAAAATCTTAGTGGAGAGAATTCTCTTTGGAATACAGCTAAATAAAACAGGATAATGGACATCTACAGGTGTAAATACATCATCCCCTTATAATCATAGCTTTTACAAGTACAGTTTGCCAATTTGTCTATAGGATCTAAGAAAAGTGTGCATAAATCAGGCATTTTTTACAACTATACACACAGTGCTTTCTTGTCAGCAACCTACCTCTGTAAAAACTGGTGATGCATGTTATACCTTTATCTCCTCTGGGACCTGTGACCCCCAACATCTGAAGACACCTAGCCAATCTAGATACTTTTTCATCTAGTACTATTCAAATCAAAAAAATACTATGGAAAGACATTTAAAACATCCTGGCAGCTACAATAAACTCAGCAAAAAAACTCCTATGACTGATTGAGACTTTTCTTACAGAATATTACCAATTATTTCATTCCTTACTTTGGTTCCTCTTTTAGCCACCAAATCAGCTGTACTATTTTCAGCTGCATGTACACAAGTTCATAGGAATCAATGAGATGCACCCCATGAGAGAACTGGTCTTGAGAGAACTGGCAGATGTGTTTGGTAAGCCACTGTCCATCGTATTTGGAAAGTCACAGCAGACAGACAAAGTACCCAGTGACTAGAAAAAGGGAAATATCACACCAGTTTTCAAACAGAACAAAAAGGAGGACCATGGGAACTACCAACCAGTCAGCCTCACCTATGTGGCTGGTAAGATAATGAAATAGATCCTCCTGGAAGCTACGTCAAGGCATATGAATGCCAGGAAGGTTATTACAGACAGCCAATATAGCTTCAGAAAGGGCAAATCACCCCTAAAGAATCTATTGGCCTTCTACAATGAAGTGATGGAGTGACTGTCCTGCTGGATAAGAGTAGAGAAACTGATACCATCTATCTTGATTTAAGTAAGGTCTTTGACAGGGTCCCACACAACATCTTTGTCTCTAAATTGGAGAGTTATGGATTTGATGGATGGGCTACTTGATGCATAAGGAATCAGCTGGATGACCACATAAAAAGAGTTGCAGTCAATGGCTCAATGATCAAACCAAGATTATTATCAAGTGATACTCCAACAATACTGGGACAGGAGTACTGTTCAGTATCTTTCATAATGGCCTAACCACTGTGCTTATGAAGTTATGAAACATGATACCAAGTTGAGTGGTACAATCGATATGCTAGAGGGAGAGGATGTCATAAAAAAGGACTTTTGGGAGTTATCCAATGGAAACGAAGCTCAACAAGACCAAGTACAAGGTGTTATACCTGGATCAGGGCAATTACCAGTATAAGGGAATAATAGATTAAGGACGCCTGTACAGAAGGACTTGGGATTACTGGTGGATAAAAAAAATAACATGAGCCAGCAATGTGCACTTGCAGCCCAGAAAGCCAAGCATATCTTGGGCTGCACCAGAAGAAGTGTGACCAGCAAGCAGGTCAAGGGAGGTGATTTTGACCCCATCTGCACTGCTCTCTAGAGACCCCAGCTAGAGTGCTGCATCCAGCTCTGAGGCCCCAGCATTAGAAGAATTAGGACCTGAGGAAGCTGGCCCAGAGGAGACCATGAAGATGCTCAGAGGACTGGAGTACCTACCCTGCAAAGACCAGCTGAGAGAGTAGGGGTTGTTCAGCCTGGAGAAGACGAAGCTCTAGGAAGACCTTATTGCAGCTTTCAGTACTTAAATGGGGCCTACAAGAAAGGTGTAGAAAGACTGTTTACCAAGACCTACAGTGACAGGACAGTTTTAAACTGAAAAAGTGTAGGTTTAAATTGGACATAAGGAAAAAATTTTTTATGATGAGGGTGGTGAGTCACTGGAACAGGTTGCTCAGAGAAATTCTGGATGCCCCATCCCTGGAAGTGTTCAAGGCCAGGCTGGATGGCATCTTGACCAAGCCAGTCTAGTGGAAGGTATCCCTTCCCATGGCAGAGGGGTTGGAACCAGATGATTTTTAAGGTCACTTCCAACCCAAGCCATTCTATGATTCTATAACTGCCCTTCCCTTGGTACCACTAGGTCTGTCTCTTACTTTTTAAATACAGATTAATTATAGCCAATTCTCAGGGTGTATGTCTTTCTCAGAAACAACACTTTTACCTATGTCTTTTACTTACCGTCTCTGCATGTCATCCTGACACCCCTTTGATGGCTGTTAATTTCATTGCCCTGTTGAAGTGGGGTATCCAGGAACACAAGAGACTTGAGAAAAAGGTTTCATCCTTCATGGCCTTCTGTCATTTACTTATATCACTCTGCTATTGCTGGTGCCTTTTAGCAGATGTGATGCTATTTTACTTGTCTCCACTAAGCACTCACAATGAGTTTTAAAGCTTAGGCACTACTAAAATGGGAAAGTTTATACATGTCTATAGGTGAGGTAACTGTGTATATAAGAATCAACTTTTTGGAACAATTAAGATGTTAATTTCCATTCATAATACCATAATGAGAAGAGCTCTGCTGTTTGTTCTTGCTGCCCTTTCTGTTCCATTCCTCTACACCACCTAAACATCATATTATTTCTATTTTTATAGAAAATACACGTTATATTATTTCTAAATTGCTAAAACAAGGTGAATGATGTCTTCTTTCAAACAGGGTTCCTAAAACAAACATACTCATGAGCAACAAGTGGAAAAATCCACATTCTCTAAATCATGCCCAACTAATCAGGCAACACAGCTTTGAATCCATCATTGTTTTTGAGAATTTCACATGGTGTCCCTGAAAACTGCTGCTGAAAAGACCAATCCCAGCAGTTAGACTTCACCTCCTTAGGGGCTGTAATTAATGGCATCACGATAAAGAAGAGGGTTTTTTTAATTAATTATTTTTTTGACTGTGTAGTGATGCTCAACATGTACTGACCGAATTATTGTCATATTTTCCTGTTCTAGGTTCAAAGAAATACCTTGAATGTTATATTAAAGCATGATTACTTCTTTCTGTAAACCTGACTCTTTTCAGTTACTTCAGCTGTGGAGAATTTGGCACACAAAATCAATTTGAAAATATCCTTAAGAGCTTTTTCAATTTAACCCACTGAGAATTTTTTTTTTCTGCATAGAAAAAAGCTGACTATATGAAAAATAAAATATAGAATATGGAAATGTAATAGTAGCTTAATATTTTAAAGCAAATGTATAAGACAGCACCAAAACAGAGAATTTTGATATAATTAAAAGCAGTCTAGAATGTCAAAATTATTTACTTCAACATTTTATCTGAACTGAAAATTTTATCACAACCCAAAAATATATTTTCAACAATTTGCATCAGGATAGAAACGTTTTATACTGATAGTAATTTATTATTTCACAGCAGTTAAAGAACCTTTTTTTACTGATATTATTTAAAGAGTTCTATTATTTCCAAGTAGTTAAAGTTTCCTTTTAAAACACCACATCTTGCACATTTCTTCCATGACTGTCCCCTTCTCGCTTCAGTACTCCCTTGAGCCACATGCAGTGGAGATCAGATAAATTCAGAGAATGTCTTCAGTTGAAAGATCTTATAAAATGTAAATTACTGCTATAATCTGACAATATTTCACAAGCAAACTGACTTTAGCACTGTAACTATTTTTAAAGGCAAAAAATCTCTGGCTATGGGGCTGACTATAAACATTTTGTTATTACTTCTATATGCAAAATTAGTCCCAGTGTAGTACACAGGGTCAATATCTCTTTTGCATGGAGGACAAGAATAAATGAGACATGCATTCTGACAGCAGAATATCAATTGATTAGAGCCATATTTATCCAAGAGGAATATTTTCTGTTCTCTTAATACTTTATTTAAATAGTTTTAGAAATAGCAGTCCCCTTGACCCAAAGAAGTTATAGCATGCCCTATTTCACATATTAACTAAAAATAACATCAAATCTCTTAGGAAAACAAAGCCAGAGTCTATTGTCAATCAAAATACCAGTAACCTTTTAATTCCAACAGGGTAATAAATATTTACAGTCCTATAAAATATGAGAATCTGGCCCGAACAATAAATAGAATCAGGGTAAAGTATGATATATCCGAATGAAAATCTATGTTTACTAAAGCCAATTCTAAAACAATCCATCTTATTAATTTCAAAGAATTTCACTTATATTTTTTAAGGTATAAAATAAATGTAATACTGAGTTTGTATGTAAATGCTGAGTTTGTATGTAAACTTCAGTTATAAAGAGTCGGTCCTCCCTGTTATTCCTTTGGTAGATTAGCAGCTCTACTAAAACTATTCTACAAAAGTAGAGTAATATAGTCTGAAAGTATCTTTTTCTATCCCTTGCTCATCACCACACTCAAAGTGGAATCCACTATTGAAATATTCTGTAAGAGATGTTTGGGAATATTTGTCCAGTCACAATGACTGGAACATTGGATGTAGTGGAAGGGCATCATGCAGATATCAAATAGTATTCTGAACATGAGGATACTGTCGTCTGAACAACTTCAAATATATGTGCAGTTATTGGGTAACTTTAATCCAAATTTGTTTTCCTCATTTGGTTCCTACATGGAGTTTACTCCTATAAACACTGAGAAAACGAGAGAAAGTATATAAATTGGTTGAGATTGCTGAGAAGGTCAGGGAGTCCTGATACAAGATGATAGAAATATTGTGTGGGTCTCAGTGAAGGTACCTTTGAAGGGCAGGTGGGCAAAAGATATTTCAGCTTGTATTTATCAGTCAGAACAAAGCAAAGGCCACTAAGAGTTATTAGTGCTTCAGAAAGACAAGTCAAACTGGATTGTAAGAAGGTTCTCCCAAGGGAGGAGATTAGGAGGATCTGTTGTAAGAGGTGACTTGTCTAGAAAACAGAAGAATGCAATTGGGTTAGTCTTTTGTGAGCTGGAGAGGTGCAATACAGCTATTTATTTTTTAAAAATCTTAGTCTGAAGAGAAAGAAATAAGTGAAATAAATAAAATAAACATACACCATAGGAAGGGCTTTTTTCCATTCTCCAACAAACCAACACAGGAATGTAGCTCACCTCCCCACCTTTGATGACTCCTGGTCCTTCACAAAACCTGTGATGTAATAAGGTAATGAGAATTAAATTTAGTGGTTGGCAGAGAGTGTGTTTATGTGCATGCAAAATTTTAGCATTGTAATGATAAGAATGTATTTCTCTAAATACTCATCAGAAATCTGCTTATTAATGGATGCTGCTGCTTCCATATATGATGTTCTTGAAAAACCAGCCAAACCACAAAACAGACGTCTGATAATTTCAGTGAAGTCCTGGCCAGGAAATCAGGCTAGATGATAGATGACATCTAAGGTCTTCTGGACCAGATGCAGATATATCTGCTAATTCACACACACAAAAAAAAAAAAAAAAAAAAAAAGGCACAAGACTGGAACAATCTGGAAAAACTCCTCAGTCTTTACTGTTTGTAACAGAAAGTTCTCATTTTAAACTTCTGCTTTGCATTGTTCTCTGCTTTGTCCCCTGTATTTTCTATACATAGTGGCATTTCATGCCAATTAATGAGACAAATTTTTGAAAGAGCTGTAGAAATTCCAAAGCTATAACTGAAGCTGTTAAAATTCATAATGAAGCTATGCAATGCTCAAAAATGTTGGCCACCTGCTAGAATTAAAACTTTTAAATGTATCTCAGTAATTCTGATACATTGACTTTGTCATCTGACAGCCCCCTGCACTGAAGTAGTTTGTTGAATATTTTAGAATCAACACCACAGTACTTCAGTGAAAGGGTTATAATTAATTTTTCACAACTGCATAATTTCAGGGCATTGTGAAATACAACTTCAGTGGATTACTTTAAGTAGCAGTGTGCCAATGTCATATTGAACAGTTGTGTCTATGGCAACATGTTCCTATTATCATAGATCTCATATTTCTACCATCATCTCTGAATTTTTTTTTTAGATAATTAACACAGAATTCAGTGCCAATTGTTAAAATCAGAATGAAAATAGAAGTTCATGCATAAAGCATCTTCTGCCTACATATTGCCCTACACAACTTGAACAGATAAAACGTTTTTTGCTTAAATAGAACTGGGATACATTTCAGACCAAAAGAGATCACAAATTACTTTTCATTTCCTGGCTTCTGCTACTACACAAAAGATCCATTTATTCATTATTACATTATTGCACAGCAAATAGTGTAAATTAGAATGTTCTTCTATACTAGAAGGCTGGTAGCAGTCAGAGCCTGGACTGAGAGCCAGGACTCTCAGGATCTCTCAGTTTACCAGGTGTGGCAAACGTCTGCCCCTCAGTTTATTCATCTGCAAACTGGTATTTATGGTATCATTCTCACTAATCACTCTCAAAATGTCACTGTCTTTTTTACAATTCCCAGCCCTAGCGCCTCTGCAACTGCGTATTACCTTTCAGTAAGGACACACTTTGGTGTACAAAGCTTTGAATGACAAGTAAAAGTAACAGTGACTAATATTTTCAAGTCACTTCTAGGAATTGATCTGAAATATTGGATTTTTTTAATCTGAGAAAACACATTTCCATGCTCACTGAATCTTTGTGCTCGACAATCCGCAGCGTGCAGCTTTGTGCTCTACCACCTAGAGTATTTCCCACAGTATTTTTCCCTGTGTGAATGCATTTATTTGTACCTTCCTCTATCACAAGCAGTATAACTGACTTCAAGAATGGAATTTGATCTTTTTCACAACCCTCCCAGAACATATTGACGATACCTTTGGGCTGGCACCTCATATTTCTAGGGGAAAAAAAATAATTGATCAAGCTTCTAGCACTTCTATATTCTTAGTCAAATACCAACATCAATGAGATGTCATTTATGAATATTTTTCTGGGCTTCCCTCTAGATTACACCATCAACATACTCATGTCTCTGCTAAAATAACTTGTAAATTATTGTGTTAATGTTTTCCTGATATGGGTTTTACATTCCACTGAGCCATAGTCACCAAAGGTAGCTATGCCGCACCCAAAGAATAAGCCTGCAATACTGTCTTCAACCTGCCTATAAGAAGAATTTTTCACTGCCGTACTCTTTCTTTTGTTACTATATTATCTTACATATAGTATTTTACTATGTTATTTTCAGCTACTGTACAGTCCCCACAGAAAACAAGTTCAAGGTGAAAGGCATGAAGAGAGGAAGGGAATTTATGCCCTCCAGCCAAATTTTCCGAAGAAGCCTCTGACAGTTTTATGCCGGATACATAATTCAGAGCTATGTAGGTAACATGTCAGAAGGTTCAGCTGCAGAATTAGGACACAGAAAGAAACTAGTAAAGTAATATACTTTAATTCCACGATAAAGAGGAACTGCATAAGAAAAATCTTAGTGGGGTAGTAGTTCCTTGCTGCCCTTTGCAGGTCACAAGTTCACTGGTTTGGGTAACAGTTTGTGGCTCCTGAGACTTGGTTTAACCCCCTGCTTTGCCATAGGCACACCAGTGTGATAAAGAGTAAGATGTTTAACCTATAAGATCTCAGGGTCTTATATCTGAAGAGTAGCTCATGAGCATGACTAAGTTTTTGAACATTGTAGGATTATCAGATGCTACCAAAACAACCACAATTAAAGCAATGTTAAATCAAATCCACCTAATTTGGGACATCACCTGACACCTAAAACTCATCTAATGCCTCAAAAAGCTATACAATCTGATAGTTCTGCAGGTTTTCTGAAGCTTTAGATGTCTGAATTAATTTATTTCTCCTGATTTTAGACATCATCATTAAATTAACAAATACTCAAAGTATGTTTTCTAATAAATTGGTAATTATGCACAACCTAAAACCCCCTTGAAGCTCATCTTTAGAGAGACAGACACTTAAACCCTGACTAAATTGTTCCTTGACCTCTGTCTAATTATCTCTAAGAAGTATAAAATCTAAATGAGGACAACACTACCATTACATCATGATAGTGGTGCAGCACCAAAAATGATACCACCTTTTCACCTGAGATCCTTGTGTTTGGATCATTCACTTGGGATCACTTGGCTCACTCGCCATCATTTTCCGAGAAGGGTTATATGGCAAGATGCAGACTGGATAGATTTTTGTCATGGTTCCCCATCACTCACAGAGGAAAAGAAATTTAGTTATTGTAGCCAGACTTGTCATCCTCTCTCCTCTCAAGCAGATGCCAAAAATTTTACTGGGAGAGTGCCCAGGTTAAGCACTGGAATTAGGTTGAATGCAACTGATGGAACCATGCTAGGAAGTATTTATTGATATGGCAGAAGTCACAGGCAACTGGATTACTAAGCCCACAGACTGCAATCCAAAAATCTTTTCAGTTAATAAAACAAAATTTCAAGAAATTAAATCTCCTCCATAAAAACTAGACCAACCTAATTCATATATAATGCCATCTTTTTGGTGTATGAATCCAAAGGAAAAAACCTCTTTAAGTGTGCAGGGAAGATTAATCAAAACTGCATCCCATCTATACAGATACTCCCTGAAAATGTGATTCATCCTCTTGCTTTCCTCACAGATAGCTACAATAAATGGATAAAGGATTGAAGCAGCTCCTTTCCATCAGTAATGCAAAATCTCAATCACCTCTTGATATTCAGTCCATAGCATGAAACAGCCTAACCTTGAGAGGAAATAGACAAGATTTACAGATAAAGAAAATGGAAAGGCCAGAAAAGAAATGAAATTGTGTATGGGAAATCCTCAGAGCTGATAACCAACCCTGTGATGAATTGCCAGAGTGCAGAGCTCAGCAGCTGGCTAACAGAGTGGACAGCCATGAGGAGTGTAATGGGCACTTCTGCATCAGGCTTGACTAGAAGGGCACTAAACATTAAATAAAACCTAAGCATTGACCAGAGACCATATACAAGGAGAGCCATTTGGGAGCATTTTCAGCTCATTCTCCCTTCAAAAGCCATGACAATAAAGACCTTCCATGAATCAGAAAAGGCTCAAACAGTCACAGCGACAGTTCAGGAACCCAATGGCTGCTAGGTGAAAAAAGTCTTTTTCAAAAAGGAAATTAAAACTTGTCTTTTCCAATACTGTAGACATCTCTTATCTCCTGTAAGCCAGAAATGTTCAAATCCTTCAGTAAAACAACATCCCAGACATCCAACTGAATGTCTGGGGTCTGGTCTTTATGTAGATGCTACCACCCATCCAGGACCTATACTAATTCAGGATACGTGCATATCTTTCCAATGTTAGTTGACTTGGTACCTTGTCCATCTTTTTATTGCATGTCAAACGCAGGAAAAGCATCATCATTCATCTTAGTGCTGAATAATCTTTCATGTAATCTTTCCTGGAACTGGGAGTTTTTAAGGATAATATGCACATTGTCTGAAATTAATGTATGCACAGCAGTTTTTCAATGCTGCTTAACAGTATTACTCAGGCTCATGCCAGCTAAATATGTTTCACTAGATATCAGAGCAGATTTCTGCAATGCAATCTACTTGGTATTGCTTGCGGCAAATACTTGGAAGTTTCAGTAGATGTGCAATATGATGGCCCAGTATCTTACAATGCTTAACACAACTGGAATAAATGTAAGGAATAAAGTAATTTTCTTGGATCACACAGCTAGCCCTAAACTTTAAAACTTTCAATTCTGAATTTGAAGTACTCAGTAGTATTGCCTAGGGAGCTAGTTACTAGTGAAATTACATACGCTGAGGTAGCTGAGAACTCCAGTTATCTGTAAAAGCATCGTTTCAACGAGCTGCTCAGAGAAGTTAGCTGCTTTTAAGCAGTTTCTCTGGTTTATTTGTTTCTCTGGTTTACTTAGATTGTGCCCAGTATAATGGGGGAGGAAAAAAAATCGTCTTTGCATCACCTTTGCAACTTGCTGAATCTGTCTATGTCTCTAGGCACAATTGGTCTGGATATTATAAGACATAGTAGCTCCTGTGATAAGATAGCCAATGGTCTAAATATATTAGGATTTACAAGGTTGGGCTCAACAAAAACAAGTCAGGGCACATACAGTTTCACTCCAGGCACTGCAACCCCTTTGTCAAGCAGCCATGGGGTGCCTTTCAGTCAACTACTCTACAAGTTTTCCTGTGCAAGGCATGGGAACACATAGCTGCCATGCCAAACACCTTCCAATGCAAGAGAAACTTCATCCTCAACTGCTTTTGTCATAGAATGTCTCCTGTAGATGGATTAGCAACAGTTCCCAGAGGCCAGGCTTGATCGTTTCCAGAAAAAAGCCGTATATGTAGCAGTAGCTTCCAGGTATAGTTGCAATAGATGTTGTATAAATTAATTCATAAATAAGAAATATAAAATAATAAAATACATAAAACATAAAAATCAAATTATCAAGCTAGAAAGAGACATCAAATGCTAATGGGAAGATTATAAGTGATCAGTTTGATTTCAAAAGCTAATATGATGGTAACTCAAATGATTCTAGCTCTGGTTTAAGTACCAGGGCAGCTTACAGAATCAACTGACCTCTCTCAAGATTTAAGCTAGATATGTACTGATCTATGTTTTGGTGTCATAAGCAATAAAAAGAACAGGTTTGGCCCTGGTGACCAATATAACACACCTTTTGGAAGCAGTATCCACCAGTATGCTGTGAGATGACTCTGGTGGTTACAAAACTGCCTGAGAAAGGAAATCCACATGGTGAATTTATCCACAATGAAAATACAAGGCAAATCTCCCCTCAGACAGTGAAGAAATAAAGAAATCAGTTTCTGTGGTCAAATCACTGCAGCAAGATATAAATATCACAGTGGTTTAGTTTTTCTCCAATCCTTAACATACCTACTTCTATTTATTCTTCTCTCTTCTTCTGGCTAGGTATTCCCAGAGGCAAGGGAAACTAATGACTTGATTACACTTCAGTTTGATAGGACTGACATTTTCTTCCCACAAACCCAGAAAGAACATAGCAAGACACTCACGCTCCAGCATGCCGCCTTAAGCCCCTTCCCCACCTGACAGCATAAGATAAGGGAATGTGGTCCACAGTAATCTGCTCCCAGAAAAGCAGCACTTCAGCACTCATCTTGGTCCACAGGACCCAGCAGCTCCTCATGTGACAGAGGCTCAAAGGTCTGGGGAGTAGGTTCCCAGCCACCCCACTACTCCCCAGTCCTGTGCAGGACCCAGCGCAGACAGGCATTCCAGTCTTGTTCCCAGACTCACATACCCATTTACATTTGCTGTGATCCAGCAGCCTCATTTCACAGAAATATTAAGTGAAGTATTCTTCAGCCAGTGATCCTCAGACTTCACACTCCAGCATACATCGATATTGCAGCCTGCAGGGTAGTGCATTGGTATCTGTTCTAGTCTAAATAAGCTAGCTGATATACTGGAATTAGTTAGAACAGCATGGTATTGTCCACAGGTTAACCGCTTCTTCCCAAGTGGATAAATCAGCCTACAGCAAACAGATCCTTGACTGCAATCTACATGTCCAGTATGCTGTCAGAAAAAATTCTCTCAGAAACTGAAATGGAATAGTCCTGATCTCTGCAGCTCATTTCAGCCCTAACATGTCCCATACCAGAGGCAGAAAGTGGCAATAAGTAAATTCAGTATCGGTGGAGCTTTCCCCTACCCTGTGATGACATTCTCCCTGGGGGTCTCCAACCAGCCAAGACAACATGCAGCACAGAAAGGCATTAGACTGGACAAACTGTTCTGCTGTGTAATCAAGTGTTTAAATAGACACTGTAAGTAGGCTACAGTGCACATGTGCCCAATCCTATAAATATTAATATATCTGTAAAATTATTAGGCAACATTTAGTCCTCAAAAGAACACCATCATTAGAACTAGTTTTTTCCCACTGTTTTTGTAGTGAGATAGAAACAAAACACAGAATAGACCATATATGACAAATAATGTAACATCATGTATTAGTCTCATCTCCCTGGTGTGACATGGTAGATGGAACACTAGATTTGAATCTTTTTTAATCTCAAGTCCTTTTAAAACTCTCCCAAGGCTTACAATTGCACACAACCTCTTCCAAGCAGTAGCACATCTTCATAAGAGTTTCTTATGGTAAGAGAAGCAGTGAATTTGAATCTGTTATGGATAGGTAGCAATTTAGTAATCAACTTCTTTGATTAATTAGCCTCTTTTACTGAAGCTGCCCACGCATTGCTTACGTGCTTCTACAAATTAATTGTTCTACATCAATTGCACAGTGAATATTTTGTGCTGATATTTGTTTAACCTGTGAAGAGTCAGCAGCAATTTATTGTAAATCTTCAAAATATCACCAATTTTAGATAGAGTGCTTAATTCTGACTGAATATCACTTTCTGTTTATAAGCAGAACAGGTGTAACTCCTAGGATCAACTCCCTAATGAGGAACCGAACAACCTTCAAAAAACTGCTGGATTTCTTAGGGATTCCTGCTAGTAAACATGTTTGCTAGAATAACTGGAAAACAAACATGAAAGTGAAAAGCAAATAGCCAGAATCCATGTGGTTATTTGCCCAGTGAGTGTTTATAGGCAATGCAGACAGTTCACAACACTTTAGCTCTTACAAATATACAATAAAATACAGCATAAAAATCTGTCATTATAATCTACACATTTGAATTTCTTTTCCTGCTTGTTTAACTACTTTAATTCAAAAACCCTTTTATCTCTAAAGAAAGGTGGGTGAGACACCACAGGAGAGAAGGTAGGAGTAAGTCTGTAAAGAAGAGGAAAAATACCAAACATATTCAATGAGAACAGGAGCAAAGAAGATGGGATGGGAAAAAATTAAAGGTGGATAAGGCACTTAAACGTGGATTTAACTACCTGTGGTAATGAGCTACATGTCTATTGAGTTTGCCTTTGGAAGAGGGCAAAACAGGAGGATAGGAATGGCGGTAGTGCCTCTTGCTCTCATCCTGAGTTTAGAGGTTCCTCTGTTTGCCATGCTGTTCAGATGTTCACCATTCTATAAATTCCACTCTTTTTCACTTATAATATTTGTATTATTTTTTTCAAACTTCTAGACCAGGCATTCACATTTGCACCTTCCCCTGCCAAAGCATCTTCCTTCACCTATAAGGGGTGGTTTTTTAACAGAATTCATAGCAAGTAACTCCATTAAGATTAAGCTTAAGATTAGTCCCAAGTCCAACAATTATGTCGCCTCAGTTATCTATGTTTAAATCATGGAACCAGTAAGAACAAAACCAAGCATCATATAGTAAAAAATGCATCACCAAATTATCCAAATCATAAGCAAAACATACCCATGGGTGAGAGCACAATTCTCCCACCTAAAATATTCACAAATTAATCTATGCCAATACACATAGGAGATAAAGCAGATCCACTGACATTTGAGTTACAGATATATTAGGAAATAAAACACTTTAAAAAAAAAAAGAAAAGAGCCCTGAGTCCTCCAAGAGGGAATACAAGATATCTTTGATCATGTCCCTCATGACCATCACTTGGGATGTCAACCAGTGATGTCTTACTGGTTGACAGAATGTTAAAATCCTTGTATCCCAGGCTGCAGCGAGGTTCTCTCAGCTACTGCATGTCATAGAATCATAGAATGGTATGGGTTGGAAGGGACCTTTAAAGGCCACCTAGTCCAATCCCTCTTCAATGAGCAGGGATATCTTCAACTAGATCAGGTTGCTCAGAGTCCCATTTAACCTAAACTTGTGTAAGTATGTAAGTATATATGTCAAATTCTTACAGTTCAAAGCAGGTACTGCTCAATGGCATTTACTTTCCTCTAAAGAGGTGGACACTCAACTCTTTGCCTCTTATTCATACAATCATCTTGCCACTGCTCTTTGGTGATAAGTGGTCATTTTCTAGCAGTAAACCCATTTATGAGTCATTCAGCCTTCAAAAGGTTAATAAAACCAGTAAAATGCAGACATAGTAAGAAATGAATTGTGCTTCCAATTCCACCCAATCAGCCTACATGCTTCCATTAACTAGGTTTACTAGTGAGCAATGGTTGTCATGGATGGTTAAATTTCCTCTTGGAAATGACCACATGCTTTTAAATGGTAAGAGAAATACCTGTGTTATATCGCTGCCAAATCCCCAAGGAATTAACAAGGGATGTCCTGAAAATGTCCAAGGGCCATAAAGTGTGTGCAGCACTCATATGCTGCAATTCCAGAAATGGAGACAAACCCATGCAACACATCCATACATACCAATTTTAAATGTATAAATGCAGGAGAAAAAAACCAAATCCTCTAGGTGGAGCAGACCAATGTGTCACACACCACTGGGCATTTGAGAAGTCCTGACAATTTTTGAAATTGATGCTAATGAGGTGAATCAGGTGGGTAGAAAATGGAAATCATCAAAGTTATTTGGGACTCAGATAAATTCCTAATGCACTGCCCAGGTGAAACCACAATGTATAAACTCAATGATATGATGAATGAGAAAAAAAGATGCAATCACAAAGGTCATTATTTAAGACAACACACATTTATGTCAGATAAAAGTCCTTCCTGGGAACAATTTATAATCCTGAACTCTTTTGTAAAGATTCCCACTAACTTCATCCACGGTCCTTAATTTAGTTCTTTTAACCACTTTGAGGAAAGAATTTTCTATTCCACTCCCTTCCCTCTCCAAGTTTCTGAATTGGATTCTGAGTTGCTACTGTTTCACCTAAATTTCTACCATTTTCTTTCCATGTTGCCTTATTGGATATGTTACAGAGTTCCCCTAAGTCAGACCAGATACCATGACCATGTTCATACCCAGTGTCTTCTGCCTGCCTGTGCTACCTTAATAACATATTCATTTACTCACTGACACCTGGTAAAGTTGACACTTCTAAAGAACTTGTAGATCAAAATAGCAAAAAACTTTGCAAAACCAATTAACAAATATATTAAACTAAGAAAATGCTCATTTATGCACACAAATGATGTCACCAATTTCAACTTCAATTTCTGAGCAAATATTAATATCAATTAATAATGCATGCCCCTTACAGAGCTCTTTTCATCTTGAAAGAGGTTTATAAGCATTAACTAATTAAATTGCCTGATCTTTTTCATTGTAATTATATATATATATAAAAATATATACATATATATATATAAAATTGGAGGCCAGGAAGGGAAAGACCATTAGTTGCCTAGGGACTTCAGTATCACACAGGCAAGAGGAGAAAATTGGTTTAATTTATGCATAAGCTGCTGCTTCTTTCTCATTAATGTTTTTCATCTTCAGAGAAGCTCCCACCCAGGCCAAATGACCAGCAGAGGACACTCCCATTACATTTACATATGACTTCTCTGGGGTTTTTTTGTTGGGTTTTTTTGTTTGCTTGTTTGTCTAATCGGGAAGATTTCCTAATTCCTTTGAGTCATTTTAGCAGCTGGACAAATACCCTGTATTTGTCCTGTAAATAAGATAGGACAATAGTTAGGCTGCAACTATTCAAAATGCTGTCCCTTTTCTAGTGGTCAACACTAAATACTTAAACTCAACATGCAATCACTTTTGGCTGTTTTTCTTATATAGTCTAGTTTTGCAATGCAATTCTTATGGGACCAATATGAAACTCCTGTAAATAGAATGTATGAATCCCTGAGGAAATACAGTATTTATCAGCTAAAATTATATTTTCCCCAGTCTTGAAAAAAGAGTCTATAATCCATATATCAGCTAAATACTTTATATAATTGAGCAGTTTTACATATATTTAGGCTAGAAAGTTGTTCAAATGCTTATGCAATCTTTTAAAGGATCTTTTTTCACTGCCAGATAAAGGATTATCAGATGAATTATATATAACAATGATGGCACTGTAGGACAGGTTTTATCAAAGATCATTACAGTCACTAAAAATATCACAGAAATTCACATGCTCCATCCTTGTGTAAACTTCTTAATCAAAACTAGAGATATGAAGATGCATCAGTCTAATAAATATGAGATCTCAAATGCTTTTATACTCTCAGAAATTATTTCTCTTGATAACAACTTTCAGATAGGAATGATTACCTTATGGACATTATCTGACATGCAAATTCTATGACTTCTGCAAAAAAAAAGTGTGACCTACTTGTAACTATGGTGAGATACATCTTCTCATTGAAATAATAAAAGTTTGATGTATGGGAAAAACATGCTCTGGCATATTTCTCAGGATATTTTATTCTTATTTTTAATGCACTTTTGCTAATATTATTAGAATGAGTGATACACCTGTAGTTTGTGATAATATAGACATCATATCACAATTTCATTTAATTGGTGCCTTCAGAGATGGCAGGCCTAAATTTCACAAATCGTAATGCTTTGGATGGTTTATTAGTCTCTGCATATTATTCATATAAACAGATTTATGACCACGTTACATTTTAGTACTGCCATTAAGAAAATACGATTTTTATAGTTCTAGACACACTTGGAGTAACCCCAATGTGCTTTACATATTTATGAGGGATTTTTAGTTACAGTGTACTCATTAACAGCTAGCACCCAAACCTAGACATTAATAAATGTTTTAATTAGGATGGTAATATTATCTGGGACAAAAAATATATTCTCGATTTTTCTCCAAGAACTCCAGAACTGTTACTATTATTATTATAACCAATAGCGCTGGTTATTCGTATGCCTGTAGCAACTACAGTTCCCAACAACAGAACATGCCCCTTTGTATCAGGTGCTGAATACACAGGTACCAATATGAGATAAAGACACAGTACTTGTCATGGGACATTTCCAGTAATTAATAGGAGACAAATTCAAAAAAAAGCAAGTAGTATATGTTCTTCTTCAACTGCTTCAGAAGCAGACTGAGCAAGAGGTTTCAGCTAAGTATGTTTTTGGAAGAAACACAATCACAGAATCATAGAATGGTTTCAATTGGAAGCGACCTTGAGGATCATCTAGTTCCAATCCCCCTGCCATGGGCAGGAACATCTTCAACTAGACCAGCTTGCTCACATCTCCATTCAACCTGACCTTGAACATTTCTAGGGATGAGGCTCTCTTGTAATCCTATTTAGGTACTGGAAAGTGCTGTACAGTTTCCCTGGAGTCTTCTCTTCTCCAGGTTGAAAAAGCCCAACTCTCTCAGCCTAACTTCACAGGAGAGGGGGTCCAGCCCTCTGATCATATTTACAGCCTCCTTAAGACTTGCTCAAACAAGTTCATGTTACCCCAGAGAGGAACACAGTACTCCAACTGGGGTCTCATGAGAGCAGAGCAGATGGGCAGAATCATGTCCCTTAATTTGCTGGTCACACTGCTCCTGATGTAGCTCAGAGTACATCTGGCTTTCTGGGCTGTGAGTGCACATTGATGGATCATAATAAGTGTTATGTTATATTTTAGCATCCTTTATCACTGCTCTCAGAGCCTGTAATCCTCCTGATACTCCTCCAACTGCTCCTGGTTTTATCAGTGGCAGTCCAGCCCCAGTCCTCCACTGGGGCACATCTTGTGCAGGCAGGTCTACTGCCTGTCCCTGCACCAGAAGAAAGGTCCAGGTACTTCCTGAAGTCTGAAGCTCACACTGCATCCTCTCTCTTCTGCATCTCCAGCTGGGTGAAGGCATCAACTTCCACTGGAGTGGAAGGTACAGACCCCCCAGACTTGCAGCCTTTGCTCTCCGAGGAATGCCCATCATTCTGCATTGAGAGGCAGGTAGGATGAGCACCCTTGGCCTGTGCAAGCGGTCACAGAATGGCACCCAGTTGCTGGGTTATGTGGACTTCAAGTCTTTCCACTTGGCCAGTAGAAGACTTTGAAGTCTCCTTTGAAGACACACCCATCCTGCACATCCTCCTATGCAAACTGCTGTGCCATCACCTGTTTGCCCATCCTGGTTGCAGCACTCCTGGTGTTGTATCCTACAACATCATTATCATCCTACAAGATGCAGTGTCCTACTGCATTGTCATGCAGAACTGCCTTGGGGGTGCACATAAAATCAAACCTTGATGGAATACAGTATCTGAGTGTCCTGACCTATAGAAATGAATACATATTACCATAGTAATGACTAAAAGTTGGCTATTGAAGCTCATACTAAAAAGACACAATTTTCAGTAACAATTTCTATTGAAGATATAACTAAAAAAAATTGGAAATGGTTGAGTGTCACTGACAAAGAGTGGGTTACACTGAAGCTGCAGTGAAGAAAAGAAAACTGCTAACACACAATGGCAGAACGCCACTTTTGGATAGAGAGATTTCAGCAGCATCTTGCTTTTTCTGTCCATATCCTGGCACTGGTTTCAGAGCTTTCTTTCTTCTATATGTCTTATATGTTCACATCAGTCTGTGAATACCATGGTAACGTTTCTTCTGAATGCCACTGCATCACTGCCACCCCCAGAAACATTCTCATTCACCAGCCTGGACTGTTCAGCCTACAGATTTCTACATACACTGATTCTGACTGCCTACTTCCAACACGGAAAGAAAAGCAATATCATACCCAAATATCTGTCCCACCCACCAGCAGTTCCCTTAATTTCTGTATTTAAGATTCAGTTCTCCATTACCGTCTTCCAAACATAAATGTTATCAATGTTATTTGTTAGAGTGTTTGTTGTGGATTATATTGCATAATATTTATTATGAGATAACTTCAGTAGGTGTCAGAGGATTTCAGACAGGAGATCCTGTACATGAAAAATATAATTACTGTTGGCTACAATCCACTGACTTAAATAGGGACCCATCCACCCACAAAGATTTGCAAAATCAAGCATTTTTTGGCCATCACAGGGCTGATGAGTCCCTGCAAAGTGTACATTCCATGTAAGAATTTTCTCCTTTTCCATTGCCAACACAATAGCCCATTCAGTCCACTGGGCTATGTCCCTCTACCTTTGTGACATAAACAGGGAGAATAAATATTCCCAGCAACCAAAGAAGGAAGATACTGCAGACTGTAGGATGGAATCTGTTTACTGATGTGAAACGAAGCTATTCCATTGATTTTAGCAACACTTCTGCCTTTTACACAAGCAGAAAATTTGGCCAAGACAGCCTTCAGCTGTCTGAAAGGCACTGCACAAGACACAGCTCTCGTCTAGGAGGAAAATCCCTTGTCCTTCATGTCAGCCACTGATTATTGAGTCAAACCAGCTTTCGGCCACTCTTTAACATTCAAAATATCAGAGGCAAACTATCTTCTCCATCCACATCAGCACATCAGTGGCTGGTTGACAAAGTCTCTTGTATTGATTTTGTTACCAGAAATTGAAAACCTGTCACTCTGAACACTTGACTCCCAACACAGCTCTGAGTAAGCTAAGGTGAAATCCACACAACCACCAAAGGCAGCAGCAGGACAAACACTTTCTGTCTGAGGATATCTGACTGAAGGAGCTCTTCAGGGAAAATTACCAGCCCTTCTGATGAGAGAGAAAGGATTTTCTTCTTAAACCTTCATTGATTTCAGCTTGAAAAACACTTAGATTCCATGCTTAGGAAATTATACTGAGATATTTATTGTTGTAATGCACAAAAGGTTCTTTCAATAGTTAAGCTTATCCATTTAAAAATTAAATGTGATCTTTATTTATTAAAGAAAAATAAAAATTCAAATAAAAAGTAAATGAACATAGTCTATTAGGGTCTATTAGGGGTTTTGCTACTCTGGGAGAAAAATTCAGCATCTGCATACTTGTACTGGCTTTGGCTGGCATAGAGCTAAATTTCTTCATAGTAGTTTATATGGGGCTGTGTTCTGGATTTTTGCTGGAAACAGTGTTGTAACACAGGAATGCTTTTGCTATTGCTGAGCAGGGCTTAAAGAGAGCCAAGGCCTTTCCTGCTCCTCACTCCAGCCTACCAGTAAGAAGGCTGGGAGTGCACAAGGAGCTGGGAGGGGACACAGGCAGAACAGCTGACTCCAACTGACCACAGGGATATTTTAGGCCATATAGCACCATGCACAGAAATGGAAGAAAAAGGCAGTGGGAGACATTAGGGGAAAAAAGAGAGCCTTTGGAAAAAAGGGCAGGCAACTCATGAAGAGTTTAGGAATGTAGTTAGGTAACGTAGAAAGAAAATGAGAGAGGCAAAAGCACAATTTGAACTTAATCTGGCCACTTCTGCTAAGGACAACAAAAAGTATTTTTATAAATACATCAGTAGCAAAAGGAGGGGCAAGGAAAACCTCCACTCTTTGTTGGACATGGAGGGGAACATGGTCACCACAGACGAAGATAAGGCTGATGTACTTAACACCTTCTTTTCCTCAGTTTTCAACAAGAAGACAGGCTTCTTCAGGACAACTGACTTTCTGGGCTGGTAGACAGAGACAGGAAGCCAAATAGCCCCCCTGTAATCCAGGAGGAAGAAGTTAGTGACCTGCTGAGCCACTTGGATCCTCACAAGTCTGTGGGACCAGATGGGATACAGTCTAGGGTGATGAGGGAGCTGGCAGAAGAGCTCACCAAGCTGTTCTCCGTCATTTACCAACAGTCCTGGCTCACTGGGGAGGTCCCAGATGATTGGAAGGTGGCGAATGTGGTGCCAATCCACAAGAAGGGCCAAAAGGAAGACCCAGAAAACTACAGGCCTGTCAGCCTGACCTCAGTGCCTGGCAAGGTAATGGAGCAGATCATCCTGTGTGCAATCACACAGCAGTTACAGGATGGACAAGGGATCAGACCCAGCCAGCACGGGTTTGGGAGGGGCAGATCCTGTTTGATCAACCTGATCTCCTTTTATGATCAGGTAACCCGCCTGGTGGATGAGGGGAAGGCTGTGGATGTGTCTATCTGGATTTCAGCAAAGCTTTTGATACTGTCTCCCATAATATACTCCTGGAAAAGCTGCAGCCCATGGCTTGGACAGGGGCACTCTGGGCTGGGTGAGGAACTGGCTGGATGGCCCAGAGAGTGCTGGTGAACGGGGCTGCATCCAGCTGGCAGCCGGTCACCAGTGGTGTTCCCCAGGGGTCAGTGC
>JAWMRA010000001.1:32512010-32586124 GCA_035584735.1 Pseudotriccus pelzelni | reverse complement strand
CTGGAGAAGAGAAGGCTCAGGGGTGACCTCATCACTCTCTACAACTACCTGAGAGGAGGTTGTAGCCAGGTGGGGGTCGGTCTCTTCTCCCAGGCAACCAGCAGTAGGACAAGAGGGCACGGGCTTAAGCTCTGCCAGAGGAGGTTTAGATTAGATATTAGAAAGAAATTCTTTATAAAAAGGCTGATCAGATATTGGAATGGGCCGCCCAGGGAAGTGGTAGAGTCATGGGTTGGACTCAATGATCTCAGACGTCTTTTCCAACATGGCTGATTCTGTGATCTCCTGTTTGGGGGCTAGATAAGATTGTCTAAAACTTGTGAAATAGTGAAGAACACTTGTGCAAGGAATGCGTATATGGAAATTACTTTATAATTTCAAAATCTAAACTACTTTATTCAGGCTATGCTTGTATCGGGAATTAAAATGGGGCTTATATCCACACAAGCACATGTACACTGATCAATTATTAAATTACACATTTGGTTCTGGCAAACCACAATTCTCCCAAACACAGTCTGGATATGATCTGGGAGTTAATATGAGTCACAGACCACTTCCAGCTTGGGCTGTCTGGACATCACTACTGTCACCATGTCTCAGGATGGTAAGAGAGAGACCTCAGCTGCTTAGATGCAAACCGTGTTGTCAAGGCCAGAAAATGTTTGCTGGCCATTTTTATTTGTTCATTAGTATACTAACCTCTTAGCATCTGCTCATAGTGAAAAAGCATATATTATATGGTGAAAAAGCAAAAATATTCCCTGATATGTATTCCAGCATACATGAAACCATTCACCCTCAGAAATCTCTCTTGGTGCCCAGTTGTATGGCAAAGCATACAAAGATCCCAGCCTCACACCAGTGACGAAACAGGGTCCTCTCTTTCCTTGAAAGAGTAAAGAAATTCCTGGTTTTATTTGTAAAGGAGAACACTAACCTTTAAATCACATCCCTGTGACAATGTCTTGAAAGTCAGCTTATTCTCCATCCTGTTACACACCCTTGAAAGCCACTTACCCTCACCTCTTCAGAAAAATCCCTGCAAACTATTCCTACCTACATGGCTGGTGTAGAGAGGGCTTGTAATTAGAGACCCACAAGGATCAAGGAAAGTGCATTTTGACAGGAATAGAAAGGCAGAAAAGATTGCTAGGCACATCAAGAAATTGCACTGTGTATTACAAACATGTGCTGCAGACAGAGAGAAATAAAAAGAAAGAGAGAAAATTGAATGGCAAGAGCAATAGAGAAAATTCTGGGTCTTATGGGGATTCTGGTGGAACAAGCCAACTCTAGACTTTGGCATTCTCTGTCTCTGTAACATGTCAGAGACACAGGACACAGTTTAGACACAGATCTGAATTTTCCTTAAAAACAGGTGGGAATTTCAGGATTAAGATTCTGATTGTGATCCAGAGCCATATTAATCATAAAAAACCAAAAATCCCCAAGAGTAAGTCTATGTAAAACATAACCATTTAGAAGTACAAGATTTTGACAGCAAGCAGATACAAAAGTCTAAGATTCTTCTCTGCATCAGTCTACCAGTCAGACCAGATCTGAACCTCCTCTGTCCCAAGTCATTGCAGCAATGCCAAGTTGTACAGAGAAATTCAGTAGAGGCAAGTACTCTTGTTTTAGTTGCTGCAAGTTCCAAAGTTTAAGTAGTCAGATGATAAATTGTCAAAATCAAGTTTGTTTGCTCAGCATCATTTTGGCACTTCTATCTAAATGCATAATACCAGTCTTTCTGGCATGGTTCTGCTCTATGTTTTCATGGTATCAGGTTTTAAAAATTCTAAAAAGGAAAAATGACATACAAATTACCAAACTTCCTCTCCTCCCCAGCTCATCATCGTAGTTAAAAGCTATTAGAGTTGTACCACTGTCGCCTGCTGCTTGGACAATGTGTATCAGCTGGGAGACTGATGAAGACGGATACTTTTCTACAAGCAATCACGCTTACTTGCTGTGCCAATAAATAATCAGGACTCTACGGGGGAGTTTTTTCTCAGAGGCTCTCATTCTCTGGGTTCTTGTCTTCCTCCGTCAGAGCTGTCAATCTACTATCCCTGTCCAGTTCACCACCTTGTGCTCTTCTCAGGTTCTGGCCTAATTGCCCTTTCTCAGTCTCCTGAAGGCTGGAATTTTTCTACCATTTTTTCCTTGCTCTCACTAAACCCCAATAATCTATCTTTCTCAACATTATCCTTCTTTTGCCAGTCCTTAGAGAAGTCTAGCCCAAGTACAGAGGAACAGCATTGACACTAAGAGTAGATTAAGGACACCTGTTTTCTTTCTTGTGAAAGTCCCAATCACATTCCTTTACAGACTCCTGATATTTCTGTTAAGGCAGCATGAAGGTTCTGGACTCACTCAAAACTGGAGGAGTTTCAGTGACTGTAGGGCCACATTCCAATATACACTACCTGCACATTTTATTTTGGCTGCATTGGACCACAGCTAAAACGCAGTATAACTCATGTCCTGAATTCCCAGATGCTTATGACAGAGGTAGAATATTAGTAGTAATCTGTGAGGTTTCTGATCCATGGAGTCTTGAAAAGTTGTTTGGACATGTGATCTTTGGACAACAAAAGTAGCGGACAACTTCTTACGTATGACGATGGCCTCCTGAAGAAAGCAGAAAAAGAAAGCACTCCCAGAGGATGAGAATTCGGGAAGGATCTACTCAACTTAGAGAACAATGTCAGATAATCTACCCCATCCTGATTTTTGTCAGAGGGAAAAGACTGAGAACTACTAGTTCATTTTAGTTCAAGTGGCAACAAAGTAGTTCAACTGCACTGATTCAGCTAACACTCCCTACTGTCTGCCTTTGGTTCCACTGAGCTCATTGCTTAATATACATCATGGACCTTCCACAGTCTCTTCTTTCTTAGTTCCATGCCTTTGACCCTGCTCCTCATAGGCAACTTTTTGACATACACATTGAACCATGGTTTAATGACGAAACAGAGCTATCAGTTAAAAAAAGTTATTGTCTTTGAAGTCTTGTCCACCTCTGAAGGACATGCTTTTTACTTAGTGTTAAATGAACCTGTAGAAGCATTTTATGGACCACAAACAAAATAGAACCTTTATGTAGAACCTTGCAGTTCCAGATAAATAAATCATGTGGATTCTATGAAGATTCAGACATCGAAGAAAGTATTCTGATTTATTGTGAGGGTTTGGAGAGTGAATAGACATTCTCATGAAATTCTTTCATCCTTTGAAACCAAAGTTGGAGCTATTCTGGGAAGTACTGCCTCATGAATAAAAAACAGACAAAGAGTATAAAATACAGTCAACTAGTTAGTTATGTGCATCCACAAATCCCATCATCACAGTAGTTATTTTTCTCTAGGCTCCTTGATATAGGAAATCACACTGATGGGTAAAAGGCATAATTGAGGAGACAATAAATGTCTCAGAAAATGTATCTTCAAAAGACAACTGTGTTCAATGTGCTCAGAAAAGATTCTGGTACCAAAGAATTGTCAAAATGGGGTCTTCAAATTCAACAGTGGAAGTATGCACAAGTTCACATGGGTGCAGTTGTGCTGTCAGTTCTACCTGGAGGGGTAGAACCAAGATGAACCAACTTGATGGTTTTAAATACTGTCTGGAGTGCAGGTTGGGCTTAGAAAGTTGGAAACAGCTTCATTCTTAGCTGGACTTACATATGAACTGAGGAGCCCCAAGCCCTGAGCTCCAAATACCCCAGAAGACCTCCTGACAGGTGACTTGTCCAGCAGTGTCACATAACAGAGCAACCACAAGGAGACTAGTTCTCCCACAATACAATCAGCACTAAAAGGCATATGATGAGTCCATCTGTTGTTTCTAAAGTAAACTAAAAGTAGTAACTTTCCATACTCATTCTGAATCAAACTTAGATCAGTCTTCTCTGATCAGCCTTCTACTGACAGTCACAATAATGTTCTTACTTTAGTGTATGTTCTGGGGAACCCAGAATACAACCTTCAAATACTGCCACAGCATCCAGGGAAAAGCTAGTACATTCTTTTGTGGGATTCTGATTTCGAAAGGTCCCACAAAGTTACAATGCTTTCTAACGTTTACACAGCTTTAAGTGAGTAAGAAAAAGCAATTATAGCACAACATACTCCTTAGACAAAAAGAGAGGCATGGTTTCCTTTCTTCTCTCCAATTATAGAAGTTCTTTAATCTCTCTTTCAGTTGTCCTTTACTATCAAAACTATCTCATTTCCTTCCATTTTTTAACTTACCACCAAGTTTATTTCACTTATCAGAAGACATTCTGCCCAGCTTAGAAGCTTTTTATCCCAGATGGCTCAAATTTTGTCTTTATTTATCCAGATACATCTTCTCTGCCCCCTTTATGTTATTCTTCAGCCCTTAGACCTTTACAGTCCTTCATGTTCCATACACACCTCCTTCCATCACAGTTGGACTACTTGACTTACAGGTTTTGGAAATTAATTATTCTTGGTATTTTTGCTATTCAGATTCTGATTTATTCTTCTTTTATTCTGTGTCATTTTGACTAACCTGTATTAAGAAGATAGCTAGTTACACACAAGGACAGTTTGAAGAGATCAGCAATTTTATTGTAAGCAACAAGGAAATTCAACTGTTTTTTTTGGCAAGTAAATTTCCTAATTATCTTATAGCTTAGAAGTCATTATCCTAAGACATTACTATCTTCTTAGATTATTAGATGAGGACCATAAGATTTAAAGATATTGACCAGGCCAAGGCTAGATTTCAAATTATTGTTTACTGCATGTGCCCATTCTCCCAGGAGCATCTGAAGAATCACTTTTTCCAGAAATAATAACGTAAAGAAGATACAAGTAAATAATTAGAGCTCTTGAATGCAATGTACTAGCTTTCTAGTCCATAGCACATGATGGCTAATTATACCCATGGCTGAAGCTGTAAACTAAAAACACTTTGGCTGCTCCAAGTACAGATGATATTCCTAAGAATGGAATGAAAAGGTTTCCTTTTAGCTCAGACATGCTACAACTACCTCCACATTTACGAATGACACTGGAGGGAGCTACTAACAGTCCAAAACACAGAGTTCAAAATACAGAACATTTTGCAGAAATATTGCTTTGGGCATTTATCTACCTTCAGCACTTGGTATGATACCAAGAACACAAAAGAGAGAACTGATATGAGACAATGGAAGCAACATATCCAAAAGCCAGCGTAGGAGGTGTTATGACGGTTCCATGTGCCGGGAGTGCTTTTTAGTTAATCTTTTGTAGTGTTCCAGGAGACGGATGATGAAAAAGAAAAGCTGATGAAATAAAGAAAGTGTGTTATCCTTGTTAAGCACAGACCAAACTTCTAGACTTTAAAAACTTCTTAAAATCTTTCCTGACAATTTATTAAAGCAAGATAAAAATGACAGCTTCATTGTAAGGAGTTCATCAGAAGATCCTAGCCACTGAAAATGCTGTTTCATACTTTAAAAAAAAAAGTTTCCTAGCAGTAATGGGAAAAATGTTTATTGCTTACACATATTTCCACCCTCTAAAAAATCTTCTGGGCTGTAGGAGTTACAGAAAAAAAAAAAAAAAGCTACTCAGTAGTATAGGCTTTCTGAGCATTTAATTTAAAAGGTCAGCCCTTAACAAGAAATATACTGTGAAAATTCTTATCTGTTCATAATAAAGATCTAACTATGCAGTTATAATCTCTGTGATATCTAAGCAGCTATTGAATTATGTAAATACATAGTTCAATATTAAAGATGGGGGGGGAAGTATTTTCTAATTTTCCTTGCACTTTTATGTTTGTCTGAACTTATTCCATTAAGATGGAAAGACACCCTCTTCTTTTCTGAGGAAAAGATTTCAAGTGAAGCAACAATATCTACCCTAATTCTCCTCTTTTCTCAGTGGAAGAGAAGAAGAAAAGAGATAAGAAGTGAAGGGCTATCTCATTGTAACGATGATTACTTAGCTCTTTATAAGTCAAATAAAGTACAAATATGAACACAATTTTAAAATCATTCTGGATAAAAGTGCTGGATAAACATTAGTTAATGCTTTTAGAGAAGAGATTTAAGCAGAATTGACCTTGATTTTCTTCCTTTCCAAGAGCATAACCCTTCCAAATGAGACAAATTTCCATATGCATTTACTTCCTATATAAGATTTAGAGACTGAATAACTATATTTAATGGGATTCATAAATGAAGGGAAAATGTAGGTGGGAACTGTAAGAAACTATGAATTCACAGAATCAGACAACACATTAAATAATATATATCCTGTTCTACTATTTCATACCCATCAATACAGAGCAAGTCTTTATGGAGTATGAAGTAAACAGAAATTCACCATTCTAGGACAACTCAGACTTGTGTCTCTTGGTGATTAGGTATGGATTAACAGCTTAGTTATAAGTCAGACAAGCCCTGAAGAATATAACTTGGAAAAGTCCTCCAGGTGACTAGCAACACATCTGTCATTCACTTGCTCCTTTCTCTGCTCCTGTTAATTGACCGCTCCCGCTGTTCTCTTCCCACCTATGTTGTCCCTTCTATAATTCATTTACAAAACTTATTAAAAAAAAAAAAGAATTTACTCAGAGTTTAACACAATTTCTTTATTCCACTGCTATTAATTGTTTTACATCATAACTAAAGGTTCTTTGACCCTCAGATCTGCCTGCTCTGTCCAGATATTAACTTTTCCCCCCCCTAGGTACAATAAGTAACAAAACAAAGTAGCTACTAGTTAAAAACTACCAAACAGTCTTCATTTATAATGTAAATAACAAAGTAACTTGTACTATTGGAAAGAAAACAAGGTGGAGCTTTCAAAGTGAGACTAGTATTCCTTTATATCATTCATAATAGATGCATTTTTCTTCAGCCGCCTTGGTCTGAGTGATATGCATCTTTTTCTTTTTGGCAGAGAAAGCAGGAGCTATAACTGACATAAAAGTGGTTCCATAGTTATAGAAATGTCCAAAGTATAATGGTATCAGATGAAAACAGGCTAAGGAAAACATAATGAGAAAAAAAGTTGGTAACTAAACCCCCACAGTGATACTGCTTTCTGAGTTAACATATATTTTTGTCTTTATGTGGAATATACTGTACAATTAAAGCCATTTTTGAGGGGGTTTTAACTGTTTTTATTTTTTATTCCTTATTTTTTTTGTAATCAGTGTAAGCTGAAAAGACTGGTAACCTCATAAATCACTGACTGTGATTTTCTTTTACTGCAGTACAGCTATGACAGTCTGGCAGTGATAGTGCATTATGCCATCAACTCATCAGCTTTTCGCTTACTCTTGCCATGGAGCAGAACTAATAGAATTTGGAGAGTTGTAAGGAAAAGCTATGCTGGCACATTAGGAGTCATATTTTTGCATTATTATAATTCTAAAGCTGAATACTAGGAAAATAGGCTCACAGTTCTTATGGGAAAACAAATAGCCCTATCCTTCCACATCTTAGGAATACAACAGCAACACAGAGTTTCAGTTCAGATTATTTAACCAGAGCTTCATTTGAATCACCATCTTTACTAAAATTATCCATAAATACCCTGAGATCTTCCTTAGTCTCTGCAAACATCATGATGTGCATTTCTTCTTCAATGTCCACCTAAACTTACTTGATCTCAGTAGGTAGGTGTGATTATTGCAATCAGAATTCCAGACTCTAATCATTTTTTAGAATAATGCTGCATGTAGATCAACAAAAATAATTTTCAAGTAAAAATTTTGGAGCATATTACTCCATCATTTTAAAGAGAGCTTGTAACTGATCTTTTTTTCAGAGTCATTTTACCTGTCTTCCTAGACTTACTGAAATTCCGTCTTTACCTGTTTCTAGAGTTAAATTTCTATGTGAGCTCCTGACTGCTGCAGCATCCTCTTCTCTGACCGCTTATTTTATCCCCCAGATCTGAGAAATGCATCTGCTAGTATCACTTTTTTTTCTTATTCCTTTAATTGTGTCACTCATTCCCTTGAGTTTCTCCCTTAACTCATTACATTCAAGTATCTTTCAAAGCCCTGTGGAGTTCTGTTCTTATTTATCTTCCCCCCAGCTGTCTTTGCTTTTCTTTCCATGCCAGTCTTGACCAGATAGTTTGCCAGCAGAGCATATAAAGACCTTTTGGTTTCCTAACTCACTCTTTTGACTACAAATTGAGTCACAAGATTTGTGCCACCTCTTTGATTAAGATCTCCCTGAAGCCTCATTTCTGCTGTGCTGCCTGTGGGTAATCTCTACCTAATACTGACATAAATGTTTAACTGTAACCTTATTCCTAAAAGCAATTGTCCACACTGTTTGTGTGCTCTCCATACATAATCTATTTCAATGTGCCTATTGTGAACTCCCTGGGAAATGACACGCCAGAAGTCTTATCGAGGAGGAGCACACATGACAGGAGGCATTTCATCCATCATCATACCCCTAAAGGTAACCATTTATACTCTAGTTTAATAGAATTGTGAGGATCTGAAGTGGAAAATGACCACTGAATGACTTACCCTGTCTCACAGAAGTGACTAGGTCAATCTCCTCAGGGTACTAAAAAATAGGATGTCCAGTCTCTTGTTAAAAATATCCTGGGAAGGACCTTTCCTATTGCTAGCTCCTTTATATTTCTTTTAGCTTGGGGATTGCCTTTCCCCGGGCTTCCTTTATTTATTGCTATTTTATGCATACTTACAGAGCACAGTTTTTTATAGTAAAAAATGGAACTGCAATCTATTCATTTATAATTGATAGGTTCTGTACTCCTGCAGCCTGAGTACTTTTTATGAAGAACCAGTGATACATAGTTTCTTTTGGAATATAGTCCATGATCTGTTTTTTTTCTCATTAGTCATCACCAGAAGAGAGCTGTGCTGCCTTAACCTGAATGTCCACCCAGCTCCAAACCTGCAGGCTCATGGACACCAGAGCTACAGCAGATGTTTAAGGTAGAAAATATGAGAGTATGAGTATGGGTATGAGTGGAGGTATTATCACAGTACTATAATTTTCTGTTTAGCTATGGAACTCTATCCATTTCAGTCCTAAGTAGATGATTCTTATGTCACTTCTTAATACACCTTATTTATCTAGCATATTTTTGTCTTTTTCCAATGCTTTTAATGCCAAGGTTTGTATTATGCCTCTTAGGGCTCTCTTTCATAGTACAGTTTACCCTTCAAATTTTAGATCTCCTTTAGAAACAGATATACTTTTGGCCTGGCTGCTTCCTTTTATGAATGCTTGGATTTTATCTAAATTGGCCTCTGTTTCCTACTTGTGGTCAATATCCTATCATTTTAGGGTACGCCTGCCCACAAAGAACCATCCTTCCTGCAAATGGATGATGATGAGATGCCCATACATGGGGCATTTCCTTTTATTCTTTCCTGCAGAACCTACCCATATTTATTTCTCTCCATCAGCACTAAGGCCATTTGGATTCAGCAGCCCAAGCACCAGGTGACCTATAAAAGTCTTATGGATGAACTTTTCTGCTTGACTGGGTTGCTGCAGGGAGCTGGGGAAACTGCAGTGGATAAGAAGCTCACCTGGGAGACACATAGATGCCCTACATGCCAGGAGGAGCCCACAGGATAATCATGCACTATGCTGGGAATTTTCCACTCTTCCCTCAGTCCTGCTGGATTTCTTTCTACATAATGCTTTATTTCCAGAATTTTTGAGGTAAGGGAAGGAAGAATATTTTGCTATCACTATTACAAAGTGGTAACTCAGTGCTTCATCTTGTTGATTTTCCTTTTACGGAATAAGTTTTGCTCCCATTTTCCCTTTGTTTTTGGAGTTTGGAAAAGAGATGAAGGATTTCTGCATCTTCATCACTGCCTCCCTCCACTCTCAGATTCTGCTCACTTGAGACTGCCAGCCAAGGAAGGCATTACACTAAGTGCTGCTCTATCAGCAACAGTCACAGACACTTTTTTAAAAAAATATTTTTTCCACTATTGATACTGCAAAAAACCCCACAATTCCAAGAGTTTGTGGGAAGGGCACGTCTGTAATGGACAGTACAGAGATGCTGAGTTAGCAGACACTGAGGTAATCTGGAATGAGAAATAATATAATTATGTCAGTACAGAGATCTCCTGAATATAGCTGTGCTGGTGTGGTGCTGCCTCCTCTAACAAGCTCCTCTGCCAGGTTGTACCTCACTCAGCTGCTTAGATTTAGGAGCCAAAACTCCCTTCTCTGCCTGGCCAGTCTGCACTAGAAGGCTCAGGAATCTCTGTACCTCATTTCATTCTGCAGCGCCCATTATGTTATTACACTGATGTGTATGTGTGCATAGGTATGTACACAGTATATGTAAATGGTATGTGTGGCATGTCTTATATCTGCTGCTAAAAGCTGCAATTATGCTAATAAAAGTCACTGACTAGTAAAAACTCCTGGTCAGAAAAAGTACCACCAGAACACCGGCAAAACGCACAAAAAATCAGCTGAAGAAAAGCAGTATTTAAAATCACATGAGTCTGGGAGACTGACAGCTGACCCAGCCCTGTGGGATGGTGAGGGAAAGACTTCTCCGAGTTAACTGAGCTTCACCTATGGTTCTGCACTCACCAGTTCAAATGTTAGGTACTCTATCCCCACAGAGCTTGTGATATTGACTCCCAGAGCCAGACTTGAGTCTGTACTCAATGAAGAAATTGGCTAACAGATATCACGGCTGGTTGATATGAATTTCTCAGCTGGTTACATTCCAGCTGAGATACTTCTCACCTGCCTTAGCTTATACAGCTGCAGAACACAGCCAATATATAGAATCATAGAATGATTTGGGTTAAAAGGGACCTTATAGATCATCTAGTTCCAGCCTTCCACTAGAGCAGTTTGTCCAGAGCCCCATCCAACCTGGCCTTGAACATTTCCAGGAACAGGGCATCCACAGCTTCTCTCACAACCTGTTCTAGTGTCTCACCATTCCCATAGTAAAGGATTTCTTCCCAACATCTAATTTAAGCCTACCCTTTGTCAGTTTAAAACCATTACCCATTGTACCATCACTACATGCCCTTGTCAAAAGGTCCTCTCCAACTCTCTTGTATCCTCTTCAGGTACTGAAAGATGCTAAAGGTCTCCATGACGCCTTTTCTTCTCCAGGTTGAACAAACACAACTCTTATCAGTCTGTCTTCACAGGACATGTTACCATGTGCCCTGAATACAGAAACCTCAGATACAGTTTGACAATTGTGAACATCCCAGAGATATGAAAACTATTGTCCATGATAAAATGAACAGCTTTCAGTTGATTATTTTTTGATATAACTTCTTTCCCACTGTACTATATTTTTATGTGAGGTTATTCAGGAAGCTGGACATTACCCAGGAGGCTTTTTATTTAAATAAATGATACGTTTTACAGATTACAATACTGTTCTAGAAATGCCAATTATTTTAAAAATCACAGAAGGAAAAGGCCAAAGATTAGATTTGCTTTAGCTGTAGCACACTGTTATCCCTTGATGCTGGGTGGTTATTGAAAATCACTTCTCAACAGTGAAGAACAAACTGAAAATGGAAACCAGATCATGGGATATTTCAAAAATGTATGTGAAGCTCAGAGAAAGGATGAAACAGAAACTAGTGTTATAAAGCAGCTTTTTTCAATAATGCATCTGAGTGGGACAGCTTGGCATATTCAGAGGAGTCTTGTGCTTTAAAAACCCTAAGTATTCTCTCTGATCCCAAGAGGATCTGCCACACTATCATTTATTTTCTAGCTAATGGGCCAGATTCACTCAGAAAATGGTTTGCATTCAACAACACCAAATTAAGCAACCTGGTGCACCCACCTACCCTGCTGTGCTTTCACAAGAGTCCACATACCTGAGCAGCCAGCAGGGCTGCACACAGATCTGGATGGAAAGGAAAAAATGAAAAACAAAAAGTAAATTTTTCTCCCAGTTCAGTTCACAAGGCTGATTTCTTGTGTAGCTGCACAACAACTGGTCCAGGTCAAGTGCTGGTGCAATAAGGATGAAGGGGGAGTCGTCTGGCATGACGGCCACCCAGCAGTTCATTTCTACTATGGCTCAAGATGATTTAGGGGATTGGGAATGACACCTTTTAGGATTAGCTGATCTGAGTGCATCGGCCAATACTACTGATGTTTCTGAGCCACTTGAAAATTTTCAGTAGTTTCTGGCAGCAGATGAAGCAGAGGGTGCTGCCTCTCCTTGATTACAGCCAACCTGCTTTGCAGACATAGCCAACACTCACAATTGTTGCTGTGTTTCCCCTGCCATATATTCCCTGCATCTTCACAGGAGGTCTGGGCTGACTGTAATAGGGTATACTTTTGACTGAAAAAGTGTGATTTGCTGTAATTTCTGTTTCTGAGTGGAGGCAATGCAATGCCCTCCCTAACCTAAAATTTCATCTATGGTTTGGGTGACGGTAGACAAAAAAGAACAGAGGGGGCACACACTGACCTTTAATCCTGCCCATAATGACTATTATCAGTACTGCTGCTAGTCTGTGACCCAAGATGTAATGGGAATTCCCTCTGAGGCTGTGAACAGACCAAGGATAACTGCTTTGCGAAATCTGGGAAAAATACACCTCTCTGCATGGTGTCAACAGCAAGGTTCAGCCTACAAACACCAGGCAGTCGCACAGAGGCAGCTCACGAGCAACTGACTGGGCACTAGTCCCACCATGCTGGCTGCAGTGGGGCAGTGCTGTGCAGCACCCAGCAACAGGAGGAAGCGAGACTGCATCTGCTGCTGGCATTGGCATCCCCCCAAATTAACTGCACACCTAATCCAGCTCCTCTGAGCAATGGAAGGACAGGACACACGGTCCTACCATCTTCCTTCTTGCCTGCCTTCCTTCCTCCCAGAGCATCTAGTCTCTCTGCCCTGTGACTCTTGGCCCTGTTAAAATTCGGCAATCATTGTCAGTGATTTGAACATAGGCTTGGTCTCAATAGAAGGCAGATCAAAATGAATTTAAAATTAGAAGCATGTTGTTTCTCCTGGATAATAGCTAGATTTTCTAATGCAATTGGCCTCTTCCCCCCAGATGAAATCTCTTTGATCTTAACACTGAAAAAACTGTAATTTCTAGGGATTGTGAAAATGTAACTACTCATAAAAATTATTGTTAACACTGCACAAAGTTTAGAAGGTAAACTATTTCTTGGTGTTAGTAATAAAGTTACACTGGAGAACTTTAAGGCAAGTAAAAATCTAGCATGAAATGTACTGAATAATAATGTGCTAAACCTAGTTGTAGAGCTGGAATGCAAACCAGGAGGGGGTGTGTCTGAATCTCGGTTTGTGAGTTTTTATTCAAAGGACCTTGCTTAAAGGAATGCAGGAAAGCCCATCAGTTGTCTGTCACTGGTAGAGCAATACTGTAGTTCTAAGAAAAATGAGTTTCATCTTGGTACAGAACATGAAATTGTAAGTGTGGCAGGGAGATATGGAATGCCATAGGTAATTCAGTCAAAATTAGGTTGATTGGCTAAGGTTAAAGCATTTAATGTTATACTCACTCTCCAGGAATGCCACAGTCTCATAGATTTGGAGAACATGAATAATTATAATTTGTTTCTCAAAGAGATTTCACCTCTTTTAGCAATCAAAGCATGAAACTCACTAATGTTACTGAATGTTGCCACCAGAATTTTCTAACTCAATGAGAAAGGGAAGGCAACACTATAAGTGATGGTGATTGGTTTGAAGACTGGAGGTCAAATAAAGACCATCTTCTTGTTCTGCTTTCATGAAGGCAAATCCAAAGAAATGCAAAGATAACTTGCCTGAAAAGACAGAGACTTCAAAGAATGTAAATGAATCTCTTAAACTGATAATGCAGTAAATTACTAAACCATAGCGGAACAAAAATAATGTATATGAAAAATATATAGAATATGCAATAAAATATTTATGAAGCTAGCAGCTACAAATGTAACAGAAGTCAGTAACCGAAGTTGTGAAGAATCACAAATCACTCTGAAGGGTGGATCTGAATGACTTTTCAGAGAGATAGTTCAAAGGGGGTCTTGCTGCATCTGCAGATGAAGAACTCAGTGTTAAACAAAAGCCTTTGGACAAAATGCTCCTCTTATTTCCTTAATGTTATAATAATTTAGTCTTAACCCCTGCAGTGAATGCATGATTCTAGGAGTTAACTTATGAGGAAGCACTTGTCTTAAACAGTGCTAAGTCCTAGTATAGCTTAAGAGGCTTCAGTAAGAAGAGAAAATCTACAGTATAGAAGAAATTTCAGGCAGAAAGTTGGTGCAGGAGAAAAGGCAGGACCGCAACAGATTTTTTTTTACTACTTTATTTGAATTTTTACTGAATACTTTAGTACTTGAATTACATAAGTTCCAAGCAAAGAGTAACTTCAAAGTAAAGATGGTCCCAAAGTGTGATCAGTATCAAGATTGCTTTGCTCCCTGTTACATATTTGGTTTTGTGTCTCTGACCACACTCCCACACTACACCCATGCTGCTGTACTCACTGGCTCCCTTTCAGATGAGCCCACTTGATACTTTCAAAATTATATTTCTGAGAACAGCTTATTGCACTGAAAAATCACATGAACTTCAGGGCAGAAAATGCCAGCTGCAGGTGTAGAAAGAGCACAAAGCTTTGCCCAAAGGCTTAGTTCTCCCAAAAAAGTCTGACAGAAGCAAGTAAAAGAGGCTGGAACAGTCAAATGACTAAAAGGGGAAAGAATCAACATATAATCCTGTATTTACCTTATTTGTGATTTTTATCTTACAAAATAAATTTCTAGGTTTATAAATTAACATTGAGAAACAGAAAAAATAAGGAAATAAATACAAGTTGCTAGATTATCTAGGCTTAATACTGCAACCTGCTTTACACCTTCAGACATTATTGAAGTGTTGAGAAAAAGAGGTTCTCACAATGAAGGGGAGTCAATATCTAGAAAGATAAAACTGTTGGCACTGCCTCCAGGGACCATACATTTCTAGAGCAAGAAGTAAGCCCTCTTCACCTCTCTTTTTATTCCCACCTTCCATTTTGTTTGAGGACTAGTCAGGATCAAAAAACCCTTACTCATCTCCATAGTACTACATAAAAATGAAACAAATGAATAATGGAACTGCTCACCTACCTCTGTAAGACTGTGATGGATAGCACATACCCATTTTGGAGATGTGACTTGTTGAAGAAAGAGACACAAGGAAAAACATAATAAAAAGATTGATCACCTTTGAAATATACCTGCTAGCTTTGCCTGCAGATAAAGTAGAAAAATAAAGACTGTTTCCCCCTTGTCTGTAAAAACAATGAGACATCAGACATATTTTATTTCACTTGTAAAACATTTCAGGTGGTTCTCTCAGCTGCCACGCTGGGACAGACAAAAATGGGCTGCTGTCAAAATATTCACACTAATTGAATAAGTGTGTACTTGGAGCTTCTCCACCCATGGCCTATGTCCCCTGCTCCTCAGAGAAGCAGTTCTCATGAACTTCAATGGAGATTATCATCCTCTTGTATGTCTCTTCTACAAACAGATCTTTTTTTCAAATTCTCCCGCAATTAAGATTAGGTTTTTAAAAGTCTGCAGCACCCAGCAGGTCTTGCTGTTCAATATATGGCTGGGTAGAAAGCCACAGTAGAGAAGCTGAAGCTGCTTTTACAGGATCCAGTTGCAGTTCCTGATTTCATTTGAACACCAGGCCCCACAGGTATGTATTTCCAACTCTAAAATAAACCACACATCCCATGAAGAGGACAGTATAAAGTTGATATATCATGTCAATCCCATTAAAATCCCATTACTTCTTGGGATGGTTCATTACATAGATATGTTTTTATCTTCCATGAGCATGACTATTTACTAGTCCTTTGAAGCATAATTCACAGTTGGACTCCCAGAACTGATTTCAGTGTGTTCAGGATGCAGCCCAGTGTTTCTAAGACACTATGAATAAAACCTTAAAGCCTGTTGTTCTGTTTAAAATAACAGTCTGTGTAAATGAAAGAAGCAGCATTTTGCTTGTAGGTAAAAGAATGCAGCTAGCAACATTTTTTTTCTTTTACTTCAGCTAAAGATTTTTCAAGATATAAAAATCTGTCTCCTCACTGCAATGAAATGCTATTTTGACAGAATTAATTTTAAATAAGCTCCCAGCCTTTCATAGTTCAGTGCACTAATTACATCCCTACAACACAAACACAAGATGACGCTTCTTATACACAGGGCTGATAGAGCCAGGGAAACACAGAAAGCAGAGTTAAGACACAATGTCTAATTTGTTCACCTTATTTTACACACAGAGGTACAAAAGCACATTCCAGCTAAATGCAGAAATAGCTACATAGGCCAACACAGCTAAAATCATCCGAGATATAGTCAGGTGATCTTTTCTTCTAATTAACAATAAAAAGAATCAAGACAATATTTAAGGTATGGGTTTTGTTGTTTGGTTCGTTTTTTTTTTAAGAAAACCTTAGTTAGCTTAGTTGAGCACAAAAATTTTAAGACAAAAGACTATTCAATGAAAAAACTATTTTTCAAATGCATTATTTGTTCATTAGATATGAGAAACTATCCAAGGTTTCCTCATAATTTAACTCTCTACAATTCAATGTAAGATTTTCTAAAATTATTATTTAAATCAACTTCAATACTCTGCCAGCCATAGGCTGGAAATTACTGCATTAGCACAAAATAATTTTTAAATATTTTTAAAATAAATATTTGCAGAAAAATCAGGAATGGATCCCCTATATATATATATCTCCATATTTTTCTTCAATTTTACTTCCCCCTAGCCTCAGGGAAGGAAACAGCTGAGAAGGAGGGCTACATCTCAGTCAGAAGGTTCTCAAAGCATAGTGCTAAGATTTAAATGCTGCAGTGTTCTGTATGTTGGAAATGTTAGTTGGCAGATCCATTACAAGCCTTTAACTCCTTACAGTAATTTCAACGTTTTGCCTTTAAGCATCTGTGAATCAATTCCCAAACTCCTGTCTCTGCTTGTGTAATAAGGCTATTTAATAGATTACTACGCTTAGTATACATGCCAACTCCTCAGAAGCAGGATTAAATCAGCTAACTTGGTCTCCAGCCTGAATTTAGATTAATCTGCTACTTACTTGTCCTGCAGCACCCTTCTCTGCTAGTTTAAAGGGTTTTACCTCTCTTGAGAAACCTTGGTTTGGTAAGGAACTCATCTAGATTTCAATATCTAAAAGTTAGGACTTTCATTTAAAGTCCTAGGCTTTCTCTATAGTAAGTAGAAAGACAGTCTTCCCTTGGTGTTAACTGGGTTTTGATAGGTTTAATCATTCTTTGAAGGCAGTTTTCCATTTGAACTGGCTTTTGAAGGAATCATAACTGCTTCTAAGATTGAAGGCAAAAGTAAAGTCAGCTGAATCTGGATTATTTGCTCTATAATTGAGTACAAACTCCCTGTACTTACTTACAAGCTTTCAGAAAGAGAATCATAGGAACCAAGCTTTACAGTCAGCTGGGTTGAAGAGAGGATCAAAAGCCTTTAGGTGGTAGTGAGAAAGAAAGCAAGGCACATTCTCACTTTGCACAAATTTTGAGAAACTGAAACTTTTATTAAAAGAAAAAGAAATAGAAAATAAGGAAGATCACCAAAATAGCTTGTGAAAAGGATATTCGGTCTGAGTGCTGCAGACCACTGTTTACAGCTTGCTCTGTTTGATTTGGACCAGCTATAAAGAAATTTCTACCTTAATGAAATAGGTTTCTCTCTTTGTCTTGGACAGGAAATTTCACTTTGGATTTGCATAATTTTTTCTTTTAGAATAAATGCATTGCATTTCAAAGATAACTTTTCAAAATTGCTATAGTCCTGACAAGTTCTCATGAGGATACTCCTATACCCGCTATACATATGAGCTAAGCCAAACCACAGTCTCACACTGAGCTGCTGCTGAGCTCTTCCACTCCAAAAATCCTAGTTGATCAACCAAATAATGGGATGTGCACTTCAACTCTTTTCAGTAGGAAGACAGGGATGTTTCCCTGCAGAGCAACGCACAACTGTACAGATTCCCTGCAGGCTTTTCCACTCCCTTCTTGTTCAGAGCTAAATGCTATTAACACTGTCTCATGCTAAATAAATAAAAGCTTTTGCACTTAACCCATAAGGATGTCCTGGCCTGAAGCATCTTTCACAATTTAGGTATTGGACTCTAAGCAAATAACCCTACATCAAACCCTACATGATCTCAAAGATGAGCCAAAGGAATATTTTCCCATGGACTAGTACAAAGCCTAAACCTGCTGCTGTCTCACATCTGAAAATTGTCCAGCAATGCACATGCACATCTGACGGGTGGGAAGATTATCATGCAAATAATCCCAAATCCATGGGTGATGGAAATTCCTTTCATATCCCTGAAAGATATGCACATTGATTTTCCTATAGTCACTTTTAGTTGCATGTTTGAGTAGTTACCTATATAAGCATGTGGAAGGAAAATCATTCACGGCTCCTAGAAAAATAACCTCACAAACAGGTAAAAAAAGCTGCCTTTATTTTCCTATCTATGCCACAGAGCTGTTTAAGTACAGGTTTCCATCTTCATCCTTTTCAGAATGTAGTTCTTAAGTTTTTGGTGCTTCAAAAAACAAAAATATTTTATGCAAATCTATTGACTTCTTTCATGCTTTCAACAAAAAGTGAACAGATAGTATGATTTTAAAAAGTGTAAAGGCATCATTTTAATTTCTTTTGACCTTCAGAAAAATATCAGAGCCTTCCTTATTATATTAATCTATATAATTGTATTTCAAATGACAAAATAAGGTGCCTGGGTGAAGGTTTCTTGTTATTTCCAGAATTGCATGCTTTGCAAAAATATTTTACTGGGAAACTGCAAAATTTCACATCTTCGTTTGTTTCACACAAGTGTCAGAGTTCCCCAGGAGCAAGAATTCTGGATGCCACCAAACTGAACTGAGCAGTGCAACCCTTCTGCTAGGGCAGAGTCAGCACTCTGTGGGCCCTAGTATAGATGTTAGTGTAACCAAATCTTTTTTACCTGCAGTATAGCCCAGGGGCTCTGCCCACTCATTCCTACTAGCTCTAAGAGCTACGGGAAGCACTTTTAAATCGCTATTAACAATTATACAGCATACAGCATAATATGCAATAATAAGGAAAGAAAATTAAGTCTTTCCGTGAATGGGTGTTGCTGTCTCTACTTTTCCTTGCCATCACAGAACAGAACAGAAAAATATGGCATATATTTCAGTGAACGGACAACTGGAACTTTGGAGTTCCTCCTCATGTTGCAATACAAAAGCTTTCAGAGGTCTCAGTTAGGAATCCATCTAGAAACTGTATATGTTAAACAGAACACATATAAGAAAAAAAACCAGGTTGTCAGAATGCCTTCAAAGCAGAAAAATCAGTAGTCTAAAAATCTACGAATAACTGAAATTTGCACTCCATAAATCTTGAATTAGGTTCAACCATGGTGAATTGCATTGCCTTCTGGCACTAAGCCCTGCTAATTACTTCAATCCTCACTCAGGGAGTGGTGAGATTTAATATTACCATCAAAGTACATCCAGTCAGTCCTGCATCAGCTATAGAGAAGCCACAGCTAAATTAGACATTGAAACTATGCTCTTTGTTCCCTTTTATACTGCTGGAGTCCTTGTCAACTTAAATTACATGTGAATCAACACAAAGCCTTAAAGACGTAGCCTCCAGTAAAAACTTTTCAGCATGAGAGGAATTAATCACAGATAGCAATTAACATTCTAAGATTTAAATGCAACCATAAAATTATATAAATGCTAACAAACAAACTCATTAGTACTTATTTTCTTTCTGCTATAAAGATTAATCAAGGGTCATAACACTGGAGGTGACAGGATTCCTGTGATTACAACTCCACTACGCAGTTAATTTCCCATAACATTCACTCTCCTTTTCCTATAGACTGCCACATGGCCCTTAAGGAAGAATGGGCAATGTCAAATTATTTTTCTCTAACGTTAGAGTGATATTCAAGAGGAAAACTCAGGAAAATCTACATGAAATGAAATTCATCATTAAAGGGAAATCCCAAATTCTGAAGTATTTTTTTACTTAATAAAAACCAAAACAAAACAACAGTGCTGTGCTTGAAATCACAGAATCGGCCAGGTTGGAAGGGACCACAGCGGGTCACCTGGGCCAACCTCCCTAGACCACATGACACAGGAATAAGTCCAGGCAATTCTTGAATATCTCCAGTGAGGGAGATTCCACACCCTCTCTGGGCAGACAGATAATGCAATGAGCTTTTGATCCCAGCTAAGTATACTAACTGTACTAGGAGTGGAGATGTACCCTTTACAATTTCTCTCTTCTGCCTTTATGACCTGTGAAGAGCAATGTGAAAATACCTAAGCTGTTTCCAAGGAAGTTAACGCGGTCCTGGACCTGCTCAAGTGGCTCAGGTAGGATGCCACATAAAAAAAATATTAAATAGCTTCCATAGCCAAACTGGATATCTCTGTGCAGCACTGACCTGCACCTTCTCACTATCTGGTCTGCCTGGGTCAGTGCTAGCACAGAGCTCTCTGTGCCCAAGAGCCAGAAAGGGCATGGACCTTTCTTTCCTCTGTTACTTCCTCTTGGCAGGCTCTGACAGCCTGTTTAGTCAATGTTGTGAATGAGCCATGATTTTGCTTTCTTTCAGATGATTCTGTCCTCCCATTTGGGAGATACACTCCCCCTGTGAAACTCATCATCTGCTACCTACTGGGTAATATTCCCACCAGAAAGAAAGATAATACAGAAGTAGTTTCTGGTGCAGGGAGCCCTGTATGAGACAAATGATACGGAATTTAATCCTGGCTGAGGGCTAGATAGCATTTCAAATCTTTTTCACAAACCACTTGTAAAGCTTCTGGGCATGATTCTGTCCTAACACAGCCAAACACTGATTCACCAGCAGCTTACAAGTGTACAGCAGCATATACATAAGCATACAGACATGCCCTGACACCCGCATTAACATCCCTTCCCTGCAATCTGGTGACAGAGTGAATGAGATAAGCAACCAGTTGAAGGTGGAAAATGTCTCCATTTGAATGACAGTGAGGAATGGTCTTTTCTTCTTGAAACCACTGTCTATACTGAAAGGTTATTCTGACATGGTCTTGACATTTCTCTGTACTTTTAATGCCTGAAGCAAGATACTGATTGAAAATCCCTATTTTCATCTCTTGAAGTATCTGGGTACCCATCTTCATTTGCTAACCTGAGGAGACTTGACCCCTTCTTTTCTTTCACTGAAGATCCTATTTGTTAAGGGAAAATTCTTTAACTACTTCCCTTATGAGTAATAAATGGTAAGAGAGCCGCTGTTGGCAACTGGGCAAGCAGAGATGGAGGAAAATTGCCCTCTTTTAGAAGGCAAATGGAGATGGCTCCTGAGGCTGTTGCTAAGTGAACTTATATCCTTGGTATTGTGTGTATGGTTTCCCTATCCAGTACTGGATAACGAACAAAAGAAATACAATCAATCAAAGAGAGAAATGGGAGAAGTCCAACTGTACCCTGAGCTGCCTCAAAAGCACTGCGACCAGCAGGTCAAGGGAGGTGGTTCTGCCCCGCTACTCCTCTCTCATGAGACTCCACCTGGAGTGCAGCATCCAGCTCTGGGGTCCTCATCACAGGAAAGGCATGGACCTGTTGGAGTGAATCAAGAGTAGGCCATGCAGATGATGAGAGGGCTGGAGCACCTTTCCTATGAAGACAGGCTGAGAGAGTTGGGATTGTTCAGGCTAGGGAAAAGAAGGCTCTGGTTAGATCTTATTGTGGCCTTTCAGTACTTAAAGGGGGACAAATATTTTAACAGGGCCTGATGCAATAGGACAAGGGGTACCTATTCTAAACTAAAAGAAGGTATCTTTAGAAAAGTTATAAAGAAGATTTTTTTTTTCTGATGAGAGTGGTGAAACATTGGAACAGGCTGCCCAGGGTGGTAGATGCCCCATCCCTGGAAACATTCAAGATGAAGTTGGATAGGGCTCTGAGTAACCCGATCTAGTTGAAGATGACACTGATTATTGCAGTGGGGTTGGACTAGATGGCCTGTAAAGGTCTCTTCAATGCAAACGATTTCAGTATTCTATGATTCTGTTTTTCTGTGAAAGTAAAGATAGAAATATGTAACAGCAATCAACTTCAAAACCTTGGCCTTCTTCATAAGGCTTTTCTTTTAGTTTGTTTTTTCTCCATCCTCTGTTACCAGCAACAGAAACAGTGAAACAAGCTTCACAGATGTCTTTGGATTACTGTTCTAGTTCTTTCTCTTCCCCAGCATTGGCAGGAGCATCTTTAGGGTTGCAGAGTTCAGACTAGTTAAACTGTAGAAAGAAAGTGTAATTCTACATTGTGCTTAACATCATGAAACAACTAGGTGCTGCTGAAAAGAATGAGTGCACTTTCTCTTAATTCTCCAATTCCCTGCCACTGCCCATTCAGACCTTGTTTTGAATATTGTGGTTATGCAGCTTTCAGGTTAGTTGGTTTAATTCACTGAGCTGACTGAAAAGCAACCTCCCAGATTAAGCAAATATGTTTTCCATGGATTGGCATCATGATGTGTCATCCCATGAAGTTCAGTGTTTACAGACCAAAGAGCAATTCAAATGATCAGCCACTGGGGTTCTCACTCCATCGCCCACAAGCAGATGTCTAGTGCCAGACATACCTTAGGATCATCTGGGTGATTTGTAAGTGCCTCACAGGTCTCTCACACGACACCAAAAGATATACCTTCTCCATGCAGGTCATGAGCATGCTAGAGTACCTCACATTATACTGAGCAGTCAAGTATGTGCACCTGAGTCAAACCTTAGGTTTCTTCTTCAGAGGTGGACAGCATTGTCAGTACTGACAAGCTCTCCATCAACAAGAGATGTTTAGCCACCTATAGTGCACAAAGACTCCTAAATGTACTAAATGCTTGTGGACCCATACATGTATCCAGGCAGTCATTCGGAACTGAAACCCATTGCGATGCATTTTAATTGTTGCAGGCCAAGAGCAAATCTCAACAGCATAGAGGTATGCAATATAATGTTTCCCAGACTGGATTTTAGGTCCAAGTATGGTAAATGTTTTATAACACAGAGTTGGTCAATTTTATCCGATACAAACCATCTATTCAAACAAATTTACTGTCCACAAGCAGTTCTCAGACAGTGATTCATGGTCTCTGGAATCAGTAGCAAAGGAGTACACACAAATTTGCACACACACACATATTTCCACATCACTTCAGAAGTACTCTTGAAACTACAAACTTTTTATACCCAACTCTGAAAAAAACCTGAAGGCTTTTGTCTAAACTCCTCCTCGTTTTAGAACACAGTCTGCGCAAACAAATTCGATGTATTTACTCTAGAATTAAACCACTGAAAGGCAATTCTTTTATATCAACAAGGTAAAATAGTAGTGGACTTAAAAGCCTTTTGGAGGTAGGGAAATTGGGATTGCTTACAATACAATCAAAAATATTTACAAGTCAAATATTAAACAAATAAAAAATCATATACAGTGCAAATGTTATGATTTTTTTCAATTTACCAGCCTGATGAATTAATAAAAGAACTTATCTAAGCCCCAAAAGTAATATAGTCTAACTCAATACTAATGAAGTAAGGGGTGAATTAACAGGATAGCCTTAACACTTTGCGATACCCAAACAAAACTATTTGTTTATCAGCACACTAATATTTCTTTGGCAGGGTCTCTTAACTCAGGGAATTGTGTTGATAGCCCTGGAAGGCTCTAGTTCAGAACACAAATGCCAGATGAGCACAGCCAAATGTCTTTCTGTTGAACAGAGTGGAAAGGCAAGCTGTAATTTTGTTTGATGGTATGCTAAAACCAGAAAAGACACCATGGAGATTGGCATACACCAATGTATATTGCAGGTTAGACCAACTTTTGATTTAAGCATATTAACAATAAGCATGAAGACAGTGTGCTGCCTGGGCTAGAGAAAGAGAGGATTTGTAGGTGCATTTCAAGTAGGAAGTAGAGCCCTTTGGCCTCACTCAAGAAAGATTTAGGCTCCCAGGTAAACTTAATGAAGAATTCTGAAGAATTCTGAATAGCTAGGCCATGGACTCAGCCTTACTATCTTCCTGTATTCAAGTGGAAGCAAAGGGTCTCACCAACAGAAAGCCATGGGGTAAAAAAAAGACCACAAAACATTTAAGAATGCCATCCTGGGAAGCATCCTTCATGCAGGAAGCCTTTATCCCATCCACGAATCACCTGGGAACCTCCAGGTTTGGAAGGTACTCCAGCAGCTATAGAAAAACGCAGAGGGTTAGAATGAATATCAGTGCATTAGAAGTAAGAAGCTACATACATAAAAACAGAACTCTGCCCTGTGCAGCAACCTATGAGGAGGTGCAAATTCTGCTGCCGCTGTAATTCTGAAGCCCTTGAAGCCCATTCTCACCCATATTCACATACATTCTTATAACCCCTAAACAAGAAAGGGCACAGCTAAACATAGATTGTACATAATCTGAGGATAACTAATTTTTATTAATATGTAAATTAGCAGGTTGCTATCTGTGTACAAAATTTATTAGTCACAAACATATACAAAAAATTATATTTGGAGTCTCAAGGCTCAGTCTGTGTAGCATGTTCCCTAGTAGAACAAATAATTTTTTCACATACCTGCTCAAAGCAGCCATGAAGGATGCAAAACAGGCACTTAATAAGGATCTAAGTTATTATTTCAGCTCTGAGTACTCAATTTATATGTCCTAGTTGGCAAACTGTTCTTCCGGCATAGTCCTACTAGTTAAAAGATTTATCCCTAAATAAACCATGTTGTAACATCTCCCAGTATAAGCTCTGGGACTCAACACACCTTTATTTAGCACCTTCACTGGGAGACTGCTCTGCTGTTCTGGTAACTGATGGAAAGAGAAGGAACTTCCACAGATTGTGTCTCTCTCCCTTTTTTGTATTTGAGGGATCTGTGCTCTTAACTTTTCTTCATCTGAGTGGCCATAGTCAATGAGAAGAACTCTACATCCATGTCTTCTGGGAACAAGCTATATTTGGATAAATATTTGTTGCTTCAGGAAGGTCTTTTAATCATAACAAAAATCAAGTCAGTCAAAATTTGTCATCAGATGCATCTGATATTCATTTTTAGTATTTTATAGTAGAAATACCTAAGGCACATACTTGTCTTCACAGCTCTGACCAAGTGCCACAGATATTCCTGCATTCACACAGACAGGGAGAATTTTCTATCATTTACCCCATATTCTATTCTTTCTTATATACACCAGTTTTAGATAAAATAATGAGTCACACAAGGAAGAAGAAGCTAGAAATATGTGTTATCAAGCTAATTTACTGTTTTCATTTTTTAACATAGGATTTATTTTAAAAATATTATACATAGAGAATGAGGGGGTTGGACTTCAAAAATGTTGCCCTACTGACAGCAAAATAAGTAGCTGCTTGAGGTTCACAAAAGTCTGTGTGCAATGGGATTACTTTTATTTATTTTTAATTTTTAAGTGTTGTTGTTACACCTAACATGTCGTATAACAACAAAAGGCAGTGGGTTCATCTCAGAACACATCTCCTCTTGAGAAGTAGGCTATCGTACCACAAGGAAGCAACACCTCAGTCTTTTATTAGCTAAACCAGCAATATAAATTAGAAATAAAATTTTAGTTTTAGGGTCATTCTCTTCCAACGCTGCTGACAGCATGCTGGTGTGCTTAAAAACAAATCATGGTTTTGTACAAAGATAACTTGAGTTTCACTCCCTCAGAAAGGGACAGAAAGAGATGTGGGAGGAAGAATGAAATTGAATTCATGGTGAAATAGGGAGTACATGTATCTGAAAGGATTTCTCCTCCTGATAGTCCTAATAATACCATTTCTGAGGACTGAAATGCTGCTGTTTTTTCATACTCAGCTGCTGCGAAGGGGAGATTGCACTAGATAATGCTCTGAACCATAACTGAGAACAATCACTTTTGATCTCAAAGAAGGTAAAAAGAAGATAAGAGGAGAAAGGAGAGAAAGAATATCTTGCATGAAAGAAGATTAGGGAAACAATAGCCAGATTTATACAATTTTTTCCTAGGGGAAAAAAAAATCACACAGTGCTTCTCCAAGAAGACTTGGAGACATATCATGTTTAGGTAGTGACTGCAACTTCCTAAGGGTAGTCTTGAATATGTTCAAATTGAGCTATGACCTTTTCTTAAAAATTCAGATTTCCCAATGGTTTCAAGCTCTTCACCACCTCTGAACAATTAATTTAGTAAAAGCTTAAAAGAAACCCTTTGGCTTTTCATGGAAATGGAGAGGAGAAGTAGGCATCAACTCTACACAGAGGCACTGGCTGCCACAGAGCTCAGATTGTGCATCCTGTGTAAGCCTTTTTCCACTAGCAGGGCAAGCTGCCTGCTTGGCTTTGCATTGGGAAGGAGGAGGAAATATAAGAATAGCCAAGAGAAATCGAGAGATGATTTAACAAATTGCTCCTCAGTTCCCATCAGCCTGAGTTTCTTTATGACTCACTATCATTCCACCCCCTCGGCAGCAGATGGGAAGAAACTGGTTGATCTAAGATGATTAGATATTCTTCAGACATCAGCTCCATATGATTTGAAGACACTAGAGGTAGACTCCCATAAAACTGGCTTTAAGTCTAGAACTGGAAGACACAATTTAATTTTTGCATAAAAACAGAATGGATCATAGAGCAGGAGGTTGATCACCCAAAGTTTTACTAATGTTTATGACTGACAGAATAGCAAAGAAGCTCATGATATGTCCATGATGAAAACATGCTTTTGGAGATCTGAAATACTCTGTGTCAGCGGATGTTTTGGATATTGCATTAGCATGTTGTGAACTGATGTTACTGAATAATCTATGCACATGCAACGCAGACATATACTCAATACAGAGAATATGTAAGAAAGGGAAAACAATTTTTATGTCATTTAGGAAAAAAAAAAGGATGCATACAGGGGCACATTCAATACACACATTGGCTTCTTGAAGCCACGTGGCCTAATTCTGTTCTTAATTATGAGGGCTCAGCAAACTGACACCATTTGAGACGAGAGAGACCAGACACTTGGCAAGTGCCACTAATACAAATAGAAATTTTGTGAATCCAAATGTGAAAAACTGTTGTAATATTAGTGGCATACGGCAGACACACATGAGAATTGCCCTCTGTTTTCTTTTCGGCTGTGATGTGTCACCAGCCAACCTGGCACAGCTGCACTACAGATGTGCTGTGTGCCATTCTGATGGCATAAACTTCCCACACTCTGTAAGATACTGTATTCTCTGTCACTCAGTTGAGATTCCAGCAAGATAAATGGCTGGGTAGAGGGGACAGATGCTATTATTTCTCTGGTCGATGGAAAAATAAAGAGTCAAAACTGTCCATCTACTCTGGTGGCAGCAGCTGACCTCTCCAACAGTGTATAGTAGCAAGCTGGTCATCAGCCCGTGAATTAATTGCAGCAGAAATGCTTTAATGCCTGGCAATAAAATCAAAACAGCTCTTTCTCTGCAGCCACCCTTAAAAAAATTTAAAAAAAAAAGCCAAAAAACACAAAACAACCAAAAAACAAACAAACAAACAGGCTTTGTTAGATATGTTGATGATAGAACAAGCTATTTACTAAATAATTTGTTAATCATTTTGCTGCAGTTTACATAGAGAAATTTCACCTTGTAGATTGTTTACATACAGTTCAATTTAACTGCTCATTGGACACTTGCTATTCACAGCATGTAGCTGCTCGTGTGAGGCACAGGGTGTGCTTTCCATTGCCTCACAAGATTTCTGAAGCATTTTGGACAGATTTTGTAGATTTTTCTCAGACTAGAAGGGTGGCTTTACTTAGCTTAACCTTATGCATACCACTGTCCATAGCTGATAGAAGGCCTTGCCCACATGCAAATATGGATATTCATATGAATCCCAAAACACAGTGTGAACAAAACCCATCTTGCTTTATAAATACAAATGCAACAAATAAGATTACATCAAGAACCTGATCATAGTCTGAGTGAACAGTGTTTGAGACATACATTATTCAAGCTATTCTCTCTTAGACAGGATAGTTCACTCTTTTCGACGATCTATTCCCAGATGTTAAATTCATCAGGCTGTGGGTAGTCAGTTGTAAAACAAACTGGACTCTCCAACAATAGCCCAAACAAACCCCTTCTTCTATGCCCATCTGATTGCAGATGATGGACCTAAGCACGTGGAGTCTCATGGATGCATTAGAAGGCATTCAACATATGCCTGCATCCTCCTACACAGTAGAAAAATATTTCAAAAGAATCAGAGAATCGTCACATGGGCTGGTTTTGGCTGCCAGGAGAATATGTGTCATTTTGTATAACTTATTTATACTCGAAGTAATACTTGGGGATGAACAACTGCAAAATTATTCTTTCCGCACAAAATTTGGAACGAGGCAGATGTATAATTGACTTGAAAATGTAAATACCCTGTTCATCTTTTAATATGAAACCCAGGAACCAAAGTGTCCTTGAAAATCAGTAAGACTTTGGGCTCTAAATGCTTACAGCTAATGCTTCGAATAATTCTGCTGATAGATTAGATAATGGCAAGAGAAGGAGATATTCACAAATGTTAACTTGAGCCCAGGGACACAATCCATTGAAGGGCTGCCTACAGAAACATACATTTTCCTGCTGATGATACAGGGAGCCTGGGGACATTAGATTTAATAGATAACCAACCTCCACAGTGCTCTTCAAGATATTGGCCCAGGTTCCCTTTGCCATTCAGGTGTAATTTCATAATGAAACAATGATAACCAAAAAGGGTCTGTAACAGTCCTTTGCAATGGCAAAATGAAACATGCACATCCTCTGCCAGGTGTTTGTTGGACTCTGTTGGAAGAGGTCCAAATAATTAGCTACTCACCAGATGGGTGCAAAGCACAAACAATCTAATGTGTCTTTTGGGTACAGACAACTCTGACTCTCAGTGATGTAATAACATTAACATGTGACAGCATTTAAGTTGTCAGCAATTTGAGAACTTAATTTCGTAGTTTGCAACCTGCAATGGTTTTATTTTCATTAACCAAACACTTACAGAAAGGAGACCAAGAATACAGCTGGCAGAGGGAGAAACTTGGATTCCCAGTTGGGACATACAGATTTTGATTCATTGCCTGTAAAGCACCTGACGCTGGAAGCTGGAAACCATCATGAGCATGTATGAAAGCTACTTTTAATAATCTGTAGGCTTTGCAATGTCCATAACCAATTAAAAAACAACACTGGGAAATTTTATCCTCACTCCAGAAAATTATGTGAAATATGCAGCACACCAGACATGGTGATTGGTTTATAGTGTTTGCAAGCAATCACTGAAATAACCTTCACAACTCACCTCTGAGCTTCATTGGTACCCAAAGCATAACCTGACTAAGAGAACTGAAGCCTTCCAGAGAAGAACATTACTTCTGGCAGCTTATTTTTCAGCCTTAGGCCTCCCACATTTGCTAAGATGAGGAATTGTGAAGGGTTTTGGTCCAGTGTAAAGGCACATTTGAGGTGAACAAGAGCAGGCTCCTTAACTTGTTTTGTCTTAAATAAATAATGTGAAGACTTCTGCCCGCTGTCTGTACATCCAAGTGGAAATAGCAGCATATTTTACTTAGAACAAAAATTGTTGAGTCTTCAGCTTTATGATTCACCTGAGCAAAGTTGCCAAGTCTTGCAATTTCCTCATGGTATCAAATGGTTTTATTTGCCAGAACCCCAGATCTTTGAGTCATGGAGTATATGAGAATTTCAACTTCCGTCTTAATGAATAAATAAAAGCAATTTTCCGTCTCTCCTGGTTATACAAAAATATTTGGAAAACACAAGGGTGGTGGCCCAAAAAAGCTTCAAAATGCAAAGACAAACAAGGAATGTATCATCTCATAAGAGGCACAATGAAGGTTAAGTCACTGCGTTATTCCTGGGACCTAATCCTTAGTTTCTGGGGGCCTGCTGCTAGCAAAACTGTCTTCGTAAAACCAAAACCTCACCCAGATTAATCCTACTGCCTGCCCTTTCATGGAAATAGTTGCTGTTCCACAGAAGACTGTGATTACAGACAAAGACTCAGAAAAGATCTTCATTAATTTTATTCCTTTGTAAAAAACCTGTAAAACATTTACATGGGCAAGGCCAGTACTAAGCAGAACCACATATGTTCATTATTTTTTAAGCTCTGAACCAAGCTCATCAAATCTTCTGATCTCCTTCCATGAGTTTTGAATAAGACCCTTTAAAGAATTACATTAAGAAATATCTGTCTATTAAAATAGAAAATCTGTAATATTAACCAGATTTTTATAGTTAATTCTTATTTTTGGCCAATAAACCAATAACCTTTGAATCTCTCTGAAGAGATATAAAGAAATGTTTCCATTCTATTGAAAGAAAAACAAAGCGAAAAAAAAAGAACAAGCACTAATAAATAAAGATATGCCTAAAACTTCTGTCAAAAAACCCCCCAAAACCAAATCAGTATCAAAACAATATATGAATCAGTATATTGAGATAAATAATTTTTGTTAGTATTTCTTTGAGATTTTTTTTTTTAAGATAAATTCCCTTAATAATAGTTTTTTATGTCTATTCATCCAAGAATTTTACTTTAGTATCACCCATGAAAAGGGATGATAAGTGTTCAGATGAAATAAGATCACTTATAACAAATTTCCCCTGAAGCCTAAAGTGTGCCATACTGGATATTTTCTATCTACTGCTCTCCAGATCTTGGCTTAACCACTAATTTCACTCCTGTTGTTTATCACAAGACTATGGATTAATATTAAAGAGACACTGGGCATAAATAATATGCGATCATGGGTATGCATATATAAAATATACATATATTCAAATCATAGGAGACTTGCATTTTCAATGGCAGAAAATTTGAAAAGTATGCAATTGAAGAGTCTACTGAAATTAATTTCAAATGGTTCAAAAATAAGTCCCAAGAACATCTGCTGGAACATACGGCACAACAGGATGTGCAGTATTATGCCATGATAATACACCTTGGGTGCAGTATGAGGCATAAAGCCAAAACGTATATTTAGAGGGAAAAAAATTGAGGATAGAAACAAACTAATCAACCAGAATTTAATTTTATATATATAATAATAGTTTCCTGTTTACTTTATCCTCTAAATAAAATTCAAGAGCCTCACTGACTACCATAGTACCCAGGTTTATTTATCAAATTCCACACAGTATTTCAAGAAATTCCATGCCTTATAGAGAGGTTGCTTTCTTAATGAAAATACTCCAGTATATTTTTATATATATCTATGCAATCAAGTAGTCTAATATCCATTGTCTTAAAATCACCTGGAAATCAAAGAAAATATTTCTTTGTGGCTCAAAGTTAGACCAAGACATCATAGGAAGCCATATACCATGGAGAAATCAATGGCAGAGTGGAATGGCTTCTTTCTACCTTGACTTTTTATCATCAAGCTACTGTGGACGGACTGTGTGTATAAGAGGGGGTAGCAAACTGCACATCAGATATCTCACTTGGCAAGTTATGGCATTTCCCAGGGAATGAGAACAAAACAATTAAGCTCCTAGTAAAAAAAAAAAGGAGAAAACATTTTGTCGTGATTCTTGCAAACTTTTACCTTTCCTACTTTTTTACATAAGAGTTTGTTTTGCATCCTAATTCTGTAACCTCTAACAAAATACTCATTTAAAACAGCAACTCAAGCATATTATCCCCTGAGAAGTCTCAGGAATCACAGTTGTCTTCTTTCTGTATCCCTTGGAGAGAGTCAAGATAATTGGCAAAATTCTTCCAAGCTATGTGACAGCTCTGATTTTTTGTAAAACTATAAACTTGTGTGGTAATGGGGGGTGACGAGAGGGATGCAGAAAGAAACTGAACAATGGAAAACATTTTGGCAAACACCAAATTACTCAGTTTATGATTATATTCTTAATATCAACTTCCAGACTGATCTCGTTACATGTAATTGTTGACTCTTCCTACACCTACTTATTAATTGACTGTTCTGTGGCACATGGTCAGCAGTCTGGTAACTCTGTTCACCTAACTGGGGATCTAATGAAGTGACAGAGCAGTCATCAAACACTCCCGGATCTGGTGTTAGAATGTCAGTGGCTGCCAGAGGGAAGAAGAGAATAATAAATTGCTATCTGTGTTGACTAAATATAAGACACACATGGGGTAAGAGGGCAGCAAGGGAGATTCATTATTAGCTTTAGCTAATTATTCTGATAGGGACACAGAGTCCTGAGGTCTCAATCTTGTTATGCTAAGAAGCTTAGTAACAATATCTGCATAACAGCGAAATACCATGTTGCTGAACCTGGTTTTCTGCAGGGGGAAAATCCGAATGGGAGAGAGTCTGATTCTGAGTCTGTGCTTCAGAAAAGAATTTTGTGTTAGCAATACATTGCAGGAATTCGTGGGCATGTGTTGGTGTGTGCATGTGTGCATGTAAGATTAAGAGGCGGGAACTTGATGAGAAAGTGGATGAATTGATGAAGAGAGACATAATAATATACATATGAAGACCATTAAATGTCTACTAAAATAAATAAGTGCAATAAAATATCTGGAATCTGTTTTCGCATTTAAATTAACTGAAGGCGAGGACTGCCCTTGATATGTGAATTGCTATGAATAGCTTCCTGAGGACAGTCTGAAGCCAAGAAATCATTAGAGGCACTCAGAGCACAAACACGCTGAATAACTAAGCAAGCATCTCTAGTACTTTGAACAAAAGCTATTTAAAATAAGAGGCTAAGTAAAATTACGGAAAAGGCAAATTACTGATCCAGCAAAATGTTTTCATGATTCATTTGTAATTTAATCTTTCTTTGCCAAAACCTAGAAACCTATACCATTAGAAAGGTCTTGTTTTCATCTCCAATAAAAGTGTTTTCTGGGCCATGTGCAGTGAATGAAGTGGCCAAGCTCTGAAAGCCCCACCTTAATAAACCATCAGGGATTACTGGATGGGGGATTAAGAATGTGTTAGGATATATCCTTTCCCGTCAGCATCCTGTAGCAGCCCTGCTCCTGGTTACATTCACATCTTCTTGTTCTCAGCAACATGCTGGAGCCATTTAATCCTGGCCATTATTGGGATGAATACAATAGTGAAACAAAAAATATGCTACACTTAGAAGGCATTCAACTGCTAAAGTAAAAACAGTGATTAGAGGACGTCAAGGTTAAACAACCAAACTACCTATTTTAATGTGAATGAAAAAATTGTATAAATAACAAACTTTCCTGTCCTGTCTTCCATTTTTATAGGTAAAAACTGGTTCCTAAAGTAAAAAGAAACATTTCTGGAAAAATGTATATTGTGTTGGTATTGCTGAAAGAAAGAAAGCATGATAGATGGTGGAAAATGTTTCAAAACAAAAATAAATTCCCTGCTCCTGTGTTTTCATTTCAGCACAATTGGGTCAGACAGCCCTTCCCTTTACAGGAACATGTGTAAATATAGGTTTGAAAGTGGTCATTACAAGGGATTTGGTCACAGTACAATCATCAAGCCATCTTGTTCTCAGTTTTCTGCAAAAAAAAGGATTCCAGACAGCCTCAACTCTCTTCTGTTGCTTTGTCGGGAGAACATGTGCTCATTTTACTTTTCCTAATTCTTCTTGATTGCAATTATCAATAATTTGAGGACCTGTAAATATGCAATGTCTAGGTATTTCTGTCTAACTTGGCAGATGTCTTTGATGAAGTGCAGCTTATTTTCTCCCCTTAACATACAATAAACACATGCTGTAATGTCAAGATAAATCTGGGATTAAATACTATGATTGTGGGTGGCAGCACAAAGCTCTTAAGAAAGCCAGTGGTATAAAAGTCTCAAACATCAGCAGATTCCCAGGGAAAAATGAGCTTGAATTTGAAGTTCTAAAACCACTTAGTCTTGACTCATCTCACCAATGTCTTCCAGATGCAAACTATTTAGGCTCAAAATGAATATGTGGTCCTTAAAAAAAAAAAAAAATTAGTTGTATGTATCTTTCATGCTTAACCACAGACTAGGTCAATATGGAGGTTCTTCCAAAGAAAGTGTGGCACACAGCTCTACTCACATCCTGATGTCAGCTGAAAACTTGGAAAAACTGAGTACCTTCAAATTGGCCTTGGAAACTTTCACCACATTTTTATCTATAGATAACAGGGGAGCTTCTGTGATATCAGGTCTAGCCTTCTGCTCTTGTTCCACTGTAATCAGTGGAGAATTATAACAACTCACATTTCCTGCCACAGTGACAACATCATGTGCCAAAGATAAAATCAAGTGTATGGTGTAAAAATCAGATATGAATTACAGACAGTTGGGTCAAATACCAGCTCAAGTTACTTGTCCTGAGAAGTGGGAAGGCATAAGCAAAGACACATTTCTATTTTTCTGTTGAAACATCTTGGCCTACATTTTCAGAGATGAAAAACAGAGATAATTTGATATGTCCCTGGAAGGCCTGGCTGGAGAGTCTTGTCTGGCTGAGACTTTGAAAGAGACCATAGAAAGAAATACACTTTTGTTTTCCCAAATGCAGCCAGTACCCAAAGGAAGCTTAAAACCAAACACACACATACACATGTGCAGCCACCAAGAACTCATTCTACTTCAAGTTTAAAATTTTAAGCATACCCCAGAGGAGTTTGATTCAACCAAGTACATCAACAAGTGACAAATCAATGATCCAGAATCGCTCTCCCTTGGCAGGAGGAACAACTGAAATCTCTGCTCTCTGGTTCAGCTTGATCTACTTCATTCTATTTACCAAGACTTCTGTGTCTGCAGAGTCAGATCTCAGCCAGACCCTTTTCATTTCCCCACAAGTTTTCAGCAGGTACAGATGAAGAAGTATATGATTTCTCATGTGCCTTTCCCAAACCCATTTATTTCTCATCTGTCTGAAGTGTAAAAATTCCATCATGCTACTCCAAAGGGAATGAGCATGGCTGAACTGTAGCTTATAAGCTCACGTGCTACTCACTGAAGGATCTGCAAAAGTATTCGTTAAAAAGAAAATTTCTGTGAAAATACTTCTTTTATTCAAGTCACTCAGTACAAGTCACCTGTTTTCTAAATCTTAGAAAATGAGGCACTTTTTCTGCAAGCTCTACGTTTCTTGACAAATGTTAAGACTGTGATTATGTTTTACCCTGTAAACAATTCAACTATTCCATGTAAAAAGATTCTATTTGCTTGCAGTTGTTTTCTTGTTATTTTAACTCAATGTCTTTTCACGAGGTGGGTTTATTTCTTTTTATGTGCATTATATTGTAATCCACTGTCTGTCAGTATTATATTAAAATAAAATTTTTTTACCAGCCACCTCAAACTGACTTGTAGCGTGAGCATATTTTGGTCTAATGAGTGACACAGAATATTCTTAATAAACAGTCCACATATTATAAATTGACCCTGTACTTCTAAGACAAGATGGGTCTCACTTCTCACAGTCTGCTCTTTGGTAGAGGGACATTTAACAGTGTTTGGCACAGTGGGTGTCTTTAATTTCTCTTGCTGTTGACAGTACCAGCTCTTGACTGTCACAGGAGGCAGGTGTCACAAGTCCTGCTCTGTTCTTCTGGGCTTATAATTTCAAATGCAGTTTGATGAGACAATTAATGCCTCAGTCACAAGGTCCAGTATAATTATGAAAATTTGATCTTTAGAACAAATAAGATGATTTTGGGTTTAGGTACCGCAAGGTTTGGTATGGAGCCTACATTTATTTCAGTATCGCCATCAAGAAGACAGGGTGCCCTCTGCCTGCCATATTTAATTCAAACTGCTTCAAATGTTAGGCGAGCATAAAATACAGCAAATAATTACATTCCTGATTATAGTCCTACAAATAAGGGTTTGGATTTGTCTCACCTAAGTGGGAGAGTGGATCACTGTCAGCTCCATTCATGGTCAGTGAAAGAAATAAGCATTTCATAACATATTTAATATTATGTTTAGGGACAAAAATTTTCTGTTTCCCTGTGTGGACTGTAAAGGATTCTAGATCACTAATTCAAAGACAAATGCCCATGTTACTAAAAAAGGCAAAACAAAGTGAGACATGGTCCTGAAGCATGCTTAAACATGTGTGTTAAGCATGGATATCTTGAACTTTTGATCCTCCTCTGATGTTCTGCTGTATATTTAGGTGGTCCTGAGGTTTTCTTTGTGCATACACTTGAGACCTTTATAATCTTCTTTTATCTTTATTCATTTATCCCATATGATTGCAGGATCAGCATTTAATCTGGGCATGCATGTGTTATCTTAGCGTCATTCCCTTCTTTGCACTCTGGGCAATGAGGTATGAAGTGCAAGTAGCATACTTCCCATACACTGCAGTCAGAGATGTCTTTGAATTTTGAATCATATTTCTAGCCCATAATTAACACTTTCCTTCTGGTATTAGTGACTTCTTTAGAAGTTATGACATTTCCATAACTGCTGCAACACTTGAAAATTGTGGATCATTGAAGCATGAACTATACATCCCTCCTATTATATTTGTTAGTTCAAAACAACTGACAATTTTTCATAAAGGGTACATACGTCATGTTAATAATATAATTGACAGATTTGGCCTTTAGGAAACTTTTCCTGGATTACTTTCCTCAACTCCCACTTTTATCAGTTTTGCCTTCACAGCTTCCTTTTCTTACAATGGTTTTACTAACCAAATTTTAAAAATAAAGCAAAAACTAAGCCTAGTGTTCTCCCCTATTCAATGACTGTTCACAGCTCCCAGTTGCTCCCACATCCCTTATGTCTGATTTTGGAATTAAGCCACCTGCTAAAGCAGGTTGGGATGTTGCAGGCAAGGCACACCAGCTTATTTCATGCACATGGCAGCCAGAGATAAACAAGCACCACTTGGATGTTTTTTTTGGATGCACGGTAAGAAAGATGGACTAAGAGGACACATGGTTGAATCTACCACGGCTCTGCTCATTTGTTCCCAAGGTAATGGTGTGGAAATCATGCTAGTGTGTACGTTGTAGAACTTTACAGTTCTCCTTTCCCCCCATCTTATTCCCACTTGCATCATGCAACCCCTAGATATGACATTTTGCAGCTTCCCTGTGGCAGAACACGTATCTCTGGGCATCTGATTTGCCCCTACCTCATCTATTTCTTTCTTACCTTATGAATTCTTGCCTGACTCCCACCATTATCAATCAGTGTCATATATCTATAAAAACAAATAACATTTGTTTCCAAGGGCAATTAATAGCATTTATTTTTCAAAAGGGAAGGAATCTGAATCTATAGCCAGATTTAATTCCAGACGTCAGAGCACTTAGACTTTTCCATTCCTTAGCCACAGCTTGTAAGTTGGGAATATATGTAGGAGGCATATCAAAAGGTCATTAAGTGAAAGTGTGCTACATATTTTCCCACCTTCCTACATATATTTGCACTACAAAACAATTTGGCAGGATGGGCTAAAGACAAATCATTGATTCTAATGATCCTTTTTACTGATTTTAATGATTTTGGTATGTCTTTAAGCTGTGATTATTCATTTTGCAGCAACACATGAAATCTAACAGATCACCAAAGTGCTAATTAAGGAAAGTGAAATATATTCATATAATCATATACATTAGAGATCAATATGACAGGTTGTTTTCCCCCATTTCTAGTAAACACTTCAGAATAGAACAAAATAGCTATTTGAAAGAGAAATATATGCAACAAGAGATTTAGTTCTGTCAATTATCAGTAGAAAATACTCTACAACATTCTGATATATGTTCATGGAAGTATGAGCTGCAGGACTATAATAACATATAACCCAATAAAAAGGAACAAGATTTCTTTCTGCTTTATGTGCATCGGAGAAGCGCAGCTAAGTTTATATTAGCATATCACAAATGTGAAACTGGGACACAGGCTCACTGCTAAATTAGATCGGCAGCTGGTATCCTGTTAGCAAGTAAAGTGTGTTTGCTTGGGGAAAAAAAAAGAAAGAGACCAAGGCAAAATCAAGCCACGCAAATGCACAGAGAACAATTAGTCAGAAAAGGATCTGTGAGCCACACTGCACATCTCAGGTTGACCCTGTGCTGTGCGACAAGTCATTTAAAAAAAAAAAAAATCTATTTTCAGTGCGGTCAGATCATGTTCCCTCATCTGAATTACGAAGAATGTATTTTTCTTTATAGACAATGTGAAAATTATCAAAATTTAGGCTCTGAGAGCTTTGCCCATGTTTTCCATTTTATTTTCTTTCCTGCATCATGCAAGTCAATGAAGTATGAAGCAAAATTCCATATTCTCCTATAAAACACAGAATAATGTAGTAAGCAGGCTAAATGCACAAAACAGTTTAATCTATATTTCACACAAAAATGTTGACTATTTATTTATTCAAAAATAGCCTTTTAACAGCCAACCAGAGAACAACAAACATTTAAACCTGTGCTCTCCTTTTTGACTTCCATTCACACCATCCAGATTGCACAAAGCGTATCAGCCACTTGAACTCCTGTTCAAGACCGGAGGCAAGTGCAAATGCTCTTTAAGACCCCCTGACTGAGGTCACTTACACAGTTATTGGAGAACTCCTATTATGTTCTCTCTTTTCAGCTCTCTTTCCTTATTGCCATGAGTTTTCCAATATTTAATGGACTTGGGGGAAAATGCAGTCCTGAGGAGATTCAGACACACTGAAAGATATCTAACTAACTTTAGCCCAGTGAAGCCCCAAGAATAACTGCAATCAAACTGGCAATAAAAATCATGAGTATTTAAGAAATGTATTGTCTAGCAGTCTAATTTGCCTTGTCTACACTTCAATATTTATAGAATATTATCAGTTTGATTATTTTAGAAAGAACTAAAAATAATCTGAGGCCCTTTAGGGTACATGGACAGGCAGTTAATTCTAATTTAAATTTTAGATTTAACTTGCACAGGTAAAGCAGCTCCAAAATTATAAAGAAATAGAGGAATGGGTACACAATCCTCACATGCTCAATGACAGGGATCATAAAACTGTTCTCACATTCCTGGCACTGGATGGAAATGCAGCATTTACTCTCTTAACCCTTCCTTTCAGCATTGTTTGCCCTGTCAATAAATATCCACTTTAAAGGCTCTTGTTATTTTGCTGTAGTGTTATCTCACACAATGTGAGCCTAGAAATCAGATTCTAAATAAATCCAATTCCTGTACAGTGCCTCAGCAGCTCTGAGTAACTACCAAGATCTCTCAACCACAGGGACAGTCCAGCTCTCCTCCCAGTATGCTGTCACAAAACACACCTTGCTTGCCTAGGGAGGGTCAAATTTTTCCATGGGAAGGACTGTAATCTCCTTCTACTTTTGTGTAAGAGCAAGATGGGCTGGACCAGGTTGGCATGTGGTTTTTGATGGCCGCATTCAGATTGCTTATTTAGATGCTGTTGGGGCATCTAAGACCAATAGACCTGTTTCAAGGCCATGAAATGTGGCTTCTTACACACTTGCTAAGCAGAAGCCGAGAGGCAGGGATGACATTCGAGAGAAGTTTCTAAAGGGGAAACTCTCAGAGGCAATTACATGCCTCCACTGACTCCAGTGACCTGCATAGCCAATGTCCTTAAGCACACTATTAAAGTTAAATATAATAATTCCATCCCAGACTGCTACCCAACCCTGCCTGAATACAGACCTGAGTGACTTTGCTTCTTGGGATTTGCTGTACTGTGCTAAAGTGGTGTGTGTTGCTCTTTTATGAAAACTAAAGATATGAAATCTTAATAGCGCTCTGGTGACTTAATAACATGATGGTTTTAATGCATCTATTCTAGGTTTGTAGAAGACTAAAATATTGTTTCACATTGATAGACTAGCATGGTGAAGCCAAAATACCCCTTTAGGCTCAATAATCTCATTAACAGTGCAATGATTAACCATTACCAACCAAGCAACACTGCACCATGAGAATAGTGGGAGTTTCCAAAGTCATAAAGACTAAAGATTTACCATACTTTTCAAAAGCTGAAAATACATCAAATTTTTATCATCCTTTCCTAATTCTTGCAGGCAAACTGTACAACTTCCACCCTGTCAGTAATAACTAAACTACATGCAAAAAGAATATATTGACTACAACTCCACAGACACTTCTTTTAAAGATTTTCATATGTCTTTCTGGAATACACCATAATTCCATGTAAAATGGATGGAGAATGGATGGTTCATTTACCATAGAATTATCATGTCAGTACATCCTTCTAAGTACTTTGCCTCCTTTTCTCCAGAGATGATTTCAAAATGTCAAACTGAAGGGTTACTGTCTAGTGTTAAAGTTAGGAAGGATGACCACAGATAAAGACTTCAGGACAGGGTGAGAGGATTTAAAATAACAGCAGGACATCAAATATCATCCCAGAGGACAAACTGATCTACAAATAAGGAAGAGTGGTCTGCACAACTGACACATTGTGTTAGCTCAAGAAGAACAAATTTGGCATGCTTACTGCATGATTGAAGGTCAATATGCCTGAAAAATGATAAAAAGGCTCTGGATTCAGAAGAAAAAAAAAAAAAGAGCGAGGAAAATAAAAAAAAAAAACCAACAAAAATAAAAGGAGATAAAAGCCAAGGATGCATAACTAATCCAGGTAACAATAAAGCATGTTTAGAATTAATGGTCAGTATCAGAGTGTCCTCCTGTAATGCCTATAGTCTTTTTAAGAGAAATGTTTGGGTGAAAATCCTCAGTGACGCACAACAGGCTATTATGAAACAGCATTTGCCTGAATATATTTGACTTGAAGTGCCTCAGATTGTTGTTGCAGTGACTTTACTCAACAAAATCTATTTAAAGTTAGTACTGAGAGCTTTTGAAAGTAAAAATTGCTGCCAGGTACCCAATACTGCTTTTGCACAACCTCTCTAGTTTCTACATGAGCAAGCTGAGCCAGTCCTAATTGTGCCAGTAGAACAGAACTAAATGCAAGTACAAAGAGCTTAGCAGGAGCACATGACGGTACTTGAACTATGTTCTGAACTGTTGCAGTGTTTTGCAGCTGTGCTGGGTGATCTTAGACCATTCCAGTTGGATGGTCTCCCACGGCTGTGTCTGTGGCACCATTCTCAGAGGCATCAGGTTTGGACAGATATGGAAAGACACACAGTGACCTGAAATACTGCTATAGGAAAATTGCTTAAAGATTTTGTGCTCCTACGCTCTTAACTTCACCTACATTAAGCCTTAAGATTAACACAAAACTGTCTATGTCAAGAAAAGAAATTATCAAAGAAACCACCACAGCACATTGATGTGGAAGGGGGAGTGGACCCAACATCACAAAATAACAGTATTACTGGAGCAAGGTATATTCCTGTCATACAGCTCCCAATAATACAGCAGATAAATATTTTTTTAATGTCTCCTCTACAGCTTTTGGATTTGTTTGATTTTCAGGGCTGGGTCTTACAATAGGGATCAGACTGAGTACTTCAGGAATACATTAGCCTGTGCATCATGAGATGAATCACGAGCTAAAATGAGAGGTCCTAGAGCAAGGAGGTGCTGCTGAAGGTCAAAGTTAGTTCCTAAATCCAATCCTCTATAGTGCTAGTTCTTCAGTTTTTAAGTCCAGTATGATGTTTCCCACTGCATGGGAGACTCTGGAAACGTCATATCTGAGAAGTGGCCAATGGTGGGTTGGAAGGAGTTGACATGCTCAAAAAAGTGGCTTTAGAGTCTGAAACTGTCCATCAGTTTCCTCCTCAGTGTGGCCAGGCACTGCTGGCATGTGCTTAAACAACAATGAGAATTGTAGCAAATATGCGAGCAGCATGCACAACACAATCTATTCCCCTAGCAGTTCAAATTAAAGCTTCTAGATCATTTTCAACCTACTTCAGCATTCAGTTTACTTCTTGACTTAAAAGTCACTGAGTAGGTTAAGAAAAGATTAAGTTACGGCACAATGTCCATGTTTTTCCAATTAATTTAAGTACCAAATCTGTATTTTTGCTGCGTTTTTGTATTCTTTCTTTTCCAGATTCTTGATAGCACTTACCATCAGTACATAGCATGGAATACAAAATAACTTGTCTTCTATAACGTGAAGTTTCCTCAGAGCTTTACTATTTTAGTGCCATTTGGATTCATTCCCTCTGGCAATCCTTTCTTAATGTAAATGCTCCAAACTGTTCTTTCTCTAATGTGCTGCACTACAGAAATACACTGTAGACAGAGTTCAGCATATTCAAAAGGATAATTTATCAATAAAATTTAAGCTCACTTCAAGTAAACAAAAGAAAGATCAGCATAACCCTGAAACAATGTTTATTTTCTACATTTACACAGGAATTTTAAATTCACTGATAATAACCGACTGCTCTTTTTCTTCCATTTTCTCCCATCTGAAACAAAACACTTCATACTTTGTATGCTGTCAATTCTTGTTTTACATCCTCAAAGATATCTAGCTGAGAACGTGTAATGGCAACTGACACAAGTTATATATATGCACTATCTATGCATACTTACTCCACTGATTTTAATTACCTTAAGTATGTTGTCCTTTTTGTAACAATTAATAAAACTACTGTGTTTCTGAAAGCCTGTCAGAAAGCAACACTTAAAAACAATTGCTTATAAGTCTATTTCATCTTGAAACAGAACTGCATGCAATCATGCAAATAATTGAGGAAGGGATGCTTGGCATATTTTAAATGTACACATGAAAGTGATATAGCTCCGGAAGAGAACACAAAACCTCTGGCCTGAAAATCTGAGCAATGGAATTTAAGACTACATTTGACTAGAGAACAGTTTGAGGAAATGAGCTGATCTGAATCATGAAATACCCACACTGAAATGCATTGTCTCATTTGCTTTCCTTAATAGAAATATGAACCTACATGATCAAATGGCCAGATACAAAAGCATTTTGTATTCAGAAGTATTTTAACATACCTAATATGGAGACAATTTTCAGGCCATTTTAATGTGTAGTCATACAATAAACGGGAAATTTTGATGAGTTTTCTGACCCTACTGCTCATACAATTTCTCCCCAGTTCTGGCAGTAGATCTTAACTTCATTTAGGTAACGCTGCATTGGGTAGCAAAACAATTCCTTTTGGAACTTCCACAGTTTTTCATATATAATCTACTAATGTGAAGTAAAAAGAACCTACTGATATCTGAATTCCATAGAAGAAGAGTTAGTAATAAAGATATATATATTACACTGGAAAAAAATAGATTAAGAATACATCCAGGCTGCACAGTCAAATACTCAGATATTAGATTACTACCAAATCCATGCTTTCAAGCAAGCAACTTTTTCCATGCAGGATGTGTACTCATTTGCAAACCTCCTCTCAGGAAGGACAATACCTTCCTCTCCAGCACATTGGCTAACACTGAAATTTTGTTTGAGGAATTCAGCATGGGAAATACTGGAGTAAAAAACAACAAAACCCATGGTCTTATAATGGGAAGACCTTGGCAGTGCTTATGGTTATGATTCATTCTGGACAATACTTTGACACTTTAGGGCTTTAAAATTCACCCTAAAGTAATAAATACTGTGACTGAAGTTAGAGAGAACCACTAAGACTTGGGATTTATAAGCAGTTGGGGGCTGAACATTGGTATCCTTACTTGTACTTAGAAAACAACATTTTCATCAGTATGTCTTTAACATTTTTTTGCAGTGGAGCATTTGCTGTGACAGTAACTGTGATAGAAGTGTCAATTTCTACAGATATAACAAGATGACAGATACTTCTTCCCAAGAGATATCAGCTATTTATAGTAATGCCTTGTTCTATGCCCCTCTAGCCTCTTTCTACCATTTCTTTTCTAATTTCCAGTCTTTTTTCTGCCCTTTCCATTCCCCTTCTTCATCTATTTCATTATGCTTTTTATGACATCTTGTCCTTTTCTACCTATCTCCATATTTAATTTTTTCATACTTCCATCATAGCCTAGGGCGGGAATGACTCATCCTTCACTCTTAGTGATGAGAATCAACCTGTTACACTTTAATATTACATCATTTGCAATAATAACCTTTTTAATTGTGTTTTAAGCAGAAAACTCAATGAAATACGATAACAAGTGGCTTAGAAACTGCTCAAGACTAATAACAGAATTCCAAAAACAAAGTATATTTTCTCAGTTAGCTAAATAAACTAGATACAGACCTATCTTAAATTTTCGTTTCAGAAGTAAATTAAACTTTGTAGGTTGCAGTGACCAGAGTGGCTTTACGTGCTTGCTAGGTCACTTCACTATTGCTTTATCTAATATATGCTTTTCTACTTATATATGTATATAGAAAATAACGACAGCCACTCCGTTAGTCTGTGTTGTTCTACTGAAAAGTTTAAAGAAATCCCAGGTGTATTTTCTTCTTCTTGAAACACAGTGAGTCTGAAGCTAGAAGGAAGAAGACTTTTCTACCTCTGGCAAGCCTATTTTACCCACAACAGATTTTTTCCATTTTTAAAAATGAAACATTCAGCTTGTCAAAAGTTATGCAAGTCTGATTAACAAAAGACAGCTTATTGTGTAAAAGTTTTTCAGCCTCACCTTAGATTACTTTTCTATCTGTACAACTTTTACTCTTGTGCTAAATAAATCAGGATGAACTGCCCCATGAAAAATCACAGCCATTTTGATGGTGCAAAGTGAAGTAGCCCAGCTGCCCTAAAAGAACAATATTCTGAATGACCATAACAAGAAATGAATCTAGAATGTAACATCCTGATCTAAAGCCAAAGAAAATATTGCCATTTATTTCATCCAGAACTAGATTATATATGACCATCTGTGATGCACTTTCATACAGATGTTCATCATCCTGTTCTCAGGGAAGAAGCTGCTTGAGTCTTCCCTGCTCGCCAAACAACATAGTAGGGTAAGGGTCTTTTAGCCTGCAATATTGTCTTCAATTCATTATATCACAGAGTGGGGCTATGAATAAGAACCTTTTATCTGGATCACAGTCAACCCTTACAGTAACTGCTGATCTGCATTACTTACTGGTACAACAAAAATAATGCCTGTCAAACACTGGCATTTAATATCTTCTGTCTGGGAAATGGAAGAAAAATGTAATATCTGGAACAGAAGACAGCTCAGAGTCAACATGTAAGCGGTAAGTATTTTTGGCTTCTAAACTAAAGAGTAAATGGCATTCCTCTTCATTAAAATTCAAGCATGGATAAATAATGTATGGATCTACTGATACACAGAACTATTTTGAGTTGCTTTGGGTTTTGCCACTCTTCTGTTAAGTCTGCTCATATAGTGGGAGAGGCTCCCTAGAGGTACCTGAAAAAGGAAGCGACTGGTGGTGCTCCGCATTATCATATCCACACTCTCAGACCACAGATTTCCCTGAACCAGACACTTAATCCAATAGCTGTGATCAGAACAAGTGAAGCGTCTGAAGCTGGGAATCACAGCAGCCAGTATGCTGAGCAAGAGAAAACCAGAATGGGCAACATGTCATATAAAGTCTGTGTTCAAACTCTCACACTACCTGAGAATTAAGCTTCTCCTAGAAGTCCAGCTTAGACTGAGACTCACATCCTGGACTGGTGCCTAAATAATTCCTTTCTGTACACCCACCTTGACTGCCCCTTCATTTCCCTTTTTTAAGATATCTAGAAGCAAGCCCTGTAGGTTTCTCAGAAAACTCACTGAAGAAATCTTTGAGAGCTGATGGGGAGTGCTGTAGTGAAGGAAATTCAAGATCATGTGTTTGGGGCTTGGATGGCAACTTGTGCTCTACATGGCTGCAGGGCAGTGCAAGCACTTCTGGGCTAACCAGAAGGGAACAGGCATAAAACACTGTATCTAAGAACTTTCTCAACCCCCTTGTTTTATAACAACTATGATCAGAAACGCAGAGAAATGTGTGGTTATTAACAAAGATCTGATACATGAATACCCTGAATTTCCAACCCCACCTTTGAGGGAGAACCTAGAGCAACTTACTGAAACTAATGGTGTCTTCCTGCGGGAAAAATAGAGCACATGCACTGCCTGCCTCCTACTGAGAAGAATACCATTGCTTTTTTTGTCAAACATTTTTTCCTCCTCATACAGCTAGGAGAATGTTCTGTTATCTTCTCTGGAAGACTAGATCAGACCAGAGAGCACTTCCCAGACTAATAAAGAGAGGCAAAACTTTTATGCAGAGCAGTAATGACTATGCAGTAAATTGAAATTAATATGGTTAACCACAGCTGGTTTACTATTCCATAATACTGTTTTGATAGTCTTTGCGAGAATAGGTAAAGAGGGTGAGGAAATTTTTTATTTTATTCCCAGTCCCAAAGAGACTTCTGGCTTTCATTTCCTGTTTCCTGGCTAGTGATAGGTGAGCTCTCGTTTTCTCAGCAGAACTTAGTGTTCTGTGATCCCTGGAGAGGTTTTGAAACCCAGAGCGACTCTCTAACCAGTTATGGAAGAGCAGGACAGAATATGTAGTTGCCTTTCTCTTCAAGGGTCATGGTACATTAAATGGCTAATCCAAAGTTTGAAAACTTCAATTACTTTACTTTCATGAAAATGAGCAGAACTCCTGAAACTACTTCACCCACAGAGAGATTAGGGAAGCTTAGAAAGGACTCCATAAGGGTTCAGCAGCATAACATCCTCAAGGAAGAGTGGTTTCCAGTATTTAAGAATGGAAATGAGACCCAGGAGCCAATAGGTCTAATCCTGCCTCTACCAAGACATACAGGTTTCACTTAAATAGACCTTGTCCTATATGACGTATCGAGGGTTTTACAACAAGTATTTACATTGTCTCCTGAGCACCCTGCATGGAATATGTAAAGGGTATTATTGCCATTCCAGGAACTGTGGATCAAAAAATTCTGTTAATAACAAAAAGATCTTTTTTTGCTATGTTATATATCTCCTAGACTTCTCCTTGCACACTCCTCAAGATCTATGGATTAGTTGGTTATGTGTCCATGCCAGCATACTCTCCTGTATTTCAGGGCTTGGCATTTCTTAGAAAATTGAGTAAAACAGTTAAAGAGAATTTCTGCTACATTTCCATATGCAAACTCCGCAAAGGATTACCTTTGTTTAGTTATAGTGCTTTAGTTATACTGACCACTGAGTCCTTCTCTATAAAATGGACAGAATCTGACCATTAAGGCTCAAATGTGCTGCAATAACTTTTTTCCTCAACATAGTATAAGTAATGGTCTCATCTTCCTGAGAAACTCTTCAGATTATTTTACAACAATGTTTACATAGAAATGTCAATGTAAAGCACTGATATAAAATAGAATACACAATTTGGACTGAGCACTCACAGTACACACTTTTTTGGACTGTCACCAAAAAGTGAAAGACTTCTTCACATAGGCAGCAGGTTAGGTTGAATCATCCAGCATTCCAAAAACACAATATCAGTTGTACAAAAATTAAAAAAATAAAGCACAAATAAACTAAATAGTCAATGTAATTAATTTCTGGAGAAATTCACAAGAAACAAATAAATAGATTAAGAAAAACATATTTATTTCTAAAGCACTCTCTTTCATGGAAAAGCTTGAGGTACCTAACAGATATAAACTATTCTGTCATTAATAAAACCACCTCCTACCTAGGTTCATTGTCCATCAGGAACACACAGAACATACACCCAAAAAAATCAACAACAACAAAAGGGAGAATCCCACATTCATATACTCATGCAGATTTATCTCTATATTGCATTAAAATAAGGTTTAACAGATGTAACTATCGGCTACCTGGTATGGAATGCAAGGCAATGAAAAGGATACAAGTGGGGGTTCAGGAATGAGGCAATATAAAATGCTGGCAAAGTAACTGGGGAGAACTCTTGGGCCCATGATGAATATTAGAACCAGGAATAGATTCCAAAAGAAGTTGCACAAGATCCACAATCAGATAAATCTGAAATATCAGTCTTACCTAAGTTTTCAGCATTAGTAACAGTACTGACAACATATGCAATCAATTTTAGAAATAGCCAAGACCTATTCAGTCTATCCTTCCATATGAATGCTGGAAGTTCATAGTTTCTGGTCAAATCTCACTTTTGCAATTTTATCTAACAAGCTTTTGAGTGGTAATAGAATTTATTGTGGGACTTTTCTCAATGACTTCATCATTGATGTTTCCATTTATTACTCTTTTATTTGCCATCAAGAAGGAGTGCTCTGCAAATAAATGGGCCACAAAAACTTTTCTTGTTAATAAAAGTGCACTTTCTCCCAGTCTCACTCTAGGATAGATCCTGTATTTGATCGCCACTTCACTCTATCCAAACTTGAGTGATATTGCTATGATTTTTGATTGTGAATAAATCCACATAGAGAGATTTACTTCTGTATAATGAGTCTTCATATTTAAAAACACTCCAAACCTTTACTAATGCATCAGTATTTCACATATGATTTCAGGGAAGCCAAATCTCTTCAGCAGCTCAGTTGTCCATATGCAGGAGACCCAACAGAACGTCCTGCAATGGGCATGTTTAACACTAATGGGCCTGTAAACAGGTATATCCTTTTCATTAAAGGATTTAACAACCCTGCAAAAAATGACCACAACTATTTTTTGTGACCTTTCCCAGATCAAGTTGTGAAGCAATATATTCTGAAGTGGAAATGTCAATGGGAGGCTCCAATCCAAGGTAAAATATAGTCTTTTCATAGCCATTAAACTATTACTTGTTAAGCTCTAGCAAGTAACAGCAGAAGGATTACACTCATATACTTGTGATCTTCCTGTTTTCCTACTCCCTATTAAATTTTCTCCATCCTGCAAGCATTTGAAAAATGAGTAGATGTGGCACTTCATGATATGGTTTAGTGGGCATGGTGGTATTTGGCCAAAGGTTGGATTTAATGATCTTGGAAATCTTTTCCAACCTTAAGGAATCTATAATGCCATCATCTTGCTGTCTTTTCTCATTTCTTGCTTCTGCAGGGTTTTCACCTTAGGAATCCAGAGAATTCCTCCTGCGCTGAAGTTGAAAACAGTTGGCAAGAGACCTTCAAAGAATCCTTATCTCCCTTTTTATTAGGTCAGCCTAATAAATAATAAGCCTAATAAAAAAAGGTAACAATGGAGTTCACACCTATTGAACTTAAGGCATGGGACCACCTAGGTAAAAAGAATAGCTTTTTCAATTAAAAGTTGGTATATAATCTGCACAAACCTAAGAGGCAGAAATGTAACAGCTGAAGTTGCCTTTCCAGAGGGCCTAGACCAAATCTGCATATGTAGGAGCAATGGGATCAATAAGTGGTATCACACATGTTCTCAGGCCTCATTGAACACTGCACTTCCAAAGAGGCAGGGCTTAAAATTAATGACTGACAAAACATTTAAGGAAAAAGAGCCTCTCCTCCCAGAAAAACACCAATCAGTGTAACAGCACTGGGCTAACAGCCACAAAACCGTGTGTTACCGTAAAACCTTTTCTACTGAGGTTCTTTCTCTATACCTCCAGGCAGAACTGGGCTTTATGCATTTATTTTAACCCTCTTTGCAGAATTAACCGTTTCAAAGAGGTTGATTTGAAGAATGATATTATAACTTCAGCACATATTGGCATAACATACATATGCATTTTACATAAAGCACCCAGCACCTGAACAGACAAAAAAAACCCCAAAAAACCCCAAAAAAAACCCAAGCTCTCTTAAAAGGTGAGTATAATTTGTATATATCATAATGGAGAGGTTGAAGGGGTTTTCAGGACCCCAAGAGTGTAACTCAGTGACTGTTTGGATGTGCAAATTCCATTTGTAGCTCTTATGCTTCAAGGTGTTTTTCAATAAAAGATACAATCATGAAAAGGAATGGAAAATAAAAGCTTTTCTAGAATAGCTGAGCACTCATTAAAAAGCAACACTGCAATTTAGGTCTGCTTTCATCATGGTAGACTGGTAGGCTGAAAATACTTCACACCAGAGTCTGGACATGAGCATGTATACTACAAATACCATTTTCTGTTGTAACTTTATGCTCTTTTCTTTGATCGTATACAGCCTTTAATTCCATTTGGTGGCTGTTCACTACTTCTTTTTATATATATGCTCCAAAGATTATTCTGACTTCAGTTTTTTTGCCTGGTTTGGGGTTTTTTTTGCTGTTATTGTCTGGGGGGGGGAGATTGTGGGGTTTGTTCTTTCATATTGCTTTTGTAAGACAATTAAACACTATTCAACTTTTCATTATTACCAAAAAACCCCAACCAATTGTCATCACGTAAGTATCTAATAACTATTGTCTGTAACAAGGATTAATGTCTTTTCCAAAACTCCTCAGTACCTTTTGCATGTTAACATAACACTGTTAAAAAGAACTATCCTACATCGAAGTGATGGTAGTAAACATAAAATGCACAGTAAAAAGTTAGCCAGGCCAAAGTTTTGAAGAAAATCAAATATGACACAGTAAAATATTAATTACCATGGTCTACCCATCACTTAACTGATCCTTTGACTGCAAATGGGCAAATTCATGCCATCACATCAACTTTTAAAAAGGTTTTGGATGGATCTAAGGAGCTACAGAGTACATAATCTGTGTTCTGTTCTGGAAAATAAAATGACAGAAACTATACAAAGAAATAAATAAGTAGATGGAGTACAAAGAAGTGGCAAAACAGAGTAAAATCAAGGTGGATTTAACATATCACAGACATTGTTCACAAGCTTTTGGAGTCTCTTCCTGAGATGAGACAACAAGCACACAGATGAGCTTGATTATTGTGCTTTGATTTCCAAAGAAGGGAAAATGATCCTTTACCAAAGTCCCTTAAAGAAATTATGTTCTTAGGAGGTAAGAGGACAGATCCTCCAATAAATTAACAGCTTGACAAGAATTGAAAATACAGGCTAGAAATAAAAGGTACTTTTTCACAGTGGAAGAAAGATTTCAGTGAAGTCTGCTTAGAATCTCTATTGGCACCTATGTAGCTCAAATAGTCATAAACCATCTGGAAAAAAGGATAACAGAGAGCTGACAGTGTCTGATGGAGATATTGAGTTATCCACAGTAACAAAAATGAAGATCAACCATGTAAAGCCACACAAGGATCTTGGGCTGCTGGGTAATTCTGTACTAATCCTTGCCAAAAAAGGGTGGGATTCACCTGCTTAATCATGTGTGTCTTCTGTCCCTTCCATGTTTTCAGGTACCCTTACTAAAGCAATATCTCTTGAAGAGAGCTACATACTATCTCCCCTGAGCCCTTCTGCAGGGATGTCTCAGACACAATCGGGCAACTGAAAGGCATTCTATCCTATTCAGTGGAATTAAATATCAATTAATACAATCCTAACACTAGGTATACAATAATGGCCTTTAAATGAATAATGATTATTCAAAAATAGTTCCACATACATTTATTTTTTAATTTTTAAGAAAGCTTTGTTTATATTCTGGGGGTTTTGGGTGGGTTTTTTTGAGTTGTTTTTTTTTGTTACACAAACACTCTATGAAAATATTTACTTATAATTTTTCCTTTCAGGCCACTTTTCAAGCTAATACATATTTTTCTGGATGACTTTGACATAGATTTACATCAATGATTGGTAGCTCATAAATATAATCTTCAAAACTGAGCTCATTAAGAGGATGACAGAGGAGATTATTTTTACTCATTTAAAAATAAAACTTAATGTTTTTCTCCCCCTTCATAGGGTCTTTAATTTTACCTTGACTAGAAGCATGGAAAATAAGAAATCTAACTTAAAGTCTGAAGTTCAGTCTTTAAGGTCTTTTCATTCTCCTTCACCTTCTTTGTGGCATCATTCATGTTCCTACTGATTTCAATTCCCACTGACTCCATTAAGTTGACGATTTCATCCATTTTAATTCTACCAAAAGCAGTATCCTACAGAAGACACAGCCTAAATATCTTGGTGGGGCAGGGGGGTAGAGGAAGAAGGGATGAGGAGGAAGGGGTGGGGAGGAGGGTTGTGCTGCTTTTTTTAATTAGCTCCTAGAGAGCTGCCGAATTTGTTCTTACAAGCGTCTCTCTTTTTCTCATGTAACTCCTGGGTGGCTGTCAAGCAGTAAGGCACAACTCTTGATCACTTACATACAAGCTCTTCCCCTAGTCACCTGTTCAATAGTGATTTGCCTCCTACCTTCATCATTCAAGGGCTTCTTATTTTCTCCACCCCATTCCCTATGTAAGTGTACCTGATTGATTGGTCCCAGATCAACCCTATGGCTTTCTCAAACACATTTTCTGCTTCCCCACAGAACATCCCAGAATCACCTCCTTCCTATTTTCTTTTCATCTCTTTCCCAGTCTTGACCAGTAGCTGTCTGAGGACATCTGTTTTGAATCAGATACTGTTAACTTCAGCCAAATTTGCTTCCTGTCATTTCTTTTAGCTACACTATCTCCCTTCCTTTCAGATTTCTCTTAAAAATATCTATAATTCAACTTTTCTCCAGTAGAACACAGACAATATATGTCACCTTTGGGGAGCTTCCAATTACAATGGCAGAAAAAGTGTCCATATTGAGGTACAAGGAGTTCTGACAGGTGAGGCAATCTAACTAATTTGCATTTATTTGTCCAAATTTCTGGCTTCTCTTCAATCTCCCATTACAAGAGATCTGTTTTAGGAGACTATGTTATTAGATGTGAGCGCTACAACAGTCTGTCTTGCATCTATTTGCATTAGAAGCCCCTAAATTTGCTTCAGTCCACAGAGCAACTAGATGATTTGAATGAATTCAGAAAACTCAGCATAATGGAATATTTTCAGAGCACCACTGTTTGTCAAGAGTTGTCCAGTCTCTTTTTTTCAGGTGGTATGTGGAATTTCCCACCAAAACTATTTGAGATCTTTGTCCTCATGAAAAGTTCTACTTTAGGTTTTGCTTTTCAGAGGGACTGATGAGGTGTTTCAGAGAGAGGTTTGTTATACAGGACGATATTATCATATTAATGGTCACGGCTTCCTGAATGTTTTGCCTTTACATTTCATTGGCATGCTGCTCTGAGCCTAATTCCTCAGTTCATTAATGAAAATATAAAGCAAGTCTGCATACAGTATTGGTCCTGGAAGCAGTGCCGGCATCCTCCTGCAACTCGGTATGTATCCATCTGGGAACAGTCACTCCTGGGAGTCTATGAAGTCACGTAGCAAGACTAAACCCCATGCCAATTAGCATCAACTTTTCTTTAAAACTTCAGGAGATAATGCAGCAAACTCTTAAAATCAGCAGGAGTTGGGCAAACTGCTCTTGATGTTTTGAAAATCTATCTCTAAAAAATATAAGCAGCAGCTAATAATTTAGCAATTCTATCAAAACAAGCAATTAAGTGTGTCTTGTATGATTTGTTCTCTATAAAAATCATGCTGTTTGTTTACTCAAACTTCTATTATCCTCTACATTTTACTGATTTCATCTCCGGCTATTTATTCAATTATTTTATAAGGAATTGAAATCTAATTCATGAGCTACTCACAGTGACACCTAAATCTTTTCTCACAGCCAATCTGTCAAATGAAGATGATCAGTCAGTATAAAATAGACTATTTTTGCCAATGTATATTACTATACTTAGAGAATAGAAAGTAACTGAGCTACAGTTCAGTTAAATTCCATGTTAAGGGTTTGCTGAGCCTCCCAAATTCTTTTAAATTACCTTTCCTAACTTTCTGCCGATTTTACTGAGGAATGCAATTTAATTGATGTACTTCCTGATTCTATTTTTCCACAAACTAGCATAGAAATTTCCAAATGCAAAAGCTTAGGCAAAGGTCCTACAGCTTTGAACTGGACTGACACGGCATTAGGCTGTGTCCCAACTCAGTTTCTTGCTGCTCATCCAGTTTGTCATTGCAGGTGGAGTTCACAACTTTTTTTGTATGTAATGTATCTTAAAAAAAAACTCAGAAAAAAATGGCAACTCAAGCCCATGAGCAGTATATCCGCCTACCATTTTATTACACAGTGTATTAAATTACATTCTACAGGCAGCAGGGTTTTGGTGCCTGTAAGGTGGTGATACTGCATATTGTCATCAACATTTCTGACACAGCTTGAGAAGAGAACAATGGAATTGGTTGCAGATCCATAAAGTGTGGTGACACTGAGAGCTGCCTGATCTGGACCTCAAGTACTGGCTCCTGCAATGCAGTTCATGAAAATTGCTAATAACAAAATCTGGGAAAAGCAGCATGTTGGCTGGAAACAGGGGGAAATTCCAGTAAGAAGGGAGATAAAAGGATATTTTTCAAATTCCCTGTATCCTACTGGAGGTGTCTGCCTGACCAGTGCACCAAAAAGAAATCACAATACATCACCGAAGGCTCTCAGCCCTACTTACATGCCTAAATTGCCTCTTTGGTGAGAGAAGATTGCTTCATTATTTTCCCTCAAAAGGTGGATGGAAGATGAGATGCTGTAAATATAATTGCATTCTTGTGAATGAATATTCAGAGTTCAGCACATGCTTCACTCTGGAGGTCAAATCCACATTTTTACCTCCCAGGAGAGCTCTAGGATCAGCAGCAACAAATAAGCTTCAGAAAGAAGAAGTCTCCATCCTCCCTGCAAAATGTGGCCAGTTGTACATGGAAAGACAAAGGAAACTTCAGCACAAGGGATGGGAACTGTACTTCTGGCAAGTCTGATGCCTGAAATCTTTGAGACATCTAAACAAGGAGAAAGGGAGGGATGGGAATGGGCTTTATAAACTGCCTACTTGGACTTGGAAACTTAAATTTTGTCCAACACATATTGCAGTCACTAAATTGCTTATGTGGATGCAGGACTTCATAGTCCCATGATGCATCTATGTTTGCTAGACTGGCAGTTTGAGAGGGTGTCTCATGATAGCTTATCCTGCATAGAGGACAGAGGCAGGAACAAGTAGCTGTTTGTATTCACCAGCCTTTTTCTATTTCATGACACTTTGATTTGGGGTCTCCTGGCTCCTGTTCAGAAAGTAAGATAAATTGAGGTGCAGGTGTGACAGTATCTTTAGTCAGAATAAACAGAAAAAGGAAGTTAAGAGCAAAGATATAAAAATTGAAGTGGTAAGCAATTTAATAAAAGGCTGAATAAAAGGTTATGGAACACCTGTTAAAGAAAACAACTACTGTTTACTTTTCTATGCCTTTAAGCTATGTTAATTTATGGCAAAGAAATTCAAGCCACCTTAAATATTGATATAGTTTCAAACTTTATCTAGGATGCATAGACTCCTGAAGCTCTTTTCTAAAATTCAGTTATAAAGTATGTTATTATGCATGTTTTGGGTTTGCACCTAAAAACTGAAGCCCCAGAATAACAAGCTTTTTGCCTACATCCTGTCTTGCTCCCCACTCAAAAAAAAAATAATTGAAACATTGAGTGCTTTTTAATACAATAAAAAAGATGGTTTTCAATAACTTCTTCTTTAATTCTCAGTTTCACGATAAGGTTTCAATGCTGACCTGGAAAATGAAGTGTGGAATTTAAAATCATATAACCGTTAAAATCATATAACACTGTTATGCTGTACAGTACGCAATAAGACATCTCACAGAAATCTGAGATCTCAAGGAAAGCAGCAAGTATTTGTATATCTAGCTTTGTGTAAGCCAAGGGACAGACAGGGTGCTTTTCCTTAGGGTATGTTAAGAGCAAGCCAACACTTGGAATTTCCTTTGTAGCAATTCCTAGATCCTTTATCCCAATCCCATTCTGCCTCAGATCAACCATGATGTTGTGCATTTTATGTAAATTCACAGTAATAAGGACTCAGAAATTAGCCGACAATTCTGTTAGTTACCTATGAACCAGAACGCAAACCAACTCACTCTCCTACAAAGCCACCCTGATTCTGTAGATTATCACTACTAAACAAAGTAAAAATAAAAAATAGCACCCAACCTTCTGGTCCAAAATACCATTTGGAGGTGGTAACATAATCAGATGTGTATGAATAAAGATGTCAAGCTTGGTTTATTAAATAGACCATTTAATAAGCTCTGTTTTCTTGGAGTTTACTGCTTAACTGCAGTTAAGCACATCTAAAAACCTAATAAACATGCAATATGGTAAACTACTGCTGTGAATGTTATGAATTCAAATTTTTTCATTTTCAGAGGTGATAAACCAAGGACACCTTTCTACTTGCATTTCAAAATCAATTTTGTCACTGATTTTGCTGAAACAAAAGGAGGTCTTATCTAAAGACGTACTATTAATTGAAAAAGAAATACTGTGAATAACTTTACAAGAGCTTCAAAACCTCATATCAGTCACAGTGTAACAAAAATACTCAAAAAGCAATAGAAAATAAAGGAGAAAAATGGAAAGATCTGCTCAAAGCCATTTTTTATTGTAGCGGATGCTGAGTTTCCACAGAATTGATGTCACAGAAAGTTAGTGGCAATTCGAATTTAATGAAGGATAGCTGAAAAAAAAATCATTATTCAAATTGCTCCTTAAATCTTTAAAGGCACTCTTCATGCATAGAGGGGGTGAGAAAATGCATAGCTGAACAGATAGTACTAAAAACTGATAAGCATATACCTGATAAGTAAAAACCTCTTTACTATAGTTCAGAACTCATAAAGTAAATCCCAAGATTTTATTATCAAACCAGTTCTTTGTTAAAAAAAAATACAGGAGAGGGTTTGAACTTTCAAGGTTTAGTTGCTTTTACTAGCAAGGGAGAGAATGAGAAACCACACCCTGCCCTGTTCCACTGGTAAAAATCTAGATTTAGTTCTCTAATAGCAGAATTTTGTTCCACATTTCTAATTCATATTTTAAGGAGTTCTGGTCATCTACCAGAAGTATGCCCATCTGTAATCTCAAACTGAAGAAGACACTACTTCTGACTGCTGGAAGCAAGAAAGATATTCCAAGCGAAATATCACTGGATACTTGACATCTTACCACACTTTAACCATCCACCACGGACTTCTACCATCTGCAGAGCTACAGAGTTCCTTTGGGACTTTTGTTCTTTTTTTCTGTGGCCAGCCTAAAGTTTTACGAACCATTTAAAGTGACTGAGTCTGCTAACACCAAATGTGACATAAATTGGCTTTTTAGCAGGCAGACCTGGCCTAAGCTTAGAACCAAAGGCTCCACTGTGCAGAGAAGCGACAGATCGGCACATACAGTTCTGTTTTAAAGTAGCAGGGCAAATCCAGGTAGACCACAAATTCTCAGGTGAGTTATTCACTTGGCTCTTTTACTGAAACCAATCTTTAAACAGTGTGGTTTGTGCTTTATCACATTCATGCAGTAGCCGAGACAAACACAGGATGACAGCAGAAGCTGGAAGCGTCTGACAATTTCCAAATTCTTAAGTGAGGTTTTACATGATAGTGTTTCCTGCAACAGCAGATGACTCCCAAGGTTTACTCCCTGTCCTTCAATCCCATATTGCCATTCTGCTACTGTCATGACGTTAACATATTTCTAGGTGGCTATCCAGTGTAAGAAAACACTTTTCTTCACTCCTCTGATTACGTATTCTCCAAGGATAAGCAGTTTTAAAATAGTAAATGTTTATCGAAATAGAAATATCCCTAAGTACCTCAGAAGTAAGGACATGGCAGGGAAGAAGAAAATGTGAGAACTATTATGTGGGTGAAAAGAGAGCAACAAAACATGGAAGAGCACTCCCTTACCCGTCCTTCAGTTCCCAAAGTAATTCGAGACCCAGTCTTCACTCAGGAAATCTGAGCCTGGTGGCAGTGAAGAGAGTAACAGCATTTAGACTGAAAGGCGGGTGGCACAGCAAAAAGAATAGGAGGTGAACACTAACAAGTTTAGGTTAACTGGAGACAGGGACAGGGAGTTATTTATGCAGCAGAGATCAGTACAACTGGGGTGAGCTCGGGAGCTGATACCAGAGGCATGAAAAAGGAGATTCTGAAGTGTCTGTGTAAAAATACATATACATAGTATATACTTGTGGGAGGCATATCTTCAACATTTTGGTGGTTTTGCTTTTTCTTTAATTATACAGCATCCTATTTTAGATGCTTCCACCATACATTATAGACAATTCAGAGGAATACAGAATGTGTAGCCTCTAAATGAAGCTGCCCCTGAAACCCAGCTCTGAGCAAAGACAGCGACGGCAGAGCAGATTGCAGATCTCACGGCTCCTACACACTGTGACTGTCCCGTTGCTCTACAGCTAGAGTCCAGATCACAAACTGAAGGTAAATAATCTAGCAAAGGGATGGCTTGGGATGCCAAATTGATGTATCAAAACTCTCTCCTGAAGTTATATCTGTGATGGTGAACATTTTTAAAAGTGTTCCTTCACTTTCCACAAAAGAGTAATGTTTTGTTCTGTCATTCACTGCTTTGTTACTAAATCCCAAGGCTGTTTCAAGAGCTGACCAGTTGCACGGCACACTAAAATACAAAGATGTGATATCATGCTTGAACTATTAGCTTTGTTATGGGTTAATTGGGTTAATTACTCCGAGTGCAGCACATGTTCCAGAGCTGACATGCTACATGCACAATGTAGCTGTCTCCTCCATCTCTCTGCTTCTCACCCTTGTTTTTAAAATGGGGATAACAGCTTCTACCAACGTCTTCACAAAGATCTTGTGAAAACAAATTAATACCCTGAGATGCTCAGACACTAAGGGAACACAGGGATACATCCAAGGTAGGAGAGAAGAGGTGGGCCTACTGTGGTTTAGATGAAGAGGTACTGTTAGAATGACTGACAGGATGCAGTTGAATCCATAATTAATGCTAAACACTTCAAGTACATGTTTATTCCTGTGACTTCACATAAGATGGTGACTTTTGGTGCAAAAAAAGGCTGATGTCTACCCAGAAAACTTCATGCAATGTCACTGACCCGTAGAGATGTATCCACAAGCTCCAAGAGTCATCAACAGAGCTGAGCACCTTTGGGGTCTGGCAAGGCTCAAATCCCAAAAAGAGAGGATAGAACTGGTCTGTTTTCTGATAGAAAAGGTCTGTTTGCACAGACAACTGAAGCTCTAGTTTTCAATCCCCTGAAAACAGAGGGGGTTGATATTTAGACCTATAATTAATATTCTTCCTGTGAAATGTAACAGATTATCAGTTCTACGGTTTACAGGCACATTCCCATTTATTATTCCCCGCTTCCTTCAACAACCCCAAACAAACAAACAAAGCAAACAAATACAATTTGCATGACTGTTCATAACTGAAAAAAAAAAAAAATGTTCCAAACAGCAGAGAAATAAGTATTCTGCAGGGAAGACTAATTTTTATCAGCCTTTAAAGAAGCTTTTCATATCCATTTCTTCTGAAATGCCTGTGCAACACCTCCCTGACGAATAAGCTTTCCGGTCCTAGGGCAGGATTCCCATGCTCATTTAGAGTGGCATATGAGTGATACCAACAGGGTCAAAGGGAGGATCCCCCAAGCATTTCAAAGGAGACATTCGGAACTTTCCAGGAGTAAACCTTTGGAGAACACATTCGCTAAGATGGCTGTTTATAGCCATTTATGTGATAAAGACAGAATTTTAAGTTCCCAGAGCCCTTTAAGTGCAAATGACATTATACAGTATGTATGTACTGAATGAATAATAGGACTTGCAATCTAAAAGTACCAATGAAAATGCCACTAAAACATATGGTCTATTATGGTTAAATGATTTTTTTCCAAGGTATTAAGGAAAAAGGCAGTAGGTATAATACCAGGTTCTGTGAGATGTTATAATATCCAGATCCAATCCTGTTTTCATTTGCAGTTTGCCTGGAAGTCAATGGCAGTTCCACCCATCTATTGAGGGTAGTAAGGCTCTGCAGAGAGATCTGGACAGGCTGGATTGATGGGCTGAGGCCAATTGTATGAAGTTCAATAAAGCAAAGTGCAGGGTCCTGCACTTGGGTCACAACAAACCCAGGCACTACTACAGGCTGGGAGAAGAGTGGTTGGAAAGCAGCCTGGAGGAAAAGGACCTGGGCGGTTCTGGTCAGCTGTAACTGAACACAATCCAGCAGTGTGCCCTGGTGACCAAAAAGGCCAACGGCACCATGGCCTGTGTCAGCAGTACTGTGGCCACCTGTACCAGGGCAGTGATTGTCCCCCTGTACTCAGCACTGGTGAGGCTGCATGTCAAATCCTGTGTTCAGTTCTGGGCCCCTCACTACAAGAAAGACAGTGATGTGCTAGAGCATGTCTAGAGAAGGGCAACGGAGCTGGGGAAGTGTCTGGAGCACAAGTCTTAGGAGGAGTGGCTGAGGGACATGGGGCTCTTTAGTCTGGAGAAAAGGAGGATCAGAGGGGACCTTATCACTCTCTACAACTGCTTGAAAGGAGGTTGTAGCCAGGTAGGGATCAATCTCTTCTCCCAACTAACAAGTGACAGAACAAGAAGAAATGGACTCAAGTTGCACAAGGGGAGGTTTAGATGGGATATTAGGAAAAATTTATTTACTATAAGTGTGGTCAGCCACTGAAACAAGCTGCCCAGGGAAGTGCTGGAATCGCCATTCTTGGAAGTGTTCAAAAGGCATGTGGATGTGGCACTTCATGACATGGTTTGGTGGTAAACACGGCAGTGCTGCATTAACGATTGGACTCCATGATCTTAGAGGGCTTTTCCAAGCTTAATGATTCTGGTAAATACAAAGAATAATTGTAATAAACTGCTTGTTTGGGGTAGCCTAGAAGGAAAGTCTTGTACCTGAGTGTTTGCTGTAGATCAACGCTTTGTCACAGACCTGAGCAACGCTGAGAAAATCATGGGATACCTCTTCATTTCAGACACCTGTGTCAGAGCTGGTTGCCTAGGTGTCCTTTATCTTTAGTCAAGAGAAATACAACCTTCCATAGCCCAATTAATACATACCAGTGTAAAGGTAAACTGTACCTCAAAAGTGTTTATAGGTCTCCAATGACACAAATATGGAGACAGACAAATTTCACTTTCAATATCTCTATCAAATACTGCTGAACAAGGCATAGTTTCTACCCTCTGTCTTCCACAACTGCTTCCCCTGCAAGTTTCTTCTGTAGATTTTAACTATAGAATCAGGCAAAATGAGGGTCCTTGCTAACATGCAGTTTTCAGATATCATGACATGAGTCACTCACCTATAAGTAACAGTCCTAGTTTTCCACTTGAACTGCCCTTCACCTGTCAGTTGCATACACATACACTTTTTTAAGTTATATGATGAACTTCTTTGGTTTCCTAAAAAAAGCATTAAATCACTGCCTTATTTTATGTTGCAGTACATCTAAGAGAAAAAGAATGAAAACAATTTTGCTCACTGTTACTGGGGACTACAAACACTTCTAAAGAGTCATAATAACAATATTTTCTGGTTATTGCACATTGTAAATAAAGACTGGAGCTAACTTTGATTTTATGTATATTACCATAAACTCAGAATGATTGAATTACTCATGTTTAACCTTAGCATGGAATTTCCCATGCCAGAAAAGTGTGGTTTTTGAGTAGCAATATCCCCGGTATATGACCCCCAAGCTACGTATACACTTTCAGAAAGGCTGTATTCCAATAGAGCTTTTCCTCTGGGAATAATAAATAATAAATACTGTAGGAATTGAATGTGCACACTGTTTTTAAACTTCAGTAACAGTGTCAAAATGTTACCTGGCTAAACAAGCACTTAAAACAGAATTTTAAAATAGTGTCCAGAAGAGTATTAAATGTTGTTTAAATTTTTTTGCTCATAAACCTCATGAGTTGCAATCATTTTAAGTAGTTAAATCTATATTTGCTTTTCCATAAAAGTACCTTTAAGTAATTGTTCTCATAAAGATCAATACCAAATTTCAGCTTAAAGAAAATTTCCATAACCAAGTTTGAAATATTTTGCTCTAAATTATGCACTGCTGCACTTCTGTGACTAAGACTGCTGTAGAAACATCCTGGTACTCTCCATAAAACAAATAAAGCAATAAAGAGAGCAAATATCCTATACATAATGTGTGCTTAATGAGATTACTCATTGTAAATAACTCATGCAAAATGTTTCCTGATGATGATGTCAAGCAGATATGTGGGTCAGTCTGCAGATAATGGTTTTGAGCAGCTTAATGTTTATCAGATGAAACTTTTAAATGAATTATCACCTTATCTTAAGGGTTTCTGAGCTTGTTTTGCCATTGTGAAACCCTTCACTAGTTTGACTGGGATCACATGAACTGAAATGGGAGGAAGGAACATATATATTATAAATTAGAGATATACATTTCCTTATTAAAGGGCTATTGCCATTTTAAAAAATCTTTCCCCTTTCTTCCTTACTATTTGATCAAATACAGGAGTAAATTGCTTTTTTTTGCCTTATCTGTCTCAAAATTTGCTCCTAAACCTAATCCCTTCTGTTTACACATACTCCCCTAGCCTCTGTCTCTATCTACCCAAGCATGAAGCATTTTCTGCCCTGCTGGAATGTGCTGTGGTTTGTTGCTAATCCAACACTACCTTAGTCTAGCTGGAATTTTCCCCACTGAATCTGTAAATCAGATTACAGAAGAGACTCTTCAGCACCTTTAGCTACTGCCAACAATAGGAACAGCATGTTTTTCCCCAGGGAAGGCTGGGGAGGGTAGTGAAAATGAGAAGGAAGAATCAGAGAGTTATCCAGGGGAAGGGGGATTTAAGTGGCTGTTTTAAAAAGCAACTTCGTAGCTGGCAATTGGTGACAGACTCAGCATTGCAGAGTCCAGACAGATTTTTTAACCGTAAAGAAGTGGACAATAAACTGCCTAGAGCAACAGAGCAAGGAGGTGTACAGGAGATTTTGGACTGAAGAAGATCTTCAGGAATACAGCAGAAATATGCATGGCATTACTTTAATAACTCCTTTAAAAATAAAGCTGAGTTTTGGCACTCAGAATTTTCCATTACCATCAGCACCAAGGTGACAGAAGAAGCTCTGTATTTATAGCTCTGTTTTCAAAATTTTTCACATTAGCCACCACCCAGATTGTCTGTGAATTTTATTAGCCAACGGGGTTTTAACAGAAAAAGACTTAAAGCTTAGAGACCCTGCAAAAGGTATTTTTTGGAGTGCAGAGCTATTTTATAAAGCATATCTGCACAGGAGAGGATGGGACATCATTACAAGGCACAACCCTGGTCCCAGGAGAGAGACGATTGTAGCCAAACAGAGACATTTATTTGCTTTGTGTTTAACAAGAGCAAGACTGATTTCAGAAACAATTCTTCCAGGCTCATAGCCTTAAGCCAAATCAGAATATTCATGTTTCAATATGTTTCTGCTTGGCTCCATATCTGTCATCCTCCAAAAACGAGAATTTCTTTAAAACAACTCCTGTAAAGTGACTCTGAATACAAAAAAACTTGATCTGTTTGAACCAGGAATGTTTATGAGTTAACACTCAAATCAGGCAGGCTAAAATCAGAATTATGCAGGGCATTAGTGTATTCCCTCCAGTGTTCTTAATAAACTGGGAGAAGAGAAAGACACAATAATTATATCCTTTGCACACTGATCTATCCCATGTAAATAGAGCAATAACATCCTGCACATGTATGCAGGTTCAAAGAGGAGTGATTTTTGCTTTCCTTGTGCTATGCATACAGGCAAATTGAAGGGCAGAACGACTGAGAGCTCAGCTGCAGAGCAGCCTGCCACCCAAAATCTCCAGTAAATTTCTGCAGAATGTAGCACCTACATAAAGCTGCAGCCTGTGAGCTATGGCAGCATGTACAGCTGCTGCATTTACCCTGTGAGAACCCTCACTTCGGTTCACATTCCCTTAAAGTCACTGTCCCTTTCTTCATGTTGAGGGTCAGCTGATGCTGAATGAGGCTCTGCTTAAGGCATGCACCAGATCCTCTACCTTTTGTGCCCACACTCCCTTTACTGCTCCTTCCTGCTGCTTCTCCATCGTAGATGATGCCCAAAAGGGAATTTTTCAGTGGAAGACGACTAGGACGGTAGACCAAAGAGCTCTGCTGAGACTGCAGCAAGGAAATGCAGAGGGATCCTATTAATGCTGCTGGGTGATCTAAGGTGAATGTTTGTTCTGAATGCCAAACTCAAGAAAAGCTGTCAAGGGGGCTGGAAGAAAAGACAAGCCCAAATGTTTTTGCAACACAGGTGCAGTCTCCGACACTTCATTATCTTTACATAATGGATCTAGCTAGTGAGCAGCCCCAGCTATTGAGAGGTTTAGTATGCTAGAGAGCAGTACAATGAACTTCTTTTGGAGTATTTTATAATCAAACACTAAAATCCTACAGAAGACATGACTAAAAGTGCAAGTGCAGACAAAGCCACCCTTAGGTAATTGCCTTGATCAAAAAACTCTCAGACTTAAAATAAGTCTAATTAAGGACAGTGTAAAGGAACAGAAAGGCAGTATTCACTTATGGCCTCTTTTGCAGATGGTGAGTTGACAAACAGAACTGAGAATCTTAATTGTGAGAATCATCAGCAAATTCAAAGAGAATGATAAGTTAGGGATGGCAAAAGTCAGACTGTTACATAACAACAATGCTGCCAGATCTCCTGTTTTGCATTAGATGCAAAAGGCACTCCCAAGAGAGGACACAGTATTTTTTATAAAAAATTATGAAAAAGGAGAGAAAAACCTAGCCCAGATTCATGCCATCCTGAGTGACACAGACAGCAAAACTGATGAAAGAGGCGACCTTTTCTAATAGTTTGTTTTTCTCATTGTTTGACACTGTTCCCTCTGCCGCTGTTGAGAGACATCCAAACACATGCTGTAGTCATCTAATGGAGTTTTCACAACATGCTAGATATCTGCTTCATTTTTTTTTCCACAGTCCTTTTATAGAAGGTAATATGCTTTGATGTGTCACTAGAAATTTTCATTTCATTAATCAGCTTTCTATCAAAGTGCTGACGCTTCATAGATATTCCTCTCTGATAAAGGCAAGGCAGTTAAAAAACACTATTGAAATCAGATGGAGAAAAATATTAATACCACTTAGAAGTTAACTTCTCTTTGATTTAACTTCCCCCAACTGTCTGCATTAGTCTCCCAAGAAAATAAGTCTACTGAAGTATAGCAAAAAGTGCCTATAAATATCTGATACAGATAAGATAGACAGAAAAATCTGTTTGGCTGCATAGAAAATTGTTTGATTAAAAAAAAAAAAAAGGCAAGAGGTACTTGGAAATTACAACTTATTTTCTTTCAATCCATTCAGCTTTTATAATCAAGAAAAAATATACATAGTAACAAGCTTCAAGTAGGCAATTACCTCAAGGACTACACATTGTACTCTAGAATAAACAAAAATAGCAACTAAGTGAATGGTTGAACTGTATTTTAATAGTAAGTTTGGGTTTCTTTCATAGACTCATAGAAACATCTTGTGTTAGAAAAGACCTTTAAAGATCTTTAAAAGATCACCTAGTCCCACTCCTCTCTGCCCCAGGCAGGGACATCTTCCACTAGATCAGGTTGCCCAAATCCTCATCCATCCTGACCTTGAACAGTTCCAAGGATGGGGCACCCACAGTTTCTCCAGGCACTGTTCAGTGTCTCACCACCCTAACAGTAAAGAACTTCTTTTCTATGTTCAATCTAAATCCACCTTTTTTCAGTTTAGAACCATTACCCCTTATCCTATCGCAACAGGTTCTATTAAAAAGTTTCTCCCCACCTTTCCCTTTAAGTGGGGAAAGGCCACAGTAAGGTCTCCCTGAAGCCCTCTCTCCTCCAAGGTGAACGGGCCCAGCTCTCTCAGCCTGTCTCTGTAGCACAGGTGCTCCAATGCTCTGACCATTTCTGTGGCCTCCTCTGGACTCACTCCAGCAAGTCCATGTCCTTCTTAAGTCGGGGATACCAGAGCTGGGTGCAGCACTCCAGGTGAAGTCTAATGAGAACAGAGGGTCAGAATCACCTCCGTCAACCTGCAGCCCAGGATATCGTTGCCTTTCTGGGCTGCAAGTGCACATTTTCAGGTCATGTCCAATTTTTTATTCACCAATACCCCAAAGTCCTTCTTCTCAGGGCTGCTCTCAATTCATTTATCTCACAGTATGTGCTGATGCTGGTGATTACTTTGACCCAGGTGCAGGTCCTTGTATTTGGCCTTATTAAACTTGATAAGGTTCACACAGACCCTCCTCTCAAGCCTATTACAGTCTCTCTGGATGGCATCTCTTCCCTCCATCACCACTTAGCAAAATTTGCTTAGGATACACTCAATCCCACTGTCTACGCTGTTGATTAAGATATTAAATAGTATTGGTCCAAGAACCAGTTTCCTCTGTAACAGTTTAAAAATAACACTTCTTGAAGTTATTCTGATCTTAGACAATTTCTCAAGCTAATCAAGACAATGAAGTTTAATCCTCAGTTTACTATTTTTTGTGACAATATAAAAATTTGCAAGATAGCAGATCTATTGATATTACCTATGCATGTACACATATCTTGTGTAATGAGACAAACAAAGAAAACTCAAAATAAATGCTTTTATTTTTTATAGTTTAAGCAATAAATATCCTAATAAATACCCAAGGCATTTAAAGCCACTATGTGAAAAGTCAGGTCATGGTATTAGTGGAAATCATTGAGTCCAACTGCTTCTGACTTGCTACAAATGCCCAGTACACTTCCAGTTCTCAACACACCACACTCCCATACTTGTGCTCATGCTGCAACCCTCTTAATATAAACACAAAACAATGTAAACCACACCACAAAGTTGATCTAAAGACTTTGAGAACAGAAACTAATAGTTAGAAAGAACTACTAATTAGTTACTGGCCTAGATCCTCACCTGGTAAAAAACTGGCTAGCTCAGCTATTCAAACAGTACTTTTAAGTGGGTCTCTTTTAATATAGATAAACAATTATATAACTAATCTTAACATATTGTAAGGACAACCAAAACTACAGAGCTTACAATTGCAAGATTGAAAGCTTGAATTTGTTTCTCATTTATCTAGTCATAAAACGTGACAAGTTAATAGCTGTGGACCAACATCATGCTGTGGTACAGAGCCAACAAAAATGCCAACTAAATCCTGCCAACTCCTCAGCTGCAATAAATCATCACAGCTCTATTAGTCAGCCCTCTAACTTAGAGCATCCAAGGATCTGGCTCAAGCTACAGTATATGTTCAGACAAGATATAAATCAATGTAGTGTCAACTTGACCACAGTTGGCTTTTTTCTCTTCATGTATTACTGTGTCTTTGATAGTTAAAAGCAAATATCACTGAAGTCATCTAATTGGCAGGAGGAGGAGAGCATTTACAACAGTAATTTCCTATAAACCCAGCAGACCAAGTTTCACTCACTGTCCATCACCCCAAAAGTTGTTACCTATACTGGGCAAATTTCCCCACTTATTAGTCCATAAAAGCACTGGGAATCATCAGTGTTAATTCCATGAGAAGCTGGAGAAGAAAAGATGCATCTCCCCTTCCCTGTGTCACCACCTGGATCTGGAGACAGCCTGGTCCAGCTTTAAATGTCAGCTCTTTTTGGCAGACCTTGCAGAAGCTTATTAATGAATTCCCTCAAACTTTGTCCATGATCAGGCAAAAATAGCAGGCTCCCAGTCATCACACTCAGCTGGAGCCCAGTTACAGAAATCAACAGTAACTCCACAATCCCTGAGCAGGACCGCAGCACCAACTATACCATGCTTGCCACTGATCCCCACTGCTCCATGTAGAATGAATTAAATTCCTGAAGACCCTGAACTTCTGGAGAAGCCCTGCTAAGCAACTACCCAACATTTCAACAGTTCAGGCTTCACAAGTAGCTTGGTCTAGCCTTAGGACCTGTTTCTGTATTTTTCTCAAATGCATTGAGTATGGAAATATTACCCGACCGGGGCTGCTCCAAACACAGAGACTTACCATTCAGTCTCTCAAATCTTTGTATTAAAAGGCTCAAACTTACGGTAGAGTGCTGAATGGGTATCCAGGCAGGTGTTTCGACTGAGCATTTGTGAGATGGGCATCTGCCATGGCTCTGCTGCAAATAAGTGAAAATGGCATTATACACAACACAGTACGTGCTGCAATCGCTAGGCGCAATGGACTGTATTCCATACGGAGCATGTAGAAGTTTGCTAGTCTGCATCACACCTCACAAAATCATTTTCCACTGTCATGTATGGGAATAATCTGAAGTTTGTAGGACCAAAATGGCCTCAAGAGCTATCCATTAATTTTGCTTTGGAGTTCTCAGTTATGTGGGTGAACACACATCCACTCTGAACCTCAAGCATGTGCCATCTGCCTTTCCTGCACACTGGAGCATTCAGAGAACAGCGGAGCACTAGTCAGTAGATAGAGATTGGCTTTTTCCCCCCCCATTTCATGAGAGGCTGCATCTTTCCACAATGTCCGCTATGAACCAGTGATAGCTGCAGCCTGAAACACCCCCAGGGCTAATTTCTAGGAGGAGCATGACCCAAATTTGTAGGGCGTGTTTCTTTTCTGAGCAGAATTCTCTGCTTGCTCCCCAGATTGGTCCCTGGAGAACATAAGCAAGTACCCAAAACTCCTGCAGTTCCCTGAAACTCTGCAGAACAAAAAGAGTGGGGGGTTAATTTAAAGTCTAATGTTCCACATGGCAGTGCAAGATGTAACAATCAGGCCTTCAGGCTGATCTTCCTGTAATTTACCTTACATTTGCTGTGATTCAATTACATTTCAGCCAAGGTTTGGAGCCCATTAGAATGAATTGCACAGCAGATTGGGTCAAAGTCCCTGAAGAAAAGTTCAGAATAAATTCTGGTGTCTGCCACCATTACTCTCAGCATTTCACATAAGAGTCAAACTACTATTTAGCTCCTTGAATTGGAGGACTCTTGTAATCATGTATGTTCCTGAAGCTGAAAGTTATGTTGTGGAGGAGAAAAAAAGCTTTCTTCTTTTTATTTTCATTTAAGCCAGATATATCCCAAGCAACCACATTACACCTTTCTCCATGCTGAGAATAAAGGAGAGCAACCTCTGCAAACACTAATGATTAGACCTCAAGTGATTTTCAACTGGAAGTCTAATTTAAGAACTATTAGTTCTTTGTTCTTTATCTCCAAAAAGTAAACATTTTTAAAGCAGTGCAATACTACTTTTACATGTTAAAAAGGAAAGAAATGTGGATATCAGTTCCAGCTTTGTATACTCCAAACCTTAAAACCATTTATCTTTTTAATTTTCACTTAGGCAGCTAGCAAGCAAGAAGCATTGTACCTTTAGATGAAAGTCTAGAAAGCCTTGCTTAAAAGTATTTGAAAAAGTCACTGCTATCATGACAGCAGTATCCTGCGGGTGTGTGTTATCTCCTGTAAGGAAGGGATGAATGCAACAGCAAATGATGTAATCCTATCAAAATAATAAAACTATAAATGTATTTTGATCAAAAGACCACATGAAACACTAGTAATTATTTTTTCCTTTAACAATTATACGCTTTCAGTCTTTATTCCAAGGCAAGTTAAAGGCAAGAAAATTAATAACGTGCTTTGGACTGAAAACACTTTTCTCATTGAAAAGCCTGATCTCACAGAGGTAACTATGTTTAACTTTGTCAGGAGACTCCTCAAAAAGACTCCTCACATTGTTAAAGAGGATGCTTTTGCAAAAATAAAAGCTCCAGATAGCAGGAGGGACTAATATAGTACAAGTTCTCTTGACTTTAGATTCATACCTAAGTTGTCCCAATGCACATGGATATTCAAAGGTCAGAGAGACAGCGGTAACTGGGAATTGCTCATAGGCAGCAGTTCTAGTGAGATCCCAGTTTCCCAGGACAAGGGCTGTGCTGGTTGTTCATCTGGGCTGCAGGGTGACCTCCAGCATTTGGCCTTTCGCAGCAGGATATTTGAATTACAGTGCTGGTAACATTACATTGTACTGGTATTGTCTGAGAAACGGACTAGGACTGAACACTTTTCTCCTACAGCTTTTTGGGGACTTGGAGTTGGGTTCTTTTTGAAAATTACAGCTGATTTCTTATTTGAGTGATCACTTCTTTTTGTATTGTGTAAAAACAATGTGTTTCATACCTTTCATATCTTTCACCCTCACCTACTTGAAACAGTTCTAAGATATAAGGTTGCATATCAGCTGCTGGTAACATTTTTCTTCATAAAAGTGCTCAGTTAGGGGTTTTTTTAATATCCAAAAGCTCCAACATATCACATCTAGAGACACCAATTAAAAAAAAAGTTAGCCAAAAGGTCAACAGTACATAAAGTATTCTGCAAGCATAGGCAATACAAGTAAGCAGAGGAATAAATATATTGGTAAATATTTGCAGGCTGTAGAAGGAATTAATTCCGTTTGATTGTTATTGCTAACATTTTCTTCAGCTTAGGAGTTTTGTAAGGATAAAACTGTAGTCCCTGGTCCACCACTACACTGGAAAGTTAAAAATCTTAAAAGGGGTGAAAATCCATCATTCAAAATCATCTTCGCACAGCCTTCAAGGGAGGACAGAATCACCTCTAGTTTGTTTTTCATGTTCACTAATATTGGTACGTAAATATATCTTGCCTCACTGTATGGGAGAATACGTTCCAATAAAAGTCTTCTCCATCTCAAATGGAAACATTTCGCTATAGCTTATGAATAAGTGATTTCCACAGTCTTGTTTTACTCCTTTTCTTTGAGGATACTTGGACTTCTGCACTAAGCTTCACCCTTGAGAGAACTCCAAAGGTAGTGACAGACACGGCCATCCAGGCGTAGTTTTATCACAGCTTAATGAAATCAGAGCCTTCAAAATATGCATTAAGATCTTCAGCTTGTGTAATTTTTATATAAAGAGGCCTTGGGACACAAAAGCATAATTTCAATTCTCATTGCTGAATTCAGCATCCGTCGCAGCTTTTTTTCTGGGTTGACACTTCAAATCCTTTATAAATTGCATACCATTAATACACTTAGGAAGCAATGAAGCAATGACCAAATCAGCCAGAGATGCTAACCTCACATTCAGTTAAAGACAGTCTAGTTTCTTTTCTGGAGGAATTTATGTAATTCCCAAAGCAGTAGGTTTATCAAACATCCAGAAATGCAGACCACACAGGTAACCAGGAGATAGAAAAGTACCAACTTCAGGAAACAAAGCCAAAGCTGCAATCTCTTCACAGTGCATGCACAGCATCGGCCTCCTAGCATGCAACCTTTAAGCAAGCTTCTTTCCCACGTGCTTTTCTTAGTCAGGTGTTAAAATAACTGACAGCTATGAGCATTGGTTAGAAACATCAGTATAATGCATCTTGGAGAGGCATTAACTCAATGCAGAGTGGTAATGCATGAGTGCCCACTGCAATATTGCAGAGGGAAATAATGCATTTTGAATATTGAACCAGAAGGTGAAAGCTTTGTTGTGCTGCACAAGAGAGGTTTCAGGTAACAGAGATGCAGCTGCACATCAGCAAGCTCTGGGTAAGATTTCAAGGAAGAATTCCTCTTCTGTGTTGTGTGACTTTAAAAGCAAGTACGTATAGCTTATTGCCACTTTCTCTTAGGCAGGGAGAGATTTTACACATACAGAATATCAATATCAAGACCAAATTTGGATGGCTAAATATTGCCTAATGTGATTGTGGCTGGAAACATGTTCAGAGGCAGATCTTAGCTCTGCAGAAAGATGTAACAAAATCCAGAGACGATGTTTAGAAATACAAATGTTCAGGGCTCACTGAACTGCAACACTGTCTAAGATCTGAACTAATATTCTTTCTCAGAGAAGATTTTGGTGATCAGAGTCTAAGGAATTCACAGGTAAGATTCCATTTGTATCCACTAGAATGGCCAGGAATATATATACAAGAAATTGCATACAAGTCCTTGAGCGAGGTCTCCATTAGCAAAAGCGTTGGCTGAAGTCAGAACCAGTGGAACATACTCAGCTACTCCTACACGTCCTTGCAAATTATCTTCTCTGATGCTTGGTAGAATGAAAATAGTACATCTCAGCTAGAGGCCTCAGAATGAGCAAAATACATTACACTAGGCCATATCCTGATCTAATGATTCACTCATAAATAACCATATTCCTTTCTCTTTGAATGCACATATCTTCTCATTTTCCAGAAGTCTTGCACCAGGTGAATAGATACAGGGCAACAAAGATGATGATGGTTCTTGAGGAGCGGCTGAGGTCACTTGGTCTGTTCATCCTCAAGAAATGGAGACTTAGGGGAGACCTCATTGCAGTCTACAACTTCCTCGTGAGGGGAAAAGGAGGGGCAGACACTGATCTCTCCTCTGTGGTGACCAGTGACAGGACCCCAAAAAATTGCCTGAAGTTGTGTCAGGGGAGGTTTTAGGTTGGATATTAGAAAAAGGTCCTTCACCCAGAGGGTAGTTGGGCACTGGAAGAGGCTCCCCAGGGAAGTGGTCACAGCACCAAGCCTGTCAGAGTTCAAGAAATATCTGGGTTATACTCTCAGGCACATGATGCAACTCTTGGGGATGGCCCTGTGTAGGGCTAGGAGTTGGACTCCGTAATCCTTGTGGGTCCCTTCCAACTTGGCATATTCTCTGATTCTGTGAAATTTGCACAGTAGTATCAAACAAATTAACACAGAAAAGAAATACATATTTATGTTGGGCACGAAAGCCTCAAGATAGATTTTTTTCTGCTCTTAGCAGCCTATTGGACATTACAAAGAACCTATTTGGTCAGCTCCAGCCATGCGAAATGCATAAAAGTGCAGCTGACTTTGCCACTGGGAAATTTTCTTCCCACCTTCACCCAGGTCCTCTGAATACCAGAAAAGGGACTTGCTAAGGATGTATAGCTCTGCTATCATTAAGCAGCACTATTATTAATTGAGCCAGGATCAAGCTCTCTTGTTTCCTTTTTCTTGCTCAGCACCTTCCACCTTGCCTCACCTCTGCAGGTCACCACTGCTGTGGAGAATCGAGCCCCAGCCTTATCTGCCTGAGCTGTTAATTGAACATTTTCTCAGTTTATAGAGCTCTTCATAGATTTATGAAACAAATCATCCTTCTCCTTTCATAGTTAAAACCAATCTCAATAAGGACATTTCCTTAAAATCACCAAATTATAATCTAATGAAATCTACTGAAAATTTCAGTTGCACTAAACAAGGTCAATGCTCTGAAAAAACGAAATGTCACTCAGAAATGGAGATCAAAGTAATTCCCCTCCATTCCTGCTGCTGCCATAGAGACCAAGGGAGGGGGAAGAGGGGGAAGAAGAGATTTAACATACTTAATTCTTCCTGAAATTTATAATTGACTAGAAGGGAAATGGGACTATTACCATATTTCTAAAGAATAAAGGAGAAAAAAAGTTGAGCTTTTGACAAGATATAATTACCAGATATTACATATGCAATGCACATTACTTTGTTCTGTATAATTTTCTTGAGATTCCCCCCCCAAATGATTTTATTTTTCTAGAAAAGACAGCACGTATCTCATCAGTTTACATTCATAATGTTTGAAATCCAAATGCTAGAGGCTTACAATAATTGTTCTAAAATTTAACATTGATAAATAAAGATTTGAAATAAATACTCAGATACACTCCCCATCTGTCAAACATCCCTGAGTATGTTCTCCAGCTAAGATAAATGGTAATCAATGAAAAGGATCTTCCTACTCTTCTAAGACTGCGCAGTTTAGCCAGCAGCCAACCCATAGTCATCAAAGCTGCCCTGAAGTGCCACTTCAGAATAGACTTTACTAAATTATATGTAAATTTTATGGATTTAGCACTATTAAACTTTTAGGGTCTGGCAGGAAAATACCACAGTTTGAAGTGCTCATCAACACCAAATAATGACTATAGAAAAAGATTTTGATTTTAGCTAAATGTAAATCTCTGAGGGGAAAATCATTATGTTTCCTTTGTTTGGGGTTTGTTATACACAGGAAATTCAGCACAAAGAACTTTGCTACCCAGCTTATGATTCCAAGCTGCAACAATTCAAAGCCTGAAGTCTTGGAAAGAAAAAAAAAATAACAAATGTTGCCCAGATCTATTAAAAATATGCAGGCACATAAAAAT
>JAWMRA010000001.1:32486399-32511910 GCA_035584735.1 Pseudotriccus pelzelni | reverse complement strand
GGGGGGGGGGGGGGTTTGTTGGTTAGTTTCATATCCAGCTACATATAAATCAGATCCTCATGCAGTATAGCTCTCTACAGTCCTGCTAGTTTTGGTAATATTATACTAGTGTATGACACCTGAGGGCCTGGTTAATCTTAGTATCTATATGTAGCTTTGTAATTTCCTAATTTTTGGACTGACTCTACAGCATCTCAGACACATACAGATCATCCTGTTGGAAGTCTCACAAACTGAACCTTCTTCTCTAAGTATATACATTTTTAAACATCTATATTGAGGTTTTTTAGATTAACTTAATATAATGAGGGGGGGAGTAAAACAGTCCTATGACAAAGGAAACTCAACATAAATAAATATTTTCAGTATTAGCTATTTGCATTGGTATCAGGCCCCAAATATCAATAATTCAACTTAACCTTCTAGTGGATTCACCTCTGCAGAGAGACCAACAGCTGGCACATAGTGTGTGGACCTGCTCTCTACCTCCATCAGATGAGCGAATCTCATTTACCATTCTGGCCTTCTCAGAGCGTCTTAGAGCTGTTTTTACTGCCACTGTAAATTAGAGAGGCTGGAATAGTGAGGTTACTCCTGTGGTGCCACCTGCACATTTTTCTGTTCTTCAGCCATGATCTAAAAACATCCTTCAAATTAACTGGGCTGGTTCTGGAAGTCAACTTTGTGGGCTAAATGCTGAATGATGTTTTCCCCCTTACTTGAAAAATACACAGTCCCTACCTGGAGACAAGATCTGCCCCTACCTTTCCGTAGTACAGCACACTATCAGCAGGGATTTATAATGATATATTTAATTCAGTTTCAAAGTAAAATAGCCAGGCCACAGCAGCTCCTCACAGGTTCACAGTGATGCTGATGAGGAGAATGAGATCTGAGTTTTGCCTCATCTTCCATGTTAGGACTACGCGGAAAGGAGAACTAAAGTTGACAGAAAGACAAGGTACAAATTTTATATCTCCTCTCTGCTTTACTCCTAAATTCATGCTGCAAAGTGGGGTGATGAGCGTGAGGAGTGGAAGAGACCTATAGAAAAGGCATACCACATCCAGGGTCTAAGCCAGCTATTTGTCCTGTACTTGACCATTGTAGCTTCTTATTTTCCATGACTATCATGCATATTATGAGTTCTGATCACACATCTGTTCAGAATTTTGCCTTAAGTGCATACAGTGGTGTCCCCTGTTTCACATATATGGCTGGATAAGCAGAAGAAAATAGGATAGACAGATGTTGCTGGCTCCTGGCAACCTTGTCAATCAGAATTGTACACATTCAACTTTAGTATGGGTTACCAAAATAAACAAGCTTACTGCTTTGCTCCCCAGCACCATTACGAAGTAGGTTTTTTCCTTCCAGCTTTATTTCATTATTTTAAACACTTGAATTAAATTCTGAGAAGAGGTGCTGGATGGACTGCCATAAAAGGAAAAAGATTAATTTTCCAAAGTAGAGTATATTTTAAAAATTAATTTAAAAAAATTAGAAAAAAAAAAAGCCAAGCTTTTTCACTGATGGAATGAACTGAGTCTTTCACTAACTCAAAAAAAAACCAAACCAAATTTACAATTTACTGTTTTTCAGTCACATGAACAATCACATTTTCTATTAATTGTTCCCACAGACATCAGTGACACTTCAATTAAATGTAGAGTGTGTAGTAATCAAGTTTAAATCACTACAGAGTTAATCTGAAGCAAGCAACAAGAATCGGTAAAGAGAAGTAAATGTTGCAGAATTTTCAATATTTTGACGACAGAAATTTATTTTTGTTGCTAAAAAAAAAAGTTCAAGCTGGGTGTTCTCCCCAGGTAAGAAGGCCAGTTCTCTGTTTTACAAGCTGAAGGGCACAGTTCTGGGACACAGCACTGCTACCACTGCTACTGCTGAGAACTTCGAGTCAGGCACAAACAGCAAGTGGCTGAGGAGTTGTGAATAATTTTGGATTATTTAAGTAGTGTCTTTTCTTTGTGTACATATCATCTTTGCAAGCTCTTCTCAAAACACAGAAGCTCTCAGGTGATAAAATTTGAGATCTTAAGGAAACCTCAAAATACAACTCCCAAACAAAACAACGGGTGACACCAGTGGCAACCAACACTGACGGTTCTTATGGGCATTACTAATATTAAGGATAATAAAACATTAGACTAGATTGCACAGGAAGTTTTGAAATCTCTGTCATGGGAGAAGTTCTTTAGCTAGCCCTGCCATTTGTCCTTCCGGGTTTAAGACCTGTAGATTTTCTACCTCTGAGCTCCCCTTTCTAGCAACTAGGGCCAGAAAGCTCTTCGCGATTTTCTCCAGGGAAAGCTGACCGTCTTTTCTGAGCCACCTAACACCAAGAACTCGGTGTTCCAGTGAAGCAGCCCCTGTTACAGTGAGCAACACAGAGCTACCTATTTTCTTTTTCACCAGTGGCAGCTACCATTGTATTCTTAAGTCTGTAAAAGGCAGAAGGATGGAAGGAAAGCTGACAGCTAAAGGAGAGGACAGTATGTTGCCTTTCAATGCTGGGAGGCACAGTGGAATGCTCTTCCTTCTCAAAAACTCCTGGTGCTTCTGCTGGGATGAAGTCTCAACCTAAGTTTTTATTTATACCAAATTCTTCATAATGATAAAATAATGCCACAAATTAACATGCTTTATGTGACAGTAAAGAAAGAAGCTATGCTGGGAACACGATCAATTAAAATAAACCAGGAGTACACAAGAAGTTGCCCTTGACTGATTCAGCACTTCTGTAGTCCTGGTTTCAGAAATGCATGGAATCATGAAGGAAATAGAAAAGAGAGGAAGAGCTTTTGAAAATTCATATCTTAAGTCTACCTTAAATGTATTTTGCACTTTGGCTGAAAAAAATGTAAGTAGGATTTAAGATTTGGCAAGGTACATCAGAAATTAATTTTATTAGATGGCATCTTTTACCACACAGAGTTCAAAGCAGGATCTGTAGGTCCACTGAACATCATCTACAGGAGCATTTTCACTCCACCACAACATTTATGTCATTTTCTATAAAGTGGAAATATCAAAAATGCCAGATAATAATAATCTAAATTCCAGATAATAATAATCTAAATTTAATGATCATGTCAAATATGTCAACTTCATATTTTGGACCTTAAATAGCATTTATCCTTTACTCCCTTTTTATTACTGAAGATCTGAAGAATAAATCTGATGTATTTACTTCCTCTGACATCAAGATCCACTTTTTCAAGACAAAGAATGGCAATTATTTGCACAAATCAAGCAAATGGCTATTTAAATAAGGACAATTAACAGATCTGAGGCCAAAACTGACAATACTGCTGCTCTGTAGAACTTATGCTTATCAAAATGAATTTTTTACAAATCACAATTGTTCTGAAAAAGGACTGCTCTTACAATAATGGTGAAAACGGGCATAAATAGAAGCCATAAAAATTTTTGGTGGTTTAAAGAAACTGGGGTTACTCCAATGAAAATAAAGCAAGAGCAGATTATAGATCAATACAATATAACATTAGTCCAGCTATTTAAATACAGCAACAAGTAAAATGAGCAAATCGCTGCAATTTATTTGGTTTCAAGCCATTGCAATATGAAAGTGTTCTGAAACTAGATTTTTGCCATTATTCAACTCAATTACACATGATATTATGTTATTCCCGCCCGCATCCAAATAGCAGGTCATGTGCAATTTGCAATTGCATGTCATTCCAACATCAATGTTGGCAGCAAAGACCGAATATCTGGAGTTGAATATTTGAGGCTCACTCACATGCTTGACTTTCAGATCATTTCAGCCACTCAGCACTGGATTCAAGAGACAGAAAAGCTGAAAGGAAAAATATTGTGTGTAGATGGAGTTGGGAGCCCTGCTCAAGGCAGCAGCACTAGTGGAGCTGGCAGTGAATCCTCATTTGTTATTTCCCAGAGGGCCCTGGGAAAATATTCAGTGGAAACTTACATCACCAAATCATAAAATAAATAAGTGATGTCTCTTGATACAAAAAAAAAGAAAAAAAAGAAAAGAAAAAGTACTGGGACACATTCTTTTCCCAGTTATACCATCTTAAAACTAAACATATCCCCCTGTCCAAACCCAGTTCCTACACACCTCCTTCCTAAACTCTCTAGGCCAAGGATGGTTGCAATTGCAGGTCCCCACTGCACCACCAAACACTCAGAAGTAGGGTTAATCACAGCTCTTCTTTTTCTTCTCTTCTTCTTCTCCCCCTTATTTTGGATTGAAAAGCGACACCTGGGAGTGTAAACTGGATGTTTAGCATAATCCTGCATCCCAGCTTTGTTCAGCAGTGCTGCACCTCCGCTGCTGAGCGCTTTTCACTGGTACCATGTCAACAGGCACCCACAAGTGCCCCTGCTCTGCTCCAGGGATGGTTGAGGATATAGTCTCAGATCCAGCACAGCTCGTGAAAGCCAGAAGGACCTGGAAAGAACAGGAGGTGAACGAGGCCACAGCCTCCTCCTATTTGTGCTCCTTCTGTGGCCTCATTCACCTCCTGTTCTCTTCCCATATGGGTTTCTCCACCAGCAAGATGGGAATGACAGCTGGCATCTGTTTCCAAGGCTCCACTGAGTTCCCTGATGTCTGCAGTGGCCATCCACTATCCCTCACTGCTGCTCATGGGTGCACAGGGTGTGTCTTCCTGCCCATCTCCATGTCACGGATGGGTGTCCCCATTTTGCCTGGCTAAGATGCAAAAAAATGACAGCAGTGATGACAGCAGTGCTAGCCATAGCTTTGCCTTTTCATTTATGCAGCCTTCAGGTGTTCTGGCTACCCCAGGCATTTTGGAAGCCCTATGGAAATGATGGAATTCATCAAAAATAAATCAGAACAGAGAGCAGCTGTGCTGAACCCCAAAGTCTAGACAACTGCTCCTTTTAAATACTATCACCATGTGCAAAGGCAGTTCCAAACATGTGCTGAGCTGTCTGTTCTGTAGCAACAGAAAGGGAGTTCCCTCATCATCACCCTGTCATTTAAGTTAGTTTGCTAAGTTTGAGGACATCTCAAAGAATCCTTCAGCTTATCCCTACACCAGAACTTTAAGTTGGGAAGTGTCCTTAACCCTAAGGTCCTTAGCCTGCTGCCACTGTTGTGGAAAAGATATTCTTTATATTCATGTTTGGAAGGAATTATTTAGAAGGATTATTTCTAAACAGTCGGGTTACATCTAATATCAGTATAAGAGTGCTGAATTGGGACCTAGGCATTTTTATTTTTCAGGCCTAGAGAGGCAAAGTAATCTATGATTTTTTCTCCCCAAAAAAGCCACAATAAGCCACAAGAAACTTGCATCTCTCCAATCAGAAACACCATGACTATCTAAACTACATCTGATTGGCCTCTTTAAAATCCTAGGACCCATATAATGCCCTCTTTCTTTATTATTCTTTAGTTTACAGAATAAACTGATAAGCTGAGAATATATGTGCAGCATACCATGTATTCTGAAAGTGCTCTACTGGCTAGAGATATTAATAGACACGAGCATAGGCTAAGATAAAATATGAAATCCTTTTCCTTCTGCTAGTAAAAATAAGTAAAAAGCATATCATTTATGAAGTGATATAGAAACAAACTGCATAATCTACAGATAAAGAGAACAAAATGCTCATGGAAGCAAAGCTTATTCATCACTTTATCTTGCAACCTGATACAGTGCATGCTCAATCTATTTAATTACAGGAACAGAAAAATAGCAGAGAAATATGTACACAGAACAGCAATGTTTCCAGTCCTACCTTGGTCGTGACAATGCACAGACAATCCATTCTGTAAATCTCCACAGGAGTGTATGTAAATCATAAAAATAAATCAGCAAGGGTGAGGAAAGGCTTTTGAATAGCATGAACAGAACCGGAGGCTTGAATCTGCACAGCCGGCTTTTCCAAGTGGGGCCCTCATAAGAAACTCGAGTCCTCCTCCACAATGCTAAAGGCAGTCATGATGCTCACAGGGATCAGTAAACCCACTAGAAATCGTCTCAAGCAAAACTTCCAGGTGGCTTATCAGGCTTGATTGCTGCATTGTTCAATCTGTGATCAAAATATGCTGTTGAATGGTATGCAGCCCTCTAAATGGGAAGATGAGAACCACAACAAGCACAAAAGAGCAAAAGCATCACATTTCAGCCCTAGCTCTCGTTTCACAATTCTGATCTGCTGTTTCAGTATACCCATAAGATTTCCCTTGCCAAGTCTCTCTCTCTCAGCCCCGCTCTCTCTCTCTCTCGCTCTCGCTCTCTCTCAATCTCTCTCCCTCTCGCTCTCTCCTTCCCTGTCTTTTTTTTCCTCCCCCCTTTCACTCGCTCTCTCCCTCCTCTTTTCTACTAACTCGCAGCAAGCACAAGATGCACAACTATCGGGCCCATCTATCACAGTGCTGTACAAAACAGCCAAATATTCTCTGCCAAAAAAACTGCTTTGGGTTGTAAAGGGTTTTATAAGAGCATGATTCCTACAAACACATACTGCTGGAAGTGCATGATCGAAACATTAAGGTGTGTGCAAGAACTCATGCGTCACAGCTACACTCGCTCAGAATTACTGGGTCAGATTCGGATTTGGGAAGTGAATATAAATAACAGCTGGATAAGAAGAACTCTAAGTATAACAGCAAATAATCAGTCAGGGAAAAGAAACAGGATTTGCATATTTACACGTGCACATGAAGCACGACAGTGACACAATTATAGTTTATCATCCGTGACAAAAACTCCTACATTATACACATCATCCAAAGTTGTGGAGGGGGACCTTTTTTTACCCCACCTTTGAAAAATACATCAAACTTTTAATTAAAAAAAAAAAAAGCACCTTGAACAACAGAGCTTAAAAGCTCTTAAAGTTTTCTCCCAAACTTTTCTTGCATCACTGACAGATCAACAGACTTAATTGATTTATCTCGTGTTCTCTATGTTTTGCTCAGTTTTACAGACTGTTTACCACCCAAAGCCCTACCTTTCTTGCAGTGATGCTGGTGCAGAGCTTGCCTTTCAGGTGTCTTACATGAATCATTCTGAGTTAGAAAGCTTGCTGTCAGCTCTTACAGTCTTCCCTCTCTTCCAGATAGAGGAAGAGAGAGAAGAAAGAGGGAGGGAAAGAGAAAGAGACAGAGAAGGAGAAAGATATGTAAAATGAAAGCTCTAGCCAAAGAGAGAGGAAAATCAATGCTCCTATTCACTGGAAAAAAAAAATACAGCCAACTGGACTGTTGACAGCAACAAGAGGAAATGTCTAGACACCCATACATTACAATTCACCTTTTCAACACACTGGACAGCACAATCCCCCCTGGGTGCTTTGCTGAAGATCTCTCATTCTCACTCAGAGGTAAAATATGTTTTTAATAAAATAAGCCTTTCCAAGAAAATAAAAGATTATTTAAGAGTCATCTCTCTTTCATAAATTACTCAGGTTATAACCCTAATATTCCTGGGATTGCTGGAGCAGTTAGACATTCGGTAAATGACACACATTATTTTGCCAAAATGAGGTCACTGCTACCAAAGTTACAAAATCCATAGTGAATCAGATATGTGGTCAGAGAGCAGTCAACCCTCCCCCAACTATTAAAGTCTTGGTGGATATAACATCTTAAAGAGAAAGTCTCCAGAGCACTTACAACTCAGTCTAAGGCTTTAACTCACTCCGAGCAACCACATGTGCACAAAACAATGTGATTTGCATTTACAGGCTGTGCTAGAGCCTGCAGGTTTTCCCCCTGCTGAGGTTTAATCCAGTAGCCAAACAGTCAGACAAGTTTATTAAGCTATAGGTTATATGAAATGGGGAACTTTCAAACATCCTTGAAGTAAGACCAAATTAACCATCTCCTTAAGAAGAAATTAACCATTAATAAGGTCTAACCTAAGCCACTCTTGTGCTCTAAGCATGGTAGGGTAAAAGGGAATTCAGTCAACTCTAAAATCAGGAGATATTTTAACACTTGCATTTAAAGCATCCAACAGTTTGTTCTTTTCTAATTGGTAGATTCAAGCTGATCTAGTAAGGTGTGAAATATTTCATACATATAATTACCTAATGACTTGGCTGTAAAATTTCATCTCAGACTTGAAACTGGCATATGGAGATATATTTTGAACTCGGTCTCTAAGTGCATGATCTGTAAATGCTTCTATTTGCAAGTAACTCTACTCTTGTGAGACAGTCACAATGAATTCATGATCCTATTTGCAGTTTATATGAAAAACAGAGGGTTTGAGCCCTTCGGGTATGTTTACATGAACGTGATTCATCCGGCTCCATCAGTGTACCAAAAAGCTTCCTCCTGGACTCGTCCAATTTTTGACTGTCATCTCCTTCTATAAAATACAACAATGAACACTTAACAGGGCAGGAGTTCCACATGCGCTACTCAAGATTAACACATCATTGAGCAGCATGCTCCCTAAAATATCACCACCTACTTTTTAACCCCCAAATCTCCCATAGCCCCAGAAAGCAGACAGCCATGCTTTTGGTGACACAGACCCCAGCTTCATCCTTCCACAGACTCATTTTGGTTGCCAGGGCTCCTGGCCATAGCTTCTAACACACACCTATCAATGACTGGAAACAGATGACTGTCAATGGGTCTCTAGTGTTTCCTCAAAGGATACACTTCCTCATTTCCGTTAACTACCTATCCCAAACCCCAAAAAGAGGCTGAGCTGTTTAATTTTCTTTCTCCAACTATATACTTTTTCCATTCATTTTTTGTCCCCAAGACTAAGATTTTCAAATCCTTGGCACTGCTTTACCCATCATCAGCAATACCTCCTTCTGCTCTAATTTCTGGAGGTCATATTACTGCTTAGTTCTATTTTTTCCAGCCTTCTTGTTATCTGTACGTATGATCCTGACTGAAGTCTACTATAGAAAGACTTGACCCAAAAAATAAAGAAATTGAGGAGCAGCCATCTGGGGTGAAAAGACACGGTTTATAGTTGCTTGCAGTCAATTTAGACGGTAAAAAATAACCTCTGTGATGAGCTCTGACTCTTGGGAAACCTTAATATAGGAAGAATAACAGCTATTTCCCACTATGACACCAGTGGCTCTTAGACCACCATGTGAAAACCACCTACCCAGGTGACTGCTTCCCTCTTCTTTAATTTTACCAAGGTGTCTGTTTTTAAGTCACTCAAAAACTAATAATATGAGGTGAGTGGGTAAAATGCGATGGTCTTTATTATGCAGTAGGTTACACTGGACAATTTAATGCTCCTTTCTGGCATCAAAGTCTTCACGGTATCCAGGTAATTCCACTTGGATAACCAAAGCGTAGGGTTTAATTAGGCTACTATATTTAGAACCAGAGCCTGCAACATGCAGCTGAATTCAATATTTGTAAAAACAAGCTTCTGTGAAAGCTAAAACCACTAGGAAATATTCTCTGATTTTTATTTTTTTTTTTACTTTTTCACGATGCACCTTTTTCAACGTTTCTTAAATTCTTTTGAAACCCAAAATACTATAGAGCAAAATCTGTAAAGAAAAAAATGGGTTATTTAAAAAAAAAAAACAAAACTTGCTTATTTTCTTTTATTCAAACAGTAGAAATTAAGAAAAACAAGAGTACTTGGTCTCCAAGTTTTAGAGTAGACACTAAGAAAGAAGACATCTAACCAGATTGCTAACGCAGCATTAGTAATGTCAGCATCTTGCAAAATTTAGCCAGTGACTATTTAGAGCTCTATGCACCTACACAGAGAACACATGAACACACATACGCTCTTACAAATATAGAGGAAGATTTATTTACTCCTAATGTATCTTAACTTTTGTACTATGGAGTTCTTGTCAACGGTATTACATTGCCAGTCATTTACATGGGGTTATATTTTGTTTCTTGATGTCAAGTTCTATACTGCATCCAAATAAGCTACTAAAAAATACTTTCCTGATTACGTCTTCCAAGAGGGCAATTGGTGCAGTTGGCAACTTACACTCTTTACATTCAGAGCTCATTTATACCACTTGAATCCAGTTCCCGTGCACCACAAATGGTTAGTTAGTAGGTTAACCAGGATACAAGTTATCTGAGTAAGTATAGGGTAGAAGAAAAAAAAAAAAAGAGAAAAATTACTAATCTTGCAGATCCTGGTTACATAGTAAGGAGCTGTATTATAGATGGAATGTCAAAATAAATTCTTCTTCATCCAGGAAGAGAAGTTAATACAAATTTTGGAAGGAATGAAGTTCTGTATGCCTTAGTCACTAAGAATTTTAATGTAGTTTCCAGGCTGAACCAGAAGCTCAGGAGTGCTGGTGTTAATTTAAAGATCACCAAATTAGCAATTCTACCCCTCCTGACTGCAGCAGCCCTAACAGCAGCAGCTCTGCAACTGGCCTCAGGCCCAGGAGAATCTCCGACAGAAGCTATAACACAAATCATTCCCTTCACCCGTGCATGGCAAATTTCATTGCTATTTAGCACAATTGATGTTGGAGTCCTGACCAATTTCTCCAGATGTTAGTTTTCCCAATGAAAAGAAATAGACAATTTTCTTTCGTGTAGTGGAGCACAGACCTTGCCACTCAGAGCCCTGCAGGTAGATGGTAAAATGGGTAGAGGGAGAAGTGAAGGGTGGACAGGCAGCTCCACTCCTTCATCACAAGGTCTCTGCACCCAGGTGGCCACAGTGGCCCCAGGCTCAACAGCCACAGAAAAAAGGGTTTTTTCTGCTTCACATTAGTGGAGGGGATTCCACCTCTTCTTACCCCAAGAACATTCCCAGTGTACCACCCTTTTATGTAGTACATGGGAGTTCACCCCACTTTAGCCAAGCACCACCCAGAAAAGGAGTTAAAAAAAGCTACTTCTGTTTTTCTAATAGACAATTCACTAGACACTTCACTGGCCCAGTTTGCTGAGGGCATTATTGTATGTAATACCTGGTCCCTGACTGCTGCACCTGGTGGTGTGTAAAGGCATTTGCCTCCAAGGGTGCTTGGTGGGACAGCAATGTGGTGGCCTTTCTGCCCCTCCAAGAGTCAATGTAAACAGATGATCACAGGGTAAGTGACAATGTAAAGGACATGGGAAGGTATGCATTCCAAACTCCCAGTCAAAGTTGGTTCAGCAGTAAAATCGGACCAGGCTATCCAGGCTGTTATCCAGTCTAGTCTTAAAAATCTCCACAGATGGACACAGTGCAACCTCTCCAGTAGTCTCATTGTCACAAACTCACCCTTTGGGGGACCTATGAGAAAGAAGGCAAGCTGGGAACACAATATGATTCGTAGAGTTGTGGGAAATGTACATTCATCATCACAGGGTCCAGTGCAGAGGATGGAGACAGATCCCTAGAGCCATCCTAAAGCTCTAAAGAGCTCTGGATAAGCTAGTCTTTTGAAAGCTCCACAACCTTCACTGGTTTAAAACTTATGCCTAATGATTTTTGTATCTATTATTTCCCATACAAAGCCATAATTATTTTCTTATTTTCCACAAATCCCTTACTAAGAATAAAATAGAAATGCTTCAGTTACAAATGCTCTGCTGGCTCTATGTGGACCGAGATGCTCTGCAAAAGGATCACAGGGTACTCAAGGACAGGATGTCCCAAAGTTCTTCTCAACTCTCAAGATCAGTGGTGAATGAAGAGTTCATTCTAATTCTTTAGCATTCTGCCTGGGGAAGTAAATCTACCAACCAACTGATCATCGGCAACTGAAAAGCTCTGGTGGATGGGTTTAAACATGTAGCCACTGCTAAATAGCTATGTGTCACTGTCAAAAGGAGCATGCCACTAACACTCAAGCACACTTAACTGAAAAACGAAATCAGACAAAATGACTCTTTCAAGTGAACGGACACACTAAACCACAAGTTCCTGGAAATTAAAACAAAACATCTGCTATCTCCTATCCCATGGTACTGGGAACTGAAGAAAATACCATTCACAGCTCTGAATGTTTCAGAGTTTGGCAATGGAACTGCTTTAGTCTCAGGTACACTTTGTACTGGAAAGTACAAACAGCATGAAAATTTAGTTCATAGAATTGTTGATGGAGATATATTCAGTTCAGCAGTTTGCAGTAACTCTATGTAAGGAAGATAGTGCGTTGTTCAGCTGAGCATTCGTAATGTAAATTTTGGTGTGAAATTGGGATGATATCCACTACATCCCATGATTTCTACAATATCCTCATGGACACAATGTATTTAGGGTATATATCAAGCTTTTGATAATTCCTTGCTTTGGAGAAATAATACCTTTCATAAATATAAAGACAAATTTCAATGAATGAACATGTTCTTGCATTTCAACTTCTAAGTACCACCATAGTCCTATACGGTACCAAAGTTTTTCGGAAAAAAATGGGAACACAACAACATAAAAAACTCAAAAAATCATGCTAGACAATTGGGTCTTTAGATTTTGAAAATGTAATGGACAGAAAAATCAACCTAGACCTGGAAACAAATCCCGTGAAAAAGCCTTAGACAAGAGGAATAATCTGCAAGTTTCCACTGTTAGAAACATTTGCTGAAGTCCACAAGGTATCACACAAGCACACCAACTCAGTTAATACCTGGGTTTTTTTCATCATGTTTCCAGCTTGCTTACTTTAAAAGAAAACTTAAGTTTCTTTCACTTCAAAAAGAAAAAATACACAATGACTTCAAGGCTGAAAGTGTACACAATAGTATCTTAGCCCAAGGAAACTGTTCCAGGCAAGTTGTGAACCTATGAAAATAACAGAAATATTATAATGAAACACTTATAACTTCACTGTTGCAAGTAGCAGGACAGAGAAGTGTGACATACCCTCTTACCACAGCCATGAAGTTATGTTGTTCAATATAGTCTAATGATACATATCATTAGACTGCCCCTACAAAAGTCATCAGCTGGCTGACATTTATATTCCGCCATACTTACTCCTGACTGAAAGGAAACTACAACACACAATGAGAGACTGAAAACACCTTGAATAAAATTTACTAACTGTACAACAACATGGACTTAAAAATAGACTGAAATGAAACCATCCTGAGATCAGCAAATCTGTAGAACCATCACCAATATGAACAACATTTGTACATAAAAATAAAAATTAAATCCTGCCTAGGTCAGCACAAAATGAACAGGGCTAGTAACAGACGGCAATAAATTGCAGCTATAAGCCTCATTCAGATGTGGTAATGTACATGCAGCCAATAAGCAGCAAAAAATAAATCCAGGAGCTCAATTTCAATATGTTCTACACACCGCACCTCCAGCAAAACTTCACTAAATAAGAATTTCATTCTCCATCACAAAAAAAGAGTGGACAATACCTTTGTCTTCATGTCTAGCACATAATTTTCAAAAGTTGGGTTCTCCTTGTTGCGTTCACCACATTGTCCAGATCCTTCTGATCCATTGGAAGGTACAGGCTAGAGAGCAGTGGGGAAGGAAAACCAAATAAAGGAACTGAGATGTGCACTAAAATTGTTTTACATTTAAATATAAAGATTAGCATGAACATACAAAAGGGTAGCCTGAATTCAGACAAATATCAAGTAGCTTATACATAAGATTTTCACTACAATGTTTTGTCATGCAAAACTTTCCGGGTTTAATCTTACAGGCACTCCCATGGAAGTCTGTGAAAGTCTTAATAGGCTAAATCTGCAAGATGACGCTTATCGTAACCTCTAGGTGACTTCAGAAGGCGCTCAAGGTGCTCTGCAGCTCTCAGCATCAGAATGTAAAGATAAGGAAGGAAATCAGTGCCCTGACAAAAAGACCTGCTGACCGTGATGGGGTTCTCATCTGGAGTAGCTGCAGGAGTATATAATAGATGTCCTCACAACAACAGCTGAATTATCTGGTTTGTTTCTTTATTTCTAATTCGTTACATTCTCGTAGGTGACAGTTTTTTTAAAGAGTTTCATGCTTCTCTAGAAGCCGTATTTGTAAGTCTCTTAATTTCAAATACTTTTTTTTGTTATTTTTCTTTCATTTACACAGATTTCAATCTTACATTGCTTACCCAACACCCTTATAAAACACATAGTATTTCTTCAAATAATGTCTTTGGCAGAAGATATAGTAAAAGTCTGTACTTGTTTTTTCAATTTTCCTGCTGGAAATCTAATACATTACTGTAGATTTTACATTAAGATAGTAAATATTACAAATGAAATCTCTGTTTACAATGCTCTGCCCTGTACAAACGTGCTAGAAGAGTTATCCTTTGAATGAAACGTGATGATTGCCTTTCACTTAGATCTCAGAATATTTCTGGGCATTGCAAGAGCACGAACAGGAAATTGGGGCAGATTCAAATAGAGTAGAGTGTCTTGTATCTGTCAGTGCTGAGCATCACAGGCAGTCTGAGTGATTTAGACCCATCCTGTTTTAGCCTGTGTAATGAGAGCGCAGTCAATTTTAACACAACAGGCAAGAAATTGTTAGCATTTTAAGTACACCAACCATTGCCAGCACAACTTCGAAAACAACAAGCCAGTGCCACAGAAACAGCCAAATCACATCCACATGTGCAAATGTTTTCTCCTCTGATCCTAGATTGTTTATTTAGGGCTCTGTCCAGCAAAGACTGTATGCTGGCCCTAATCCAGGCAACTACTTAGACACATGCTTTTAGATTCACTGGAACCAATGGCATGAGTCTCGTGCTCCAGTAAAGACTGTGTTTAAAGGTTGGATCAGGCCCAGCAGCTCAGCATTACATGGGGCTGAGTACACAGGGCTCCATGCATGTCCTCTCTAAGGTTACAGCTTCTCTCACGTGCAGAATCATGCATTCGTTTGTCTGCTTTCTGGTCACCGAAAGGTGTTGAATATTTCCCATTTGTAATCTGGAAGTAATCTGTAATTTGTGATCTGAAGGGATAGTGAGGAAACCAAGCCAAAATTTTGCAGGACAGCAGGGAACTGAACCCAGGTTTTGCCTCTGAGCCTACAGAAAGTCCAAGCAACTCCCTAAGTGTTTCTTTCAGGAAGGAAAAATTGGTCTTGCAAGGAGCTAAAATGCACCCATAAAAAATTTCATTTCATCTTTTCTTTCCTTGAATATCTGACATAAGGGGTTTCCATTGTTATTATTTACATGCAACAACATAAATTCTGAAAATCAATACTTTATTATTTTCTCTAATCATCAAGACCTAAAGGATCCTGATCCTAAAGGAGCTCAGATTCTGCAACTTCTCAAAGAGGTCTGACAAGTTTCAGCAAAAACTACATACTCTATAGAAGCATTTATCAAATGAGCACAGCTGCAAAATTGGATAAGAAACTTACTTTGTTTACATTTTACATATTTTTCCTCAAATTTTTCACTATTAGCTGACTCCAATATTTTGAAAGAACATAAAACAATGTCATAAGATGCTATGAAATGTTTCCATTGTTTTCTTAGGGAAATGGGTCACAGATTCATTGTAAAGAGCACCAAATCAAGGACTTTAGGCAGGTTTAAACAGCTCAAGTAAGAGTAATTGTAATAAATCAGGAACATTTCTGTGTTCCAGTGTATTAAGGTTCAATAAGCATTAGCAAAATAATATATGGTTTCCAAACTGAAACAAACTATATGTTAACAATCCCTCTGAACATGAAGAGATATTTAATTTTGTGTTATGAAATAAATGGGACTGTATAATCCAAGAGGCAAAAAAGACACTTGCTGTGTATTGTGATAGATTTATTAAAAACTAACAATCTTGAATCTGAGTCTTTTCTTATTCTTGATTACATACAATCCTCCCTATAGAGGCCAACTAAAAGCCTACATCATCTAAAATTATCTGTATGCTTTATAGCCAAAAGCTGCCTGCTCGTGCAAAGGAAGTGTTTCAGCAACACCTCATTATTGCTGAAACATGACCTGAGATGTAGAATTGGCAGCCCCAGAGTGACACAGTATAAATGCAGTGGACAACAGGCACCATGCTTATACATCCTTGTAGGAGGTTCTAGAAATAATGACTTGAAAAGTTTGAAGTAAAACTACTGCCAAAGGCTTTTTATCAGACCCCTGTATCTAGAGAGCTGGGAGTTAGAACAACTCCATCTCTCTTCACAGAAGAAAACATCATGTTGTTCTCTTCAAGTTGGTCAGAGACACAGAAGAGATTTTACAAGCAAATGTTGCATGAACAGATCAAAACTTCATCTGGTAACTTTGCTCACACGAGCAGTAACCATGAGCATTGTAGATCACACCAAAAGCAACCTTGTAATTTTGTGTATAATCAGCACTAACCTATTTAGCTTATAATTAATAGGTACTATTTAGACTGTAATTTCTTCAGGGCAATGTCTCTTTTATTGTGCAAACTTACAGCATTATTTAAATGTTTATTAATAAAATAGTAAGCACATTATCTACCTTGATAATTTTATCTAATTTTAACAGTGCTCAGCAAAGTTTTTCTGTGCTTATAACACATCTTTTGGATAGTTTATTAGGACACGCACAATTGACACAATCGACCAACAACAAAATTCTTGCTGATTATTTTGTTCCAAAGTACACAGCTCAGAGTTATTAAAGACTTGTCACTGGTTCCACTTTCAGCATGTTCCAGTTCATGTCTGAGCCAGCATCCAGACAGAAGGAGCATTTGCCCTCACAGGCAATTACAGCATATGGGGGTTCCAAGAGTTTCTATGGGAGGTCTTCCTATAGCAGCCAAGCTACAGAAATGGCAAACGAATTCTCCAGTCTATTGTAAGGCAGCAGAATTAATACCTGATTTAGATATAAATATATATATACACATCAATAGGAGATCCTTGTAACCATCCACAGTAGTTATTACATGTTTACTTCTCGGAGTGAGGCTTAACATGGAGAATATAAAAAATATTAAAAAAAAAAACCAAAATGCAAACAAACAAACAAAAATCAAAACAACAACAAAAAAGAAACATACAGGCAAATATTATTCTGCTCTTCCACTCTCTAGGATATTGCTTCCAGGACTTTGAATACACTTATACACACACACACACACCTAAATGGGATATTTTCTAGAAACATAAATAGCTTTTTGGCTAGAAAACGCTGATCAGCTTTACAAAAGGACTAGGAGGATGGGTGGGAGTGTGAGGAGCTACAGCCCATAAGTCAAATAAGTGTGCAACTATCTCAGGGTTCAGAGAGCTAATGCACCTTCTCCTACAGCTATTGGTTTAGGGAACATTCTCCTGTATGCTTTCAGCAAGAGAAATTCAAAACACAAGCTAATCTGTCTTTTGCCGCTTTGTATCACCAACTGATAGCTCTGCTCCTGTCCCATTAGAGCCTGTCCATAAATGCCTGCTTGTCCCAAGTGATTTACATAAGGAGACGAAAGGTATAAAAAAACCTCAGTGATCTGTTACTTTTGGATGCCAATATCTGTCAGGAAATCTATCATCTTGGTAACCAAATGCTCTAGGGAACATATAGTGCTGAGAGATGCTGCTTTTATTTAATTAACTTTTTCTAGAGTAAGCATATTTGAAAATCATTAGAACATTTAAAAACCTACATTTCAACATAACATATGCTGGAATTATCCATTTTACAGAACACTGATGTAAATTAATTCATTCCGCAGCTATGCTGGACTAGGAAGCAACCTGAGCTGAACTGAGATGCTCAGCAGGATGCTGCTACTAGCACAGAACAGAGCACACCTCTGCACCAGGTACAGCCAACCTGCTCACTCTCTGTTCAAGCTGTGCATGAACTAGAACTGGAATCAAGTCAAGTCCATCCGTTACAACGTGCCAGCAACAGCAAGAATGCCTTCTGTGCCTCCTGTGCTCCAAGGCCTACACCTTTCTGCCATATCTAGACAGAGTTGACAGCTCTCCTAAATGCGCTCTGAGCATCATTGGACCACAAAAACAAAAAGTTGTACATCTTGGACAGATTGTGGGAGACAAAGCATCACTGAGGGTTTGAAGAGTTTTTCCTGCAATGCCATGCAGAGGAAAAATCCTACAGACTCTAAGATGTGCTTTGCTCTTTCTGTACTCTACTAGTCCTATTTATATGCCTCTTATAGCCCTTATTACAGGAAGAAATGTCATTCAACAAATTTTTTGACAGGATATCACTTTCATCGATATCACAGATGACTGAAAACTTGGACAATCCCAGAGTAGGCCATGCTAGAAACTAAAATCAGAAATATAATTCCACAGAAGCCAGGCAGTTTAATTTGCCTCAGCTGGGCCTAAATTTCAGTCCAGAAATAATATAACAGAACTCTCTTTTTGTCCACAAAATCCTGTAAAAAAGAACATGCCTAATTCAGTGTTCCTAAGGTCCTACAGAAAGGCACGATTCCATGCCAAAAGATTTAGATATCAGAAAGGATTTTATTTCCATTTCCATGTTAGGGTTTCTGGTTCGTTGATGACATCAAGGTTTGCTCCACATCACATTGCATTAGCTCAGACTTTGCAGCTGTCTTAAGTCAGGGTGATGTTGCAGATCACTACGAGGTTTCACGGCTAAGCCCTGTAAGAATGTCACCGCACTTTCTTCTGCACCAGTCTTTCCAATATGACCAGTAAATGTGAACGGAGAAAACAAAAATACACAGTTGGGCATGAAATCTACTGTATAAATCACATCACAAGGGTTTTAATTTTTTTTTAAGTTATCGTATTTGGAAGTGAGCATAAATATCACAATAATATTTCTTTTGCCCTGGGATTTTTATGATTCCATTTTAGCTAATATGGATTTAACCTTTCAGAAAATTTTATGACAGACTTAAAGACTGTTACAGCTCAGGAACAATTATCTGGCTGTAGGCTTGTGTCTCGGAAAGGTCAGGATCTGATTTAGTGCTGCTCCACCCTCCTGAGAGCAAGTCTTGCTCTCAGTGTGTTTCTGGATGTCAGAATGTCATTAGTCAACTTTGCATTTTCTCATTGACCATCCAACTAAAAGATGTCATCCAGGCTACCACTTAGTGAGTAGTCGCTTTGGCTGGACTAACACAAAACCTATACTCAAACCCCATCTCCATGTCACACAATTGTCCAGTTGCACTGTGACTCTGATCTGGGGCAAGACAATTCACTTTCCAGGCAGGAAATTCAGGCAGGGAGGAGATGCTAGCTCATGCTTCAGCTTTTCTCCTCCAAATAGAGAGTTCAGATGAAGATGGCAGGAGTCAGCTGGCTCCACAAACTCCAGCCTTGTGGCCAACCTGAAGACACACACAGCATTCACCTTGATAATCCAGGCTCCATCTCCAGTGTCACTCATCACAGAAAAAGAGAATCATAGAATGGTTTGGGTTGGAAGGGACCTTGAAGAGTCATCTGTTTCAATGCCACTGCCAGGGGCAAAGACACATTCCACTAGATCAAGCTGCTCAGAGTCCCATCCGACTTGATCTTGAATGTTTCCAGGGGTGGGGCATCCACCACCTCTCTGAGCAACCTCTTCCAGCATTTCACCACCCTCATTGTAAAAAAAAAAAGAAAATTATTTCTTATATATAAATATAATTCTACCCACTTTTAGTTTAAAACCATTATCCCTTGTCCTATCACAACAGGTCCTGCTAAATAGTTTGTGCTCTTCTTTCTTAAAAGCTCCTTTTAGATACTGGAAGGTGCTCTAAGGTCTCACAGAAACCTTCTCTTCTCCAGGCTGAGCAACCCCAGCTCTCTCAGCCTGTTTTCACAGAAGAGGTGCTCCAGCCCTCTGATCATCTCTGTGTCCCTCCTCTGGACTTACTCCAACAGATCCACATCATTCCTGTGTTGGGAGCTGGATGTAGTACTCCAGGTGGGATCTCATGAGAGGGGATTAAAGGGGGAGAAAAGAGGAGAGCTCATGCAGAGCTTTGTTTTCAAGCTGGGGTACAAACCAAGGCACTGGTGTGTCTCCTATCCCAGGCAGCAGAGAGTCACTAAGGTCACACAGTGCTGGACTGTGCCATGTGTGATGGTTCATGCAGCAGAGAGAGACCAGGGCACTGCGCAGCCACCAGAGTCCTTGCAAACATAAGCCTTGAAAGGGCTGTTGCTTGGGTACAGTCTCCGCTGCTGAGACCTAGCACGCCAAATACTGGTGGGCAGCAGGACCTGCTGTGGCAAAGAGGAAAAATGAGCAAAAAAAACACTGCAAAGATGAACTGTGTTGCAAGGATGAAGAGGTAAATAATTCACAGTTAAGATGCATGAGAATGACAGTCAAAGCATGAGAATGGACAGATTGGCTGCAGTTTTCAGGCAAAGACTGAAGCTGTAGCTCCATACCAGGCAACTACCCACACAAGAAATGGAGACAACTAACTTATGTATGGCTGAATTCTTACTCTGATAGAGTAATTTCCAAAACATTTTTGGTAGCAGTGTTTTTAAACTCCATAAGGCAAATTTAGATGCCTCTGAAGATGAGAATTAATAAGATTAAACTGTTAAAACATTAAATGCATTTCTCACAGCTCACTGAGATCAGAGTCAGATCATTCTCCCCATTCCTTTACCTTTCAGACACCAGCCTGCACTTTGCTGGGCATAAAGAAGATGAAACATGAAGAGTAATTGGGGATATTAAAGATCTATTTCTTTCAAATAAAGCAGAAGCTATTATTGAATTCTTCTGAAGGCTGAAGGAGAAGGACTAGAAAAATTAAAAGGCTGAACATAATGAATGCCCATTTAGAAGTGGCTATCATAAAACATCTTGGATGCTAAATATGCAGCTGAAGAGGGCAGGCTGTATGCAGAAACAGACTCCATATGCACTGTATCAAGCTGAGGGGAAATACAATACAGGGAGATGTGGTTGCACAGGGAGGTCCCTTCAAGCATGGAGTAATGACACCTGCCAAAAGCTCTGCAAGCAGAGAGGTCAGTTGCAGTAAGAATAACGTGTTAAAGCACGTGGTTGGATTCCAGTTATGCCCACCTGCATATATTTTATTTATTAGCTTCAGTGGAATCCCTCCACATTTAAGCCCATATTAGTGAAATCACATTATTGCCCTGAAAATACAAGCGGACCACAGCTGGAAGCAAATGCAAATACTTGGAAACAGAAAACAGAAAGTAAGTCATTAATTGTAAAGGAAAACATGACTAATGATTTTAAATTAAATAATATTTGCATGCTATTTTAATTAGCAAGGATAATGTTTATTTTACTTACATAGGAGTTCTGGATACATAAATTCCAACCTACATATTTTAGTTGCCATAACAACTCGATACATTTATTCTCTTGTGTCATTTTTTATTGCATCAGTGTGGATTTTTTTATTTTTTTTAACAACTAAAAAAAACTCCAACTGCTTTGGTTGCTTCAAGAACACAGTATTTTTTAATTGTTCTTTTCACATTTAGTTCTTCTTAAAATCAATATAATTTTCCTCCAAAGATGTTCCTAGCACAGTATGGGAAATTTATGACCAGTTTCAGGGCTCAGTGCTGGGTTTTCCAGAAATCCCAAGGATATGTACAGCCCTTTAGCTCAAACTGCTACTCCAGTGGTCCCCTTTAGGATATATAGCTTGAGGTCAAGATCGTAACAGAAGGCCCACACAGTAACAGCCCCTACATGGTGCATTTTCCCCTGAAAACCAGAAATAAATTAAATGAGCGTTAGACTCTTCAGAAAGGTGCATAGCTGTAATAGATTTGAGGCAGCAAGCATAGCTGCAGAGATGTAAAAAAGTTAAGTAAATCTCTGCAGTGCTCTTGAGTCAGGAGGATCTTACAGACTGATTTTCCACACTCCATACACAATGGTGTAGCACTTGATGAGCTTAACGTCACTTCTATCCAGGAGGAGAACTGATTCCTAAACTCTCGAGGCCTGCAGCTTTTTACAGATACAATCAAGTGGTACCATGATGGAAGGAACAGGGAGGAGGAAGACAGCCTTTGTCTTTCTCTCTTTCCAGCAGACCACAGGCTGCTGTTGGCAATTGACTTTTCCCCTGCAAATGGGCCCATTCCAATTAAATTTTAATTACTTAACTGATGATGCTGCATTTCTATCTGGTCCCCTGTAACAACCATAATAAGAGAGGCTGTATTCATTAATAACAATTACAGTAGGTAGTATAGGTGCAAGATGAGGAACTGCTTGGTAACTGTTGTTCCATACAGCTGGCATGGAGTGACCTCAGATTAGAGATAACAGGGCATTTCTGAATGTAAGGTTAGAATTTTTGATGGAAAAGTTCTAGTGCAATGGCTCCTATGGGCTGCCTTGGCTTCTGGGGGCACTTCTTCATTCACTGCTAAATATAATAGTCTCTACTTCAAGTCAGGAGAGTTATGATGGTTGCTTTCAAAGGACTGTATCCCTCAGTTCTCAGGAGAAAAGTGTATGTGTGTTACCACACACAGTTTATGACAGGATGTACCCCCCATAGCATCTTTCAGTAACTAAAAAGGCTACAAGAGAGCCGGAGAAGGACTTTTGACATGGGCATGTAGTGACAGGACAAGGGGGAATGTCTTTAAAGAGGACAGTTCAGATTGGGTATCAGGAAGAAATTCTTTACTGTCAGGGTGATGAGGCAATGGAATAGGCTGCCCAGAGAAGTTGCAGATGCCCCATACCTGGAAGTGTTTAAGGCCAGTTTGGATGAGACTTCAGGCAACCTGGTCGAGTAGAAGATGTTCCTGCCCATGTCAGGATAACTGGAACTAGATGATCATTAAGGTCCCATCCAACCCAAAGCATTCCATGATTCTAACAACTCAAAATAGGAGTAACATCCAAGAGTGCTATATACTGCATGATAACCCTGTATAAATTACATTTTAATAAGAAGTCACTCAGATAATGTCATTGAATTCTGTTTTATCTCATGATGTGCTGCAGGTCCATAGCAAATCCAAGAACAGAAAAACTCTCCTGTCTCCATCACTGGCCCACACAGTCTCTTCCTATTTATGCACACCTCCAGAGAAATTACAGAGGAGGAAACTATCCACATTTCACTTAAGATTAAATTTTGTGCCTGTTGCTGCCAGAAATGGTAAAATTAAGTCAGTCTACTCCATAGCAGCAATAAAACTAGTCCTGTTTTGAGAACAGGACTGATATATCATAAACTGATAATCACAAAGACCAAAGGTGTTTTACATCAGTACGAGAACCTGTATTAAAGCCTGTATTAAAGACAAGAAGAAAAAAAAAAGAAAAAAAGAAAAACAAAACCCACCAACAAAAACACAAAATCAAAGCCTTGAAGGATATTATAATGATTTTTACTTCTCAAGATAGTTTTGCTTGAAGCATCCTAAACCTTAGTATAGAAGAATATTTGTTTCAGCCAGAGCCATAGGGAGGAGAAGTAAGCAGTGCCAATCTGCCTTGCTAAGTCATGGCTGCTGAGCTAGACAATCAGACATACTCATGCTGACACGCAAAAAAGGCTGCAGCTAAGCAAAACTTTTGGCAAAACATAGTGCCACATCTCTTCACTCAGCTTTGCTCCTGCAAAGCATTACAAAATATCAAAATACCAAAGGAAGAGGACTCAAAAGGTAGGTTAAGCAGAATGAATCAGGTCATTAAACTGCAGAGTACATTGTCATGCTCCCTAAATGTTAATAAACAGACAACAAAGTGAAGTGAAAGGGAAAACAAACATCCACTAAATACTTTGCAGAAGGTTAGGGCTCCATGGATATGCCAATACTCGACAATTTCCTTTGTGACAAATGTCATGACCTCAATGCTGGATAAGAATCTCCCATGCCTAATGGAGAGATAGCAGAAATACATGCTTTTGTATGAGGACTCCAAGAACTATTAGCACTAACCACTGACCAAGGTTATTAAAAAATTATAGACCATACAGGCATTTCAGCTTCTGTGAGCCTGTGGTTGTAGAAGAACAGAAGTGTAAGGGCTGCTGTAAGCACATTAAATAAATATCACTGTCAACTGCAGCTGACATAGAAAAGGAGAAAATGTTTCATGTACCAGGCAATGCCAAGGGTGGTAGGGAGGAAGTCTCCCAGTCTATATAATGCCTCTTCCATGCATACTACCTTATGCAGGCATATGGTTCCTACATGGACCAGGAATTCTTCACATGTATCAGCTCAAGCTGACAGTTCTTTACTTGAGAAACAGGGCCCTTGTCACAGCTCACTGACATTGAGGGGAGCCTGGATGAGGCAATAAATTCAGTCTTATAAAAACTGTCAACTCTGCAACACCTCATGCTAAAGCTGTCTGCAACTTTATGCATTTGCATGTGTCTACACAGCTTAGGTAAGTCTTTCTCCCTTTGTTGGAATGTATCTATCATCGAGGAGGCTGGTTTGGGTATCGATGTATATACAGGTTTGGGAGAATGTCAAATAAATATTTTCAAATGGTTTCAAGCTTTTCGCTTGCAACATCCCAAATCACCTTTATGTCCTAGTTACTCTACTCTGCCCTACTCTACTTACCTCTCATTAGCAGGGTCTCAAATTCCAATTCGGGTTATATTCAGAAGCCTCAGAAAAACATCGATGTCTGTTAATGCCAAAAGAAGACAGCTCTGCGTGCTATTCTGTATATGTAGCTGTCCTGGTTGCAGTTCATTTTCTTCCTAGTAGCTGGTACAGTGCTGTGTTTTGGATTTAGGATGAGAATAATGTTGATAAGACACTGATGTTTTAGTTGTTGCTAAGCAGTGTTTATGCTAAGCCAAGGACTTTTCTGTTTCTCACACCAGCCCATCAGGGAGAAGGCTGGAGGGGCACAAGAACCTAGGAGGAGACACAGCTGGGACAGCTGACACCAAGTGATCCAAAGGATATTTATTCCATACCACATGGTGTCATGCTCAGTATGTAAACTGGGAGGAAAACTGGCCAGGGGTCGCTGCTCAGGAATGGGCTGGGCCCAGTGGCTGGTAGGCAAAACTTGCTTCGTATATTCAAATTCTTCTTTACTATTATTTTCCCTTCCAATCCTATTCTATGAAATGGCTTTATCTCAACCTAAAAATTTTATTGTTTTTTTTCCCCAATTCTTTCCGCCATCCCAAGGGGAAGCAGGGGAGTGAGCAAGTGGCTGTGTGGTGTTTAGTTACCTGACAGGTTAAACCACAACAGCAGCCCCATTCTTGAAAACCTATTGCATTATTGCTACCACAAGGTCAAGTTCACATTTCACTAGCTAATAAATAAGATGAAGCTAGGTGAGATCATCCTCTGGACACATTTTTGTGCAGTACTTAGTAAAACAGGGCTCACAAGAGATGCCCCTAAAAAAATGGTAAAATCTAATATTGCACTTTTAAAGGCTACTGGCAAACATGCAGTTTTACTATCAAGACAAATACCTGTAATCAGCAATGTAATTTCACAGTTTGGAAACATCACAATGTCTGTTTTCTTAGCTACAGTTAACAACAAATCTTCTTTTACATATCTGTGACCAACGTCCTGATCATGTTGCCGTGGAGTTTTATTTTTTAATTTTGTAGCTGTTAGAAGTAGTTATATAGTAAATGTAGATGTAATATAGTA
>JAWMRA010000001.1:32340585-32486093 GCA_035584735.1 Pseudotriccus pelzelni | reverse complement strand
AAGCCTTTCTTATCCTTATCTTACCTCCCCTCTAATTTGGCCTGGAGTCTTTTTTCTCCAACAGCTTTTAGGCAACAATCATGCTCCACAAAGACAATCCAAGCCTTCTTTGTCTTTCATCTGGGTGGCAACAAAACACTGTGAAGCTGGGCACAAAGGCTGTTTTTATCAAATTCACTACAACCTGAGCGCTCCTCTCTGCTCAGCATTGAGCAAGGATGTCAGATCAGTCCTCCCCTCTCTGTGATGACTCTCTATAGAACAGAGTACCAATATAAGGAGGTTTTTGGTCCTTGTCCAAGACTAAAATGATGACCGCAAATTGCAAGTGAAGAGTAATATATGATGATTCTAAACCTCAAAAGTAACAAAAGTGTCCGCTTTGAGTGCAAAGATATCTGTTTATATCAGGCACATTCCTTAGATGGTAAAAAAAAGCAAAGAAGCCAAGACATAAAGTGATACTGAATTAAGAAGCAGTATTAAAAAATACAACTCTAACTGCAGAAGATGGACTGTTTCAGGCAACAATTTATTCGGCATCCTGAATACTGAAAGCTGTAGTAACAGGCTTGCTGTTGACCTAGCAAAGATACCGTTGGGTGCACTGGGGGCATTTACAGTCAAAAAAAGTACAAGATATCTCAAAAAAAAAATAATACTGGTTACATAAGTGAAGGCATATGTCTGTCATGAATCTTCCTACTCCTTAGGAAAACACAAAGTTGTCTGTTTTGTTACCTCTGGTTTTCTACAAACTATCGCAACATCAAAAAATGTCTGAGAGAAGACACAAGTCTGATGTAATGACTGACTTGAAATCTCTCAGCAGATCTTTTCAATCCTTCTCACTGTAATTAACAAATTTCAAAACACATAGATCAAACTTGTTTTAGTGGTTCATTAAAGCAACAAGAATTTAAAAGTTGCCATTGCTGTTTACACCAGAGTTTCAAAAGCCCTTCTGAAAAAATGGACTTCAGATCCACTATGTCTGTTACTGCTAATTAATTTTTTTTTTCCAATCTGTACAGCAGCTGTTTGCCTTGTCTCTTCTCAGAAAACAACACCATGACTACTTGAAAGAGCTGAGCTACAAAATATATACATATACTTATATAAAGTGACAGGGCACAGCATTTCAGAAAACCATGAAGGCTCCCCTACACTGCTGGAAAGAACTGAGTATTGATCAACAGGAGGAGAATCTCATACTAGGAATCCTTATTACAGCTGCAACCACCTATCTTTTCAGACAAAACACAATTTTAAAGATGAAACAGAGAGCTAGTGCACTACCTCTCTCTGAAGAGCTTCTGTGCGCTGAAAGTGGCAATATCAAGAAAGTTCCTCACTGAATACATGCTGAAGAAGCAGATGGGGAGGTCAAGAGCTAGTGAGGTACAGGAGTAGACATGCAGAGTGGAAACAGGCCATGACAGACCTTAAGAGTAAGACAAATGGTGGTATCAAGGTGGAGGAAAGGTGGAAGTCAACAGAAGCTTCCATCAGCAAGGAAAATAGAGTTAGAGAAATAAGCACAGAAAGTGACCTCTATAAAAAGCCATTTGGATGAGTAAATGGATCAAGATTACAAAGGAAGAAGAAACACGTTCCTAAAGGTTTGAAAAGAAGGAGAATGGCAAAGGATGAATTTCGCTCCTTCACAGTGCACAAAGATCTAGATGAATGCTTAATTCACAATCCAGTCAAATATTGTAATGGCAAATCAGCAGTAGATTGTCTCATCTCTAAACCAGGGGCAGCTTTCAGTATAACCTGTTCAGATTAAAGTGGTACGAATGAGAATCAAGCACAGTCAAATGTGTAAAATGTACAAGCTGAAAATGCATAAGGTGTTTCTAGTACTGTTATTTGTAACTGTATTATACATTAAAAAATGTGGAGAGAAATTATATTTTCAAGTTGACAGCTTCCTTTTAATTTCCCAGGTTGTTACTTTTGGGATTGTATTTTACTATTTGCTAAAACCTGCAAGTATCTGTTCTGGTTTATAAAAAACTAAACAAAAGAGGGAGGATATTTTCTCTTTCATGTATATTTATCTTACTGAGCAAAGATACATGCATCTATCCAGGAAATCACTCCCAAGGTGACCTTTATATGATCCAGAAGTCTTGGGGTGATATCTTTCTTTATTCTTGGGAACCAGTTAGAAAGCATTTTAATAAAGAAGTACTGGTAGACTGCAGAAATATATAATGGACTCTTAAACCTCTCTATGGAGACCTGTGTTCTTTGCACATGGAGGGCAATGAATTCTCTTGCTCAGTTGCTCAGATTGGTGAAGAATCAGAGTTAATAAATGTGTAAGTGAGACAAATTGCTCTGAAATATTTTTAGAGTGAATCTTAACTAGAGTACATTTGTCCCTGAATATCAATTTTACAGAACCCTTACAGCTTTATAAGGCAAGGAAGTATATTTTTAAGAGTTGATGTATTTGTTTTTGCAGGTGGTTAAAATAGAACTTCTCAGAATCTTATTAGAAACAATGAATTATATCACATACTCTTTAAAAGAACAGCTAGGCTGTGGGAGAAACCTGTTGGGACATTCTGATATTTTTATGTTAGCAACTTTTTGAGATTACTTGGTATTCCCTTGTTAGAACATATCATGGTTTAGGAAAATTATCTTAGAAAAAAATAAGTTAAAATTGCAAGAGCTTTTTGTCAAGTGATATTTTCAAAGTAGATCTATCATTTTTGACCTTGGTACACAGAAGTGGAATTTACACAATAGTCTGACCTCAATGCTTATCATAATAGAGACTCACTGCTTAATTAACAGTTTGGCTAATTCTGTATGCTGCTTAATATTCAGGCACATTTTCATTGGGGAAAATTATTGTTTCTGGTCCCTAACAGCTGTTCTGGCCTGCTCCCAATCCTTTGCAGCTGAAATAACAAATCACAGATCAAAAAACTACCTAGAGCTTGTTTGATAGGCATAGGTACGATTCACATATAAATGTGAAAAAAAAATAAAAATAAACCTGTTGTGGAGGATATGACTCTTTCATCATTTCTGATCTGGTATAGTTTGTTTAATACCAAGATCCCAGATCCATCCCACCAATGTCAGGAGAAATCAAATATTAAATTAAATCAACTATTGTTAAACTAAATCAAATCTCCCTGTCAGAAAGGACGTATCAAACCAGTGAGTCCTCTAAACTCTCATGCAAGGCACACCAACATAATGATGATGTTAAAATCATAGAATCATAGAATATCCCATGTTTGATGATCCTTGTGGGTCCTTTCCAAGTCCAGCTCCTGGCTCTGCACAGAACATCTCCAAGAGTTGCACCATGTGCCTGAGACTATTGCCCAAACACTTCTTAAACTCTGGTAGGGTTGGTGCTGTGAACACTTCCCTGGGGAGACTGTTCCAGCACCCAACCACCCTCTGGGTGAAGAACCTTTTCCTAAAACCCAACCTCAGCCTCCACTGACACAACTTCAGGCTATTCCCTCAGGTTCTGTCACTTGTCACTACAGAGAAGAGATGAGTGCCTGTGCTTCCTCTTCCCTCCAAGGAAGGTGTAGACTGCAATGAGGTCTCCCCTCAGTCTCCTCTTCTCCAGGATGAACCGACCAAGTGACCTCAGCCGCTTCTCATACGGCTTCCCCTCAAAGCCCTTCACCATCTTCGTTGCCCTCCTTTGGACACTCTCTAACAGCTTAATATCTTTCCTATATTGTGGTGCCCAAAACTGCACACAATATTCAAGCTGAGGCCATCACAGTGCAGAGCAGAGTGGGACAACCCCCTCCCCCGACTGGCTGGCGATGCTTTGCCTGATGCCCCCAGGACAGGGTTGGCCCTCCTGGCTGCCAGGGCACTGCTGACTCATATTCAACTTGCCATCGACCAGGACCCCAAGGTTGTTTTCTTCAGCACTGCTGAAAAATGAGAGGAAATAAAGGAAAAGGCTTTTTACGTGAGCATGTCTAACTCTATGCAAACATAAGATGATGGCAAAAGCAGAATGATGTCTAGTTCCAAGACTTGTCCAGCGAGAAAGAAATTGTCTGTTTAGAGAGTGGCTTTACGCGCATGTTACCCTCCTCTCAGCATCATGGCTTCCTCAGAAAACTCTCCTACAGGGATTTGGGATATGGAAGCCAGAATACTGCACACTGGAACATTTCTGTCCCCAGGATGACACTGTTCTACAGAGATACAACTTGGTTTAAAATGGAAACATTGGCCTGACCGCATTAAAACACACTCAGAAACTCTAAAATGACATTTAACAGATGCGCTGGAACTCAAGTTATTGACAAGCTACAGAACAAATAACAAATTTATAAATAGAGACCTGGCATGGATACCCAGTATGGGCAAGTCATTTAGCTGCAGCTAGTCATAAATAACAGTTTAAATAACACACTGACTTTGAAGCTACCCATATCTAAACATTAGTCAACTCAGCTGAAAAGGCAAGTGTATAAAACAATATCTTCAAGTAAAGACAACCTTATTAATGCAAAAAAATATACAAAATTGAAAGCTATTGTATATTAAAAGTAAACACCATCACCAAAACAACAACAAAAAAAAATGGTGCCAAGCTTCAGCATTGTTGTTCAGCAATTATTGAGTTAGGGGTTTTACACATCCTTGGGTGCCAAACGAACACAACTAGAAAAACACAAACCAAGATGTCCCTTATACTGTACCCCTTAAAAAGACTGCTGCTGTCTTGAAGGAGAACTTAGTGCCAAATAGAATTACATGGGAATTGGCTCTGGTACAAAATCAACCCACAGATGCAAACTGCATTTGATCAGATAAATACATACTCTAGGAGCTAAATCTAGTGAAGAAACAGACACATAAAACTCAATGTTTTGAACTCTTCTAATGAAACATTACAGTTGATCATACATAATGACTCTTGCATATTAAGTATAATCACTTAAACAAAATCAGATTTGGCTCCTGGGAGTAAACCAAGCCATACAAATTAAGCTGTACCCAGTTACAAACAAAGAAAACAAACAAAATTCCAGAAAAGAGACTGAATTTTTATAGGCATGTATAGAAGGGTCTTGCAGGCCCACGTTTTTTCGACAAGCTGTTAGTGTGAAACAGATTAATGCCTTGTTAATTGCTCTAGGCAGAAGGTTTTTAAGTAAGGGGTTTACTACTGGAACTTTTAACAAGCCAGCACTTAAAGGACAGAGAAGTAATTACAATGTTTATAATAGCTGGGTACAAGGATAGCAGGCATTCCTGAATCAAACAGAAATAGGAGGATTACTTTTGTCTGCTGCAATTTACTGTATTTGCAAAACAAGCCTCTAAGTAGAAATGCAGGGAACAGAAATTAAGTGAAGAACTGGAGTCTTTGGGGACCATGTCTAAGCAATGATCACACACTGAGCTGACTGAAGATTGTGCATGTGAGATTGGGGTGTGATGACCAAACTTGCAGTAATTGCAAATGATTCTCATTCAATATGACAAAAGTATCTGCACCATATGCCCTATAAGTAAATAGTCTTTTCATGCTATGATACAGGAACAAGCAGACCTTTGGTTACCAGATTTATACGTAAGTGCAACAAGCAGAGTGTTCTTTTCCTTCACCTCAATTTTCCACCTGGATAAAGGTCAAAAAACTGCTGAACAGAAATAAGCAGCACTGAAGACCAATTAATGAAAACAGAGGTTAAAACAAGGGTAAATTTATGTCTTTTAATGAGTGTCAGGAGCTGAACACAAGCCTGAGGCTTCAAGCAGTATTACTACTATCATAGCTAAAGAGCAATTTAATTTTTGTTTTACCGGTAGGATAACCCCATGTAGGTACTTTTATGTGCTCCATTATTGTATTTTTCTAATATCTCACAGTTTAATTGTATCTATCTACATAACACTTGAGCGAGAGACAACCTTTGGCTAGTCTAGTGACCATTTAATGCAATGCAGAGAGTCCTGGGAGGGAAGAAAAATTTTTCCTGGGCTAGTGGTCATTTGCTAAGCTGAGAAGCCAGGTTCAAACCTACCCACCCACTCTTAGCCTTCAGGAACCCATTAACAGCTACACAGAGAGCAGAGATGAAGAATACCTTTTCCCAGACTTATTTGGAACTGAGAAGGGGAAGAGCACTCTTGAAAGCCATGGAAGATCTGAATTTAAACCACTTTCACCTCAATCCCAAGCTAACATTTTCTAGGGGTGAAAAGAAATCAGCCTTCTCTGTCCAACAGGGACAATTTAAGAGCCCTAATTTCAAGAAAATGCTTTCAATCTGTGAATGCTGGCCTTATAAATCTTGGTCCGAAGAAATAATGAAGCTCTTTGGCAGAGGCCAAATTACAAACAAACCCCATCTTCATGATTTCCAGCAGCAGATTGGGCACATCCCCAGTCAGCATGCTCGCTGCGGTGAATACCATGCAGAATGTTTATAAAATAAGGTAATGCTGAGTTTCCCAGCACTAAGAACTTTCTGTGCTTGTAGTCCAAACAAACTAAGATTAGACTTGCAGAACAGCTAAAGCACCCATTATACGGGCTTGGTATCTTCTTACTCTTCCCCAAGCATCTGATCCTGGGCACCACTGGAAGACAGATACCAGGTTACATGGACAAGGGAACTGTTGCTTGGTTTAAGCCAACGCAGATGCTTTACTACTGCAACTTGAAATGACTCATCTTAAAAGCTGTTGAGATCCTCAGAAACTCTGGAGACATGTTATCTTTTAGCATCACCTCTGTACAGCCACGTTCTCAAACCTGGCATTTGTTCCCAAATGAGCTTGTCTGGACCATATTGATCAGCCCAATGTCTAAGCACTGTCAGCATCCACAAACTACATGCCCCTGGCACACCTTCACAGTGTGCTCAGTTAAGTGATCTCCAGACACACTTCCTCCTGTGTCACCAACCCTCCTAGTGAACACAGCATCCCACGTCCCCTAAACTCAGTTTAAGAGGAATCCCGTGACAGTATCTTACATAGAGGGCATTTGAAGTCGAGTTCCTAATATTTTCTGTTAATCTTCTCCTTCCAGATTTGAATATATGTGATAGTGACACTGGAGAGGTGCAGAAGAGTAGAGAGAAAACAGGGAGAAGGGTTTTGCATCTGTGAGTTTTCAACATTGATGTTTGGGTGCTTCTTGGGGATAGAGGATTCCACCCTTATGTATGAAGAAGGCAAAGCATGCTAGGCTTTAATACTCTTCAGAGCAGTAATAACTATAAACTCTAGCTTATAGAGTCATGCATCAGCACTCTGTCCCAATAAATATTTAATTATTCCCTATAAATGGACAACATATAAACAAGAAAAAGCTAAATAATACCTGCCAGCATAATTCATTTCGCGCTCATGGGTAAGAAGAGAAGCACTAGCAGCTCTCTTCTGGTCAAGAAGGGAGCTGAACATGGATTACGACATCCTCAGAAAACATCCTAACCAAATAGCTTCTTCATAAGGAAAATTGTGTCAGCAGTGCCTTTACACACAGTACAAGAGATATCTATCTGTAGTCTTATTTATAAAATAATTTACAGGATTATGATTCTGAACCTTAATCAGGATAAGGTATCAACATCTTAACGAGGCACATTTTAAGGAAATGACATCTTGTCCCATTTTTGGAATTCATTACTTGCTAGTTTATAGGTGTATTTTGCATTTTTTGGTCCTTAATTCTGATCAACAGCTTCTCCCCATGTAGTGCACCACAAATGTGGTCCTTAACTGATATCTGCACATGGTGAGATACCTCAGACACTGTAATTCCCAGTTCCCTTTTGTGATTCAGTTCTTAAGTCCTCTTCTCCAGCCTCACATACAGTCCTTCAAGAAGTACACAGAACAGCAAAGAATTAAAACCTGCAGTTCCTAAATCCTGAGTTAGTATTTTCATTAATAAATAAATCTTTCAGAGCAGATTCCATATTTTTTTTTATATACTTGGAGACATAGAAACAGACATATAGTGACTGTGCTGTCAAGATTAATTGCCTTCCACAGTGCCTCAAGGATTTTTGTTTTGTAAACTGAAATCTTTCATGCCTCTAAGTATAGCTCCTTTGAGAAGAGTCTAAGACAACTAAATATTTTCTATCCCAAAAGATGAGATTTTTCATTACAACCCAGCATTTTTTGTTACAAGAACATGTAATGCACGGAGCTCTGGGGTTCCCAACATGAGAAGGATGTGGATCTGTTGGAGCAAGTCCAAAAGAGGCCACAAAGATGCTCAGAGAGCAGGAGCACCACTCCTATTGAAGGCATGTTGAGAGGCTCAGGCTTGTTCAGCCTGGAAAAGAGATGGCAACAGGGAGCCCTCATTCAGTACCTCAAGGGGGCTCCAAGAAAGTTGAACACAGGCTATTTACAGGAACATGTAGTGATAGGACAAGGGATGATGGCTTTAAATTCACAGAGGGTAAGTTTAGATTAGATATTCCTTACGATGAGGATGGTGAGACACCGGAACAGGTTGCTCAGAGAAGTTGCGAATGTTCCATCCAAGGAAGTGTTCAAGGCAAGGTTGGATGGGGCTTTGGGCAACCTGGTCTAGTGGAAGGTGTTCCTGCCCATGGCAGGTGGTCTGGAACTATATGATCTTTAATGTTCCTTCCAACCCAAACCATTCTATGATTCTGTGATATGTTTAAGTGCTTTTTGGAACAGGACTAAATAAACTGTGCTCCCTGTCTACTGCTAATTGAACATAATCTAATGGGTTGTAATTGCACTTGGAGAAACTCCAGGTTGTCATCAGAAAATACTTTCTATCAGTGAGGAAATAAATTACCTGGAGAAGTTGTTGACTCACTATTGTGGGAGGGTTTACAGAACAGACTAGACAAATGTGTCAGGAACAGTTCAAATGCAGTTGATCTGCCCTAGGGCAAGAGAATGGACAACAGGGGTAGTAGAACTTCTTCAGAGTTATATTCTAGAGTTCCTACATCATGACAATCTAGTTGGACTTTTTCATTTAGTGCCTAATATGTCACATTCCCTGCTTCCTGTATGAATATAAGAAACAAAAAAGAGTCTTTTCCAAATAGAATCTAGGAAACATTTCTAGTGAATACTGAACTTGGCCCAAAAACTGTTTCATTGATTCTGAAACTGTCCACAAACTTAAGCTGATTTTGTCAAGTTGCATTTACAGGAGGGAAAACTACATAGACAAATTCACACAAAAAAAATCCATTCATACACGTCCTTCTTTCTTTCTTTTCACTAACACCCACTCACTTAAATTATTTTGGTCTATGATATTTACAGCTCCACCAGATACATTGCCACATATATTTAGTTTCTGTACAGAGTGAAATGTAATAATAATGTGATCGTAGGAAATATTGCATTTTGCATCTGCAAGCATTGGTGTCACTGGTTATTTGAATGACCGACAGTAGAGCAAAAAGTAAGGATGTGGTGTTTAAATGCATAGGCCATACCTAAACATTTTTGACTTCATGTGGTTCAGGAGCTTCTTAAGGGTCTAAACCTAAACAGCACAGAAGCATCCAAGAAAAAACAAACAAACAGACAAAAAACACCCAACTAACAACACCAACAAACTGTGGAGAGAAAAAAAGAGAAGCTGTAACTATCATTAAAAATCCAACACATTTTATTAATTCCACTTTCCACTTGCTTTTGCAAAGGCCACTCAAAATTACAGTCTCTGAGTTTCAGAGACATCTCTCTTCTAAGGCTGAGAATGATGGGAGATTATGGGATGAGCCATTTCATCTCTATTAAGTGATGAAGATCCAGTCCCAGAATGTTGCAAGATCTAGCACTAGTTTTCTACAAACAACTACAGTGGTCACAAATGCAAGGTGGCAGATTTGTAGAATATTGCAAACAACAACCTAACACCTTTTCTGTTATCTAAAAATCTACACTTTCAGAAAAGCAGATACATCCATACAAAGGCAGACTCACAGGACACCTGACCTGGGCAGTAAAAGCTGCTTTCTTTTTTTTCAACAATTGAAATTGGAAAATAAATACAGAAAAAGAAAACCAAAAATAACATACAGACAGCCAAGGAAGATTTCAAGTGGAAGGCATGAAAGGGGGATGGCCTCTGGACTGATTGATTATCCTTAGGCTTTTACTGCAGAGCACTGTATCCAGCTCTGAGATCCTCAGCACAGGAAGGACATTGACATGTTGGAGCATGTGCAGAGAAGGTTATAAAGATCCTGGAGCACCTGTCCTATGAGGAAGGGCTAGGAGAACTGGGATTGTTCAGTGTAGAGAAGACAAGCCTTGGAGGTGACCTAATTGCAGCTTTCCAGTACCCGAGGGAGCCTACAAGAAAGCTGGAGACTTAACAAGGACATGTAGTGATAGGAAAGGGGGAATGGCTTTAAACTGAAAGTGGATAGGCGTAGATTAGATATAAGGAAAAAAATCTTCACAGTGAGAGTGAAGAGGCACTGGAACAGGTTGTCCAGAGAAGTTGTGATACCCCATCCCTGGGTTCAAGGTTGGAATAGGTCTCTGAGCAACCTGGTCTAGAGGAAGGTGAACCTGCTTATAGCAGAGGAAGTGGAACTAGATGATCTTTAAGGTCCCTTCCAACATAAGCCATTCATTGATTCATGATTCTATGAAAGAGGGGAGGCTTTTTCTTTCCAAACTTGGGACATGTAATCGAGGATGGAAAAGGAAAGTACAAAACCATCATTTCCCATAAGGAATGGACCATGAATAAGAATTTATGTGATGTATTAGATTACCCAGTTACATTTTCATAAGGTAATTTCTCATAGAGAACAAAGGACTGTACTGGATTTGTACAGCAGCTGGTACATTCAGCATGTGCTAATCAGTTCTGACTCGGAACTGCTGATAGTATGTTGTGCTGTCAAAAGGAAAAAAACCAAAAGCCTACACTTTCAGTCTGGTTTGCCTGCAGTTGGACCCTTAAAACATATATGATTTTTAAAGAGACTAAATATTTTGTTCTCCCATTACACTGATGAAATTCATGGATAGACAGCAAATTTGAAAATGAGGGTATCCTGGACTCTGACTGCCAGCACTCTGGCTTGAAATGGTTATGCCAGTTTCCATGCTACAGTTTTCTGTTGTTTTCCTTTAAATCAGAACATCATTTTCATAAAATGAGGAAAGTTTGGAGTTAGCCCTGTATATGTTATTATTCTCAGCACAGAATTTAGAGTTCAAATTCCTTTAGACAAGACCAGCAGCACATCTCTTAGATAGCAATGAGTTTAAGGAAGATGGGGTTGAGGGTCAAACACTGTGACGAGGCTGGAACAAAGAGTCTGTTCACTGTCTTTGTCAGATGCTTTGAGACATAACAAGCTGGAATACACTTTTACCATTTTAAAGCATACAGATTTGTGCTAAAAAAAATAAGATAGATATTAGCTGGCTGTGCCTTCAAACTGTGACTCAAATGTTAAATCATTCACGGGATGTATCCTACATTAATGTTAAGACTCATTTGTTCTGATTTCACTCAAACTAGAATGCTTGTTCTCATTAATTCTGCAAGCGCTCTTTTGCTAATTAATTTTCACAATAAATTTCTTCATTTCTTCAGAGAGTTTTGTACTAGCTGCCTGCAATTCTGATTTATCTTTATAAAGAATCACATCTAAAATGTCATGTAGAACTACAATTTCTTTCTGGGTTTTACATTTTTTTAAAGGAGGAAAGCTCTTAAAAATAGTCATGCCTATGGGAAGTTCTTTCCAACAACTTTTAAAACTTGAAATGCCTTTCTTGCCATAACAACAATGGAAATTTTTATACATTGCCCTCATCTTTGGTTTTGGTCTGGAGATTTGCAGTTTGCAGTCCATGCCCACTCTATTTCTGTCTCACTGTTTAAGAACAGAGCAATTCATTGCTCAGTTCTGTGGGGTTTGTTTTGCCTTTGAAGTACAAATGTGGGGGAAGGCAATTAGTTTAGATTGCTAATTTAGCTAATAATAATAATCTGGAGGCAGGAAAAGGCAGATTAGAGCCAGTGGTGACACAGAAAGGTTTTGAATCCTTCCACTGGCTACAGAAGAAAAGGAAAGGTGTATGAATGTCTTCTATTAGTCTGTTCCTCGTACACAGACCATTCTGATTATTTCTGGACTATGGAAAAGTCCAATCCAATTTCAGTCCCGGAAATACGAAAATTCCTATTAAAATTTTTACACAGGATGTAATCACTGCAGTATTAATAATCTCAGTGTTTATGGGCAAGTAGAGAAGATATATTCTCTTTTGGGGGTACTCACATCCACCAAGTACCAGATAAAATACACCAAGGATGAGAAAATGAAAGGTTTTTACCTTCCCTTTCACAAATAGCAATTGAAAGGATAAAGAAGTTAACAACATTATCAAGGTCAGAGGGATAACACTACACATCCTTCACATCCTAATCTAATTCCTTAATTAACCCATCCTTTCAATCTTATACACCATTGCATGGCCTTTCTCAGGTTTGAGACATCTCAGTCACGGTATGTATTTTAATTCTTAATCTGTTAAATTACCTCTTGTTTTTTCTGCAGATTTTCATGGTCTGTAGCAGATGTTGTCTTCTCCCATTTCTCTGCAACTTGATTTGCTTCTTCTATTTTTTGCTCATAGCTTTTCTGGGAATTTAGCAGTGTCACTTCATAAAACTCTTGAATATCTGTTTGTAAAGAGGAACAAGTAAAAGACGTTATTTGCCCTGTTGACTTTGAATCCCTGGTGTTTTCCTTTGGCCAGTATGTGCTTACACATTATTATCATAATGATAAACATTTAGTACATTTTAGTAGAAAGCATCAATATGTAATGTTTTTTTCTAAAATTTCAGTGAGATGCTTGAGGCATATTGTCATTTTAAAGAGGTCTTTAGACATAATTTCAAAAATGTAAAGGAATAGCATTATAAGAAGAGATGCAAAGAACATGTTACGTGCACACCTGAACAATATAGGCAGAACAGACCCTTATACAGAGAGAAGTAAGTCACAGATTGTTTTAACCAGTAAAATAGAAATTTGCAGATGTAAAATACCTTAAGACAAACTTGTTGACACCCATCCAAGGCACCTAAATCACTCTCAGCCCTATCTGCAGGTTCATCTGGGAATATTTCAAGTGGGGTGCACAACTTGAAGGAAGATTTTGTGGGTTCATCAATTAACCCTGTTGCCATTCAGAAGTGGCTGGTTAATGTTTGGTTTCAACCAAGAGTAAGCAACAAGTCAGGTCTTAATATCATGTTCAGATTTTTCTATCACACTTATTTCCATGGGGCGTGATCAGATATACAAGATCCAGCAGTAAAAACAGTTTTACTGAAATCTGTGCACATAATGACCTAAGGAGAGGGGGAGACAGTGTTTCCCTTCTTTGGACAAGAAGTTTTTAGTCCGATAGTCACACATAAGAAGTGACATATTGTCTAACGGAGATTTACCAAAGAAGAAATAAACTTCACATTATTTTAATTAATAACAATGGACAGCCTTTCTCCTGGTTATGAAAGAAAGAGATTGCATCTACCTGGATACGTCTTGGGACCTCAAAGGAGAGATTTTTTTATAGGGTCTGTGCTTGCCCTCACATTAAGTCGCTGGCCAGATCTCTAGAATGTCTTCCCTCCCTTTAGTAACAACTGAAGTTGAACTTTTCTTCTAACTCCTTTTACAACTTTCCAACTCATTATGTACTCTATCTGTCACGTACAATGGGAAAAAAAGAACCATAGAATCAGTAACATTTGAAAAGCCCTCAAAGACCATAAAGCCCAACCTTCAACCAAATACCACCATGCCCACTAAACCATACCATGAAGTGCCACATCTACTCATTTTGGAACACTTCCAGGGATGGTGATTCTACCATTTCCCTGGGGAGCCTGTTCCAATGCTTGAAAACCCTTTCAGTGATGAAAATTTTCCTTATATGCAACCTGAAACTCCCCTGGCACAACCTGAGGCCATTTCTCCTTTGCCTATAGCTAGTTGGCCAGGAGAAAAGGCCAATCCCCACCTTGCCACAATAATTTCTATTTCACAGATATACTTGTAAGAATTTATATTTCATTTTATTAAGAACATTTCATTCCACCATTAAAACTAAAGCCTACTTTAAAAGAGACAGGATAGTTGCAATGAGAAAGGAAGATTCTCCAGTCTTGATGTGGGGAATTTTTTGCAGTTGCTTTGAATGCTCATAGTGCAATTGCAAACAGTTGTAATATATGGTTCGATGCCAGGTCAATTTGTATTGCAACTGCAAGTAAAACATATTAGGTTAATATGTAATTATCTCTAGATAAATACTTTGCAGAAGTAAGCTAGAAATTGCCCTCTGGCAGTGGCATTCAGCTGGCTTTGCTGTGGTTATCAGAGTATTAATTGGGTTGACAGTAGTCAGTCAAGGAACAGCAGAACAGCACTTTCGCCCTAGCTTTAAAGCCTGCCTTGCCCCAGTGTTTTCATGAAAAATTATGTGTGAGCCACATTTGCAAGTGTATGCACATATGCAAAATAAATATTAAAACCTCAGTCTCTTTGTAAAGGCCCTTATCTATTCTGAGGAGGCCATGGGTTCCTTTCACTGGAATAATGATCGCTGGTGCACAGAGAAGAGCATTTCAGTATACTTATGCGGTCACAGAAGAAAGCACAGAGGATTCACTCAGTTGGCTGCTTTGTTATTCCATAAGCTAAAATTGCCTTTTCTATGGAACAGGGGCAGCCAGAAACTTGCAGTCAATCAAGGTTAGCAGAAAATAGGATTTGTAATTTGCTCTGAGTAAAACCTGCTCTATCAAGTAAGGTCCGCTACGTGAGAGGTGCAATCATACTAGGAAGAGAAAGGAGTTGAATACTACTGAGGATGAAAAAAGAGGTGCAAAGGAGGTGATGGGAGCAAGCAGCTACAGAATCAAGCTTAGAACCAAGGTCATAAAAAGTAATTAGGAGGACATGGTAATTGTTAAGTAAAATGCCAAAATACAGTCTGTCTCCCAGTGGGGTTTTACAGGAAAATAATTCAACAATAAGACTAAAATCTTATCATAGAAAACATATAAATAATATAAAGACTTGGGTTGGAAGGGGCCTTAAAGATCATATAGTTCCAACTACCCTGCCATGGGCAGAGACACCTTCTACTAGACCAGGTTGCACCAAGCCCCATCCAACCTAGCCTTGAACACTTCCAGGGATGGGGCATTTCTTACACAAATTAAATCTGCATCTAGTATTTCTTGGCATTATACTCCCTCCCTTCCAGGAAAAAAAGTTCAGATTTCATTTAGAATTGGCAATAGTATTACTGATTAACTTTGTGAGCACAAAACACCTCTTCAGATGAACAGTTCAAATCTCTGTACTGCTCCAAACATTTTGTTCAGCAATTAATTCACGTTTGTATAAAGTGTCAGTGAACCTCACTGGATTTCCAGTCCAACAGAATTTGTTAATTTACTTCTTAAGAGATTACTTACTTTATTTAATAAATTCTGCTTGCTCTCCCTATAGTCTAGCCAAATTATTTTGTCAGTTCTGTTATATAAAGATAAATTGCAGACAAGAAATTATATATATATTCTAATAGGAAGTAATTCTAAAGATACCATAATTTATTTTATTTTGGATAACTCCCTCGCTGGGAAAGTGGGAAAACAAATTTTCTCTACGTCAGCATGGTAGAGAACATATCAGTATCATTTTGCAATTGCCCATGGACAGGTATATCATACATCACTGCATTTGTTCTCTGCAGGCAAGCTCCAAGAACCTTTCCTTTCCCACACACCTGTGCAGGAGTGAGCAGGATCTAACCTTTATAGATACATCAGGAATCACTGTCCCTTACTAAAGCTGAATACACCTCTCAGTCTGAAGTCTTGGTGTTTTTACTATTATTAAAAAATAAAAAAAAAAAAATTCAGGCTCAAATTAGAGTTGTGCTCACTCTTATGCCACTTCTTTTTAAAGATAATTTGAACAAAAATAATTTTGGAAAAGAGTAAGGACTGGAGAAGACACTATGTCTTACACAGATGAGTGACTTTTTTTTCAGACAGCAGCTACGTAGAAAGAAAAAAATCTGTGATCAGACAGAGCTAAACATGCTGCCTTAACTTGCCATTTTCTGACTTTTGAGTATTTGGTGCTGCAGCCCTACTGCCATTATTTCAGAGCAATTCCTGTTCCAATTTATATGCAACACAATATCCATTTGTTATAGAAACACTTTAGAGACCTGATAGCACAAGGGTTAAATAGTATGAATAAGCAAAAATGTTGAATAGCCTAAACTATGGTCTGTCTTCTGTGCCCATGGGCTTTTGCTAGCATTCTAATAATTAAAAAAAAAAGAGATAAAGCAATACAATTCCTCACTCTTCTGTAAGCAGTTGAGCACCAGAAAGATAGAATTAAATTGAGGGGAATTCAGACAAAGATGATTAAAGGTCTGAGAGGACTAACTTTTGAGCAAAGATTAAAGGAAGAGCGTAATAACATATACAACATACAACATTTCCTTTCATTTCAAAGCAAAACAAGCATATAGTGTTGGCTAAGAAAATTGCCCATGGCCTCAAAGAGAAGCAAACCAGCAGGTTTGAATTGCAGAGGCCCTCAGATGAGCACTGCAGGTTTGTCCAGCCCTTTGTGATCAATAACCCACTTACTGTGGCTTTAATCACCAGTGGGTTCAGGAAAACATAATTCCATTTTTAAAAGTCCTCTTTGCAAAGAAATGTAGATGCAGCTGCACGAGCAAATTGGGAACAAGTCCCCAGTGTGCTAGGAACAAGACAGGAGCCCCTCACTCCTACAAGCTTTCTCCTTTATTCAGGATACGTCCTAGTATGACTTAAAGTCAGAAGAGAAAGGTGATCGGGATTTTTTCCTGTTTATGCATCTTGGTGCCTTCTCTACTACTGACCTGCCTTCAGCTGTGTAAATCAGCCTAATCAGCAGGTAGCCCCAAGGCTGGATAAAGTACATGAGATAGCTTTCACATCTGCATGATTTCCACCTGCACAGAGAAGCAGTAGCAGGTACCAAATGCATTTCAGTACCTTCATGCACATTCAGAAATGTAGCCATCAAGGCACATGCATCCCAGTGCACCAAGCAGCTGGGATTACCCCAATGTATCTCTTTAATACCAGCTGACCTGAAGCTGCACTTTGCATGTACCAAATCGACACAAAGGATTAGGGAGGGAGAATATCAAAAGATAATAAAGGTAATAAGATAATAAAGTGCAAATTTCAGAGAGCCTCAACTTGAGCTTGTGCAGGTTTATAATGCAGCTATAGAGGTGAGGGTGAAATCACAGAATGGCTTGGGTCGGAAGCTACCATAAAGATCACCTAGATCCAACCCCTCTGCCATAGACAGACCATAGGCAGATAGGACACCTTCCTACTAAAACAGGTTGCTCAAAGCCCCATCACACCTGCCCTTGGATAGATATGCAAGACACCAAACTCAGGATTCAGAAGACAGGGAACATAAAGGAAAACAAAGCAGGAGTGGAGATAAAAATCTCTTATACTTCTTTTGCATTTAAAAAAGTAAGGGGAAGAAGAGCAAAGTCTATATTCCAGTAACAAACAAGACAATGCCAGGCTTTCTGATACCATCTATATTTTATAGAACACAAACAATTAAGCTTAAAACGATAATCTTGTACATCGCTTAGTCTGAAGTTGTACTGCATGTGTCAGCAAATGTTGCTTCCCCAGCGACTTGACAGTACATGTGGCCACTTATAACAGAGCAATGCAAACTATTCCATGCACAAAACTTTATCCAAAATCCACTGAATTTGCAGACACCTACCCACTACAGCATGGGCTGACCTCCAGGAAGACAGTACGCTATGCTGACGGCTATTCCAAAAGCTGTTACCTGTGCTTAGCAACGAGGGAGGATTTCCTTGTGACATACATCTTGCTTCCACCCCCACTTCACTTTATGTCTTGAGATGATTTAGCAATGGCATCAATATTCTGGTATCTGCAGTAATTTTCTATTGTTTCTGCAGATAGTTGCACAATTTTGCAATTATCTGTAATAGCATTAACAACATAGAATGCCATTACACAAGGATTGAACTCTCTGTGCATCATATTTCTACAGAACCAAATTGGGAACTGGAACAAGTATTCCATAGGATAAAAAGAAAGTTGGGTTTTTTCCTCCTCCTTCTAGAGGTCCTTAGCCATAGAAATCATTTTTCCAATACTGTGCCAGTGCCCTGCCTTGCTTTGCAGTATAACTCCCATCTGTTTTTCCAGGGCATTCAGGGACAAGGTGGAATGGGGGTCTAAGGCAACACGCAAACACAAGCTGTTGCCTTTCTGGGAAATTTGGGACAGTCTTTTTGTCTGTGTGTAGGATAGTGTCTGATATGTACCTTTTAATGTTCTTTAACAGCACAAATGACTACTGTCTGGCAGAACACTGTGAATCAAAATAAAGTCAGTTGTTGCAGACTCTTGCTGTAAGTCCTTTTTTTAACTAAGGGAACATTACGGTGTATGTCTAAATGGCATCATTTATATCCTGGGGAGTAGATTATGCTGGGTCAGCTTCAGCCATCTGGTCTGAATTATTAGGTAGGAGTAAGGCGAATTGTGCAGGATGTTTTTCAAGAAGGAAAACTGATTCAGGCAGTAGAAGTAGCAGGGAAGTGATCCGAGATTGTACCAGCCTGCCAGTAAAGGGCTTTAGTGGCCCTGCCGCTGGAAGCAGTCCAAAGAGAGGTTAAATAACATACTTCACCCAATGCAATTATGTTGTGGGGATTTTTTTAAAGAAAAATGTTTCCATATTGAGAAAAACAGCCACTATAAGTGAGGGAAGATAAAAAGCAAGAGAAGTAAAAAGCTACCTTGAAATTGGGCAAGTTTTCAGCTAAAGCAGGACTGTGGCACTGACCCATGTGAGAAATGGCAGAGCTCCAGTATTCAAGCTGGTACATAGCTTCACGGTCACGGTGAGCTCCAGCCTGCCCCAATTAGTATCCCTCAGTGCAGCAGCAGTCAAAAACACCTTTCCCATTTCAGCTGTATCTCATTCCCAGGGCTCCACACATATTTGCCTTGTGTCTGCACTAATAAAGGTGGAGTGAGATTCAACAACAAAGGAAAAGCTCAAGGCTTATTTTTGTGGTTGGCAGAGGTAACACAAAGATATTTCAAGTCAAAAAGAAATTTAGGAGCCCTGTTTGTACGGTTTTCAGACTTATGTTTCTCATGCACCAAAGGCTTAAGTGCCAACCCAACAACAAGAGTTGCTGCAGTAAGAGAGAACAAGTTCTCAATTCCATGCAGGCAGTGAAACAGTGCAGTGCAAGCCAGAAGCAGTCTTCTGCCAATTTCCTACAGTTGATAAATGTTGCTAAATCTATTAAAAGCAGCATATTCTGGTAGAACATGTACCAAAGTAGGCAGCAAGAAATACGGTTCCTGACATTAACCTATCTTGATTCTTGAGCTTCAGCAAATCCCTTTCATTTGGCCTAGATAACTTTTTGAGGTCTCTTCAAACCTGAATTGTCCAGGGTTCCTGTGATTCTTTGTACACCTAGGATGTTAGCTCTTTGAGGCAGTTGCCTCAAAGCACTAAGCAGGTACATACCTGAGCAAAATTACATCTTTTTATCAAAAAAAGTTCTGAACACTCTACATGCTGCAATACATAATTAAATAGTTAGTAATTAATGCCCAATAGATATTTAGATGTATGAAAAAGAAACATACTTTCAGTACTTCTGACTTTGCAGTATAATAACAACATGATTGTTTGTTGCAATACACCCAAAATACAACTAGAGCTCTCCAAAAAATCTCAGTGAGGAATATGTGCCTCAAAGGCAGCTGTCCAAAACGCAGGGAGAATAAAATATTCGACACAGTTAGCTATGCACAGAGAAGACAAAATAATTGCTTCAGCCCTTTCTAAGTGAGCAATGTTTATGTTAAGTGAGAACTGGAAGGCAATCAGTCAGAGAGTAAAGTCAGCATTTAAGCCTGTTCAGTGATGATATTGAATGTACTACTACAGTTTTGCCTACACACTCTAACCACTTATTCATAAATAAGAATTGCAGTCTGGATGGAGGGTCAAAGAAAGCACACCCCATGCCAACAAGCAAGACCAACAAATGAGTAACAATGGATAATGAGGAAGCTGAGGTACCAACAACTTCTTTTGCTTCAGTCTTCACTGGCACTGTCTCTTCTCACACCTCTCAAGGAGATGGTCTGCAAAATGGGGACTGGGGGAGCAAAGTCCCTCCTACTGTACTAGAAGATCAAGTTCATGGTCAGCTGAAGAACTTAAATGTACATAAGTCTATAGGACCTGACAAGATGCATCCCAGAGTCCTGATTGGCTGATGTAGTTGCCAAGCCACCCTCCATCATATTTGAAAAATCATGGCAGCCAGGTGAAGGCCCAGGTGTCAGTGTCTCAATGGACATCAGTGAGGAGTGCTGTCCCTCAAGGGTCTGTACTGGGACCAGTGTTATTCAGGGTCTTCACCAATGACATAGACAGTGGGATTGAGTGCACCCTCAGCAAGACTGCAGACAACAAGCTGAGTGGTGTGGTTGACATTCCTGAAGAATGGGATGCCATCCAGAGGGACTTGGACAAGCTCTAAGAGCGGACCCATGGGAACCTCATGAAATTTAAAAACACCAAGTACAAGGTGCCTCACCTAGGTTGGGGCAACCCTGGTACCAATACAGGCTGGGGGATGAACAGATGAAGAGCAACCCTGCTGAGAAGGACTTGGAGTTGCTGGTGGATCAAAGGCTGGACGTGACCCAGCAATGTGTTCTTGCAGCCCAGAAAGCCAATTGTGTCCTGGGCTGCATCAAAAGCAGAGTGGCCAGCAGGTCGAGGGAGGTGATTCTGCCCATCTGCTTCACACTCGTGAGACCCACATGACAGTACTGCATCCAGCTCTGGGGTCCTTGGCACAGGAAAGACATGGACCTATTAAAGCCAGTCCAGAGGAGGACCAGAAAAATGGTCAGAGGATGAAGCACCTCTCCTATAAAGACAGGTTGAGAGAGCTGGGGTTGTTCCAGGGCTTGCAGATCAATGCACAATCTGTGAGAGTCAGAGCAGGATCATGAGCACACACTGCCTGCTTTGTACCTCTGGACAGCCAGGCATATAACTGAACCTGTTACAGGATATTTTCTGATGGAAAACTACGTAAACAGAAAATGCTGATAATTTTACTAAATGTTCAAAACTGACAGCTGAGGAAGTCTAAGAGGTCAAGGAAAGGTTTCGTGTGCTTCAGAACAGATCTTTCAAAAAATGAGTTTTCTTCAAAAAAATGATGGTTTGTATCAAATTTTCCTATAAGCTTAAATAGAAAACTTCAGCTTTTTTAGCACTGTGTATTGCTCTGCATGTAGTATAGAATCACAGAATCATATAGGTTGGAAAAGATCTTTAAAGTCATCAAACCCAACTGCTAACCCAGCACTGCCAAGTCCACCACTAAACCACGCCCTCAAGCATCACGTCTACACATCTTTTAAGTACCTCCAAGGGTGGTGACTCAACCTGGATAGCCTATTCCAGTGCTTGAGAAAAATAATAATATACATTCAGGATGAGGTTTTATTCATTGTGTGGAGAGCTGGACTCAAAGTTATTACTGGAGAGATTATCCCTTATTTCTGTGTAGCAGTTAACAGTTATTAGTGTGAAATTCTGACCCCATCAGAGGATCTCACAGCCTTTGTATTACAGAAGTTATGAACAGATTTTCCTCTGAATGGCTCCAATCTATACTTGAACATCAGAGTTCAATACTGGAAACTGTTCAGTTACATTGTTTATTTATTTTGTGATTTTGTTTGTTGTTTGAGTGTTAGAGATATTTTTTCTTTAAATAAGGATAATTAGGAAAAGTTGGCAAAATTTTACTTTAAAATGCCAAATCAAAACTGCAGGTATATTTTCATCTATGAAGCAAGAGCAGTAGAGGAAAAAATCATATTATATATTACCTTACTTTTCTTTTTTTCTTTTTTTTTTTTTTTTTTATCTTGGGAAGAACCCAACTACAAGCCAATTTCCCAGTATGGAGGGAAATGCTGTATACCAGATCAGAATCAGGAAAATATGTATCATTCTATAATCCTAAATCAAATTAGTTTTATACAAGTTTTTCCACTGGTGATGCACATAAGTAGGTTGGAAGTAGGTAGGATAAATAAAAGCTCTAGTGCTTGGAGCACATGTCTTGGGACCTGCAGACTTTGACCGAAATTTCCCTCTGGTTTTTACAGTTCAGCACACTGGGTGCTTCTTGGAGATACCTGATGGGAGTGGGTCCTGGCTGGGTTGCTGAGTATCTGCAGCTCTCTCAGACACACTTTCCCAAGCATTTTTAGGAAAACCCCATGGCAACCAATAAGGAATTAATAGCAATTTCTTTCTGTCCTTTTTCTTCTCCTTCATATACAACCCCTTTTGAACACCACTTTAAATACAAAGCTAAGACAAAACATTAAAACACAATCTGTCTTCCCAGTCTTTCACCTACAAAAACATCTCTTTACCTCATTTAATCTTTTCACTTTGAGGTCTCACCTGGGAACATCTCCCCCTCTGTATCTCTCTTACCCTTTCACTGCAAACGTCTCACAGTCTCCCCTTAGTGGAAGAGTACATATCTGCTCAGCCCAAGGCTCTGCTTTTTTAGCAGGGCATCACCTTCTGTGCTCAATCACCAGGTTTATTCTGCTACCACAGCACACAGCCCCAGGTAACCTAAGAGTCACCAAGCAACAACTCAGTTCTCATTTTTGGTGAGGTGCTTTGCAAAGTCAAACGTATGAGACTACAGGGCTACATCCTCCATCTCCATCTCCCACCTGCACTCCTGGTACAGCTGGTTGCCTGCCCAGAAGCCACTCTAAGCAAGGGCAGTGAGCACACCAAAGGATCATGTCCATGCAGTGGGCAAACGCAGAGCATCACCAGAGCTGCAGGGGGCAGAGGGTGACTGTGTGAAGTTGCGTGCCTGAAACCCAAGACGGTTGCCTTTTACTGCCCAACTATACTTAATTCTGAAGAGATCAAATATTTCAATGTTTGCACCTAAAATAAAGCATACCAAACATAGATGGAGCACAATTAAAGTTTCAAATAATTTAAAGCCAACCTACCCTTAGATATGTGCCTAAGTTGAAAAAAAAAAAAAAGGCAAGAACACTTGTAGAAAACTGGGTTAACTATATTCCAAGTCTCAGCACTTCAGTTGCCGCTTTCTTCCCCTTCATTTTACTAGTGGGAAGTGTAATGTAAGTGGCAAAAACAGGGAAATGAGAACTTCAGATTGCAGATTCTATTTACAGTTTTTCCACTGACTTGCTGTGTGACCTCAGGCAAATATATCTCTCTGCACTTCAGCTTAACCTTCTGCAAAATTGAGATACGAAAGCTTTGACTTACCCATAGGCTCACAGTAGGGTGTTACACAGCTTAATTAATTAATGTTTGTTAAACACTTATAATGAATGTTTCTATGCAAGTTTAAATTATTACAGGTTGTACTTTCATCAACTCTGGCTTATGACTCTTGAACATATTTGCTACAATGTCTGGTACGATCCTTAAGATTGCTACTCTGATATAATAAATTACAGTTTAAATGAACCTTTTCACTGGAGTGACTGTGACTTTAGTTGTCTAAACTTAACATTTACAGTCACTGCACTAATTGGTCTAACCTTGTATTGCAGGTTTCAATGAACATCAAAAGACTTCATTGGTCATGCTTGACTTTGCTTCACTTTATGTTCCCATGGGTTTAGTAACAGCTAAGAGACTTCATGCAAATTCATAGACATCTGCTGGTCTCCACTGGAAGAGGAAAATCTTGTATCCCTTACCCAAGTTCTTACAGGTAACAAATCTCTCTACTGTTTTCATTATCTCCATTCTCATATAACTGATTGGTTTATGGACTCAGTACAAGTTCTTTTAAACTTCAGTAATTTAGGTTGTCATTCAGTATGAACTTATGTATTTATTCATAAATCATAGACCCATGCAGTGTTTGGGGTTGGAAGTGACCTTTAAAGGTCATCTAGTGCAACTGCTCTGCCATGGACAGAGACAAAATAAATTTGCAAATTTTTTTCACTGATTATTCTAGGGTAATAACACTGTGATGTGTCCCAAAGAGGGGCTCTCAGCTCTAAAGTCTACAGAAGGCAACAGGATAGCAGGAGGAACTGTTATACAAAAAAAAAATTACGTTCCCAAGTTCACCACTCTTTATACCAAATTTTGATCTTTATCACAGGATGATTGGTGTTATAAGCATAGTACTGTGCTTATTAAGAAAATACAATTTTTTAAAAGGCAAATAATTCATAAAGGTTTAGTGCAACATCTTTAAAAATGTCTGACAGGAAACTCCAAGGAAGCAGAAAGAGAAATGCTAATTAAAGGGCATTGTATAAATGCTAATGGAAAAAGTGACCCACAGCTCATGAACTGGCATATCATATGCTCCAGTGTCTTGTCACAGAAAACAAAGAAAAAATTAATATAGCTCCATATAATCGTGGTCTGCTGACAGCGCTGGCAGAGGAAGATCTCAGTTTAAGGCATAGGAGGAGCTCAGAGCAACTACATTAGAAATAAAAATGCTAAATCAGGTTGGCTTGGCAGGGGTGGGGAAAGTGGTGGAGAGGAGGGTGCAGGAAAGGCCAACATCAATCTCCTGACAGTAAAACAGCCAGAGAATTAAACAAAGGATGAAAGCTTTAAGAACTTCTATCAAGCCTAGCTATGAACTGAGATGTGTTCTGGAGATAGAGTTTGTCACATCTGCTGGTATCACAGATGTTGGCATTTGGAGAAGCAGATTGGTTTGCACTGTTATGTGCTAAAGCGAGCAAGTTGGCAGGTATGGCACTGGGCTCACAGACAGGTGGGCCTTTCTGGAGACGAGAATGTAGGCTGGGGAGGCATTTAAGGTGACATGAGACTCCTGACTTACATGGATGGTAGAGGGTGAACCAGCTGACTCTGGGAACACAGACACTTCAGTTACTCTGCCAGCTGTGTTCACTCAACCTCTGATCAAGAGAGGCTGTAATGGGAGCTGAGACAGAGCATGTGTTAACACCTAAATGCACATGTCCCAAACTGGAACCACATCCCAATCTGAGCACCCCTCATGTAAGAAGATGACACTGAAAACCTGTTTACATGGACTTAAGGAATTCTGATGGCATTTCTTTCCTTGCAGTCGGAACTTGTTCTTGGGCGAAGGTCTGGTGGTCAGATTTGCATTATTTTTCATAGTTTTATTGGTTAGTTTTCTCTGTTAGTAGATAAAGATCTAGGAACAATTTCAGTGTTGTAGGTCTTCTCTTTCCAAAGTTTTGCAGTAATGCAGGATTATCTTTTAAAGAACATGTGCTGTTAATCAGCCTTCTGCAAACATCAACTTTTCAGTAAATATGTTGAACAAAATTAACTTTGCAAGTTTTATTTTAAAACAGTTTTTGTAGTCACCTTCTGAATGAATGATGTGAGGTCACAGTTGGAGCCTGAGGACAATACAGGCAGTGCAGCACACCAACAGAAGTCAGCTGCTAATTCTTTTTACTGTTAAAACAGTCTTAAATTGCGGAGTGGAACATGAACAACACTCAAAAAGTGGAAAGCAATGAGCTTTACTTGAGTATTGTTTCTAGCACAGGGCAAATAGACACAAAACCAATATTTTTGTCCCTAAAAAAGACAAAGTAGACAGACATTAGGGAAATAGAGCATTGACAATGATTCTGACACTCACTCCATCTACTGTCCTTGGTATTTCACTTGATGTGTTATAGGTACTTATTTTGTGGACATTAAAGTTGTGAAGATCATTTTGCTAGTATTTCTACCATGCTTCCATGAAATCAAACATGATAGGCTGAGCTGCTTTATTATATTCCTTTTGCTATGCTTTCTTTAAGAAAAAGCCAGGCATTGTTCTAACAAGATAATGATATTCTATCAGTTCTTGGAATGATAAATCATGTCAGAAAGTACAATTAAATTTATTATTTAAAACCATGTCAGGAATTGAACTTGATTTTTTAAAATTAAGAGCAAATATTTCAAATTATATCACCAATGTAAGAAGATAAATAATAAATACTAGTTATCTGTAATAAATTATTGAAAATTTCCCCAAAGACAGACAAACATAACAAGGACTTGCAAACTTGTGTCCAGATATCAAGTTCCCTATGCATAGCTTACAAATTTTAACAACAGATTTTTATCTCCTTTGTTGACACTGGCAGAAATAGGTCTTCTATACCTACAGCACCACACTTTTCCCAGAAGTATGGAGAGCATTGGAAAAGGGATGAAAACACTCACAAAGGCCTATGGAGAATATATATACAGATGTTTCTCCCTGCTGCTAAGGGAGTCTTAGCTCCATGCAGCCAAGTTTGATGTTCAGTGGTCACTTCTGGGGTGCTGAATGACCTTCATGCCATTCAGAGGAGCGGAGGACAGAGTTACTGTCCTTGCCTGCTGTCCTAACACTAAGTATACCGTCCGGGAGATGAAGCAAAATGTCCCTGCAAGGCACAAGATCACAATGCTGTATGTTATTAGATGCACTGAGGAAGTCCTTCCAGTAGCTCATTACAAGATTGCCTCCTTCTGGAACTGTCTGCAGCCTGGGAATTGAGAGCTTCTCCCCAGTGACAGGAATTCATGTCTGAACCTGCTTAAGCTTTACCTTACATTTCACCTCCTCTTGCCCAGGTGAGAATTCTCACCTCCTGTCTTGAGAAAAGTAAGGCTGAATGTGCCACCGTTGACTGCCAGTGAAAGAAAACTGACTGAAATGAGTTTGTAGCAAGGTGGGGGTTGGTCTCTTCTCCCAGGTAACAAGTGACAGGAAAATGAGAAAATAGCCTCAAATTCTGCCAGGGGAGATTTAGATGGGATATTAGAAAAAACTTCTTCACTGAAAGGGTGGTCAGGCATTGGAAGTGCCTGCCCAGGGAAATGGTGGAATCATCACCCCTGGAAGCGTTCAAAAAGTGGGCTGATGTGGCACTTGGGTGTATGGTTTAGTGGCGAACACAGCAGTGCTGGGTTAAAAGTTGGACTCAGTGATCTAAATAATGCTATGACATGCTAAAAGGCTGTTGTCTCATTGGCTGTACTCCTGCATGTTCAAACCTCCTTGCATGTGCAGGCAGTTTACAAGATCTTACAGGGCTGATATGCAAATCTGGCCAAGGTGAAGGCAGTATTTTGCACGATGAACTTTTCAAAAAACCCATGGTAGACACTTACATCCTTTCTGTGCTATGTCTCAAAAAGGAGATGTCTCAAAGATATACTGAGCAGATAAATGCATGTAAGATTATGAGGGGAAGCTCTAGTAATGAGACCTAGTTTGGCTTTAGTTCACCTGTTTATGATGGCTTATGGTTTTAACTTAAAGGTCCATAACTAATAAAAATGGGTTTTGTCACATTAAGCCAGCATTTAAAGGTGAGTTAGGCTAGAAGAGTATGGATGCGGTGCTGTCAAGAGGTCTACAGGTGCTAACCAACTTTGCTAAGGGTAAAGGCCAAGTGATCACAAAAAAGAGGAGGGGAGGAAAGGAGATGGAGATTATTCCTATTACCACACACACACATAAACAGAAAAAAATGGTCCTTAGTGTTGTGAGAAGCTGACTTCTCCCTTTGAGACTCTGTCAAACTGCAGGATAATGATTCAGGCAGCAAATAATCCATAGACATATTTACAAACCCAGGGCAAAACAAGTCAGACAAGTGGAAAAAACTTAGTGCTCTAACAAGGGATCCAGCAGTGGCTTTGGCTGCAAACAAGAAAGCTGAAGGATGGCATTATGCCTGTATATTAAATTTACTTATAATCTCTCTTACTGTTCTGCATTGCAAACAGAGTAGCTGCACAGTGGTAAGAATGTGCCAGGTGGTTATCATCTCAGAATTACCATTTTGTATATATTATCTACTTAAAAATGCAATGTTAATTAAGGTTCAGCCGCGGCAACTGACAGAGTGGTCTGCAAGCGTACAAGTTCTTCCGAGTAATGAGAATTCCTTGCAGAAAGTAAAAGTGCTACAGTGTTGTATTCAATATGGAAATCTAGGACTCCATTAAATGAATGCATGCAGAGCACACTGCTGTTAATTGAGAAGATGTAATTAAAGTACCCACAAGCCACCAGCATGTGGGGACACCTAATGGACATTATGGAAAGCAGTGCATTATGTTGGACTGCTACTCTCAGCGGTTTGTTTCTCAAAAAAAGCCACAGTTGAAAGTGGATGCTGGTGAGACAAGCACCAAGTGTCATAATCCCAGTCACTAAGTCATAGGAACAACCTCGACAGATACATCAGGGAAACCCTCATGGCTGCTCAGGAGCCTTGACTGATGTGACACAAAAGCAAAGTATTTGCTAAGCAACATTTCAAGCCGGAAGGCCACATACAGAAAGTCCTGCAAAAACCCCCACATCCCCTGTATGAACCAGGGAAGTTCTACACAGAATGGTCAAAGGAGTTGCCAGCTCCATTTGTCTGCCCACTAGGAGCAGATTTCACCCTGCTGCCCCATGGGCATTCACCATGAAGACACAAGGGCCAGAAGGACATGCCTACAGGCTGTAACCATCTTGTCTCCACCAGCTACAGCTGCCTGTTCAGGTCAGAGCCCCAAGAAACTTTGACAGAGAGGCCAAACTGGAGAGATCGCTTACAACCAAAACTGGGACTTTTGATGCTCAAAAGGAACCACTTCAGCCCCCTTCAAATATTAGAAGGTTCATATTGTTGGGGAAACAATCAAGGGCAGCAGGAGAACAGTGTGACACAGAGCAGCCTGCCCGCAGCCACGACCAAGCTGCTGAATGATTAATGAAGTGATGGATTTACCCTGCTAAAAGAAGGAAATAGCTTGCAGGCCTTAATGGCTAGAAATGTAAAACTGATAAAAGGTGGAGGATGGGGTCTGGTTTAAACAAATCCTAACACAACCTGGGTCCCTCACTTCCATATTATACTCGTGAATTACACCACAGGAGACAGAAAAAATACGTAACAAGAATAGCCAAAACTTTTGCATTTCGCTGATGTTATATTATCTTAGGGCTCAGTTATAACAGATATTTGCGCATGTGGGCAATACTATCAGCTTGAACTCACTTTTATATGATTAAATCCTTGGGAAATTTTCAACTACCTTAAGCAAACTAAACTATGGCTTTAGATACAAATTGTAATATTATGAGAGCTCCTTCGAACTACATTCAGTATTCACGCAAAGGGCTTGTGATGCTCAAACTTACAAAAATAGAACAGTAAACCTTGATGTGTTCTTTCAGCATAATCTTGTTTCACTCTGAGGAAACCCGTCCTGCTGGGGATCTATATTGATAAGACAACAGTGTCTGAGTAAAACCATGAAGAATCTTTATATTATGCCCTTAGGTTAATGCACACAGAACTGCATTTGTATGCATAAGGGATGCAGCTAACCCTGCCACTTGTGAAAGGGCTGCAAAGCTGTTCTATTTAGATTAAAAATAAAAGTTAATAGCCTTCTTAGCACTATGTACATTTACCATGGAAGAACTCACCTGTAGAGGAGCCACAGGGAAAAAATTTGAGCATTCACGATGTGTTGAAGAAAATTGGGCAGTAAGGGGTTGTAATTGGTAATTTTTTAATTAACACTAGATTCTACTTTTCCAAACTAAACTGGAAATGTCACTGCTAGTGCAGCAGCCACCTAAATCCAAGAATCTGTGGAATGGAGCTAAGACAGAATTAATTCAAGCACTAACAAAAACACAAAGTTATTGAGGGGATGAGTGGTCACTTCTCTTCCTTCTGAAGATCGGAATTTATTTTATGTGTGCCTTGATCCCATAAAGAATGTGGTCCTTTAATGACCTATCCAGGACAAGGAAAACGTATCTATTAAGAAAAGGAGCATGCCATAACATTTATTTTTCTCCTTTAGCCACTCTTTAAGACTCAGTTCAAAATCTCCAAAACTCCTGGTGTTATCACACATTTAGTATTTCGGATCATGTTCATTATAAATATGCTTCCTCTAGAAATAATGTGATCTAAAAGACAAGCTGTCAAGATTCTTTGTTAAATATAAACTGACAGCACTGGAAACATGCTCAGCTGAAAAATAGCAAAGTCTATGTACAAGATATTAGTAACAGCTCATGATCTTTCACATACACTGTTCATTTATTAGAACTTATGGCCTGAAAATTGCCCTCAATTCATATTTCAAAAGAGATTTTTCTTTAGCAACTTTTTCTAAATGCTGTGTCAGTGACTGTCCATAACTCAAACAGCACTCTGCCATGTAATGGAAGCATTCAACAAGATGATTCAACCACACATGATTTTTTTTTTTTTTTAAGAAATATGTGTAAAAAGCTCTCATTCTCCACAAAATCACATGAATCTTTTTGAGAGCCAATAGAGGCAAATATTTTCTGCTTTTTTGCAAACAAATCTACTGTACCCTAAACTGTTTGATGGGTTTCTTCAGTTTATATTTGGCAAAGGCGTTCATATTTAATGAGCCAAAAACCAGGCATTTCAAGTCGTGTTTTACAGATGTTTCCAAAATATTTTCCCAAAGAAGGAACACAAATACAGCTTCCAAGAGCCAGTCACAGACTTAGCTGTCTGGAAAATGGAAATGCATCATCACATGCAATGTTTTCTCACAACAAATGACACAAAAAATCTGATTGTCATAATAGTGCTGGGAGTAGGAGAAAATCAAAATGTAAATGAGTGGTGATCCTCAGGGGTCATACTAGGACTGGTGCTGTTTAACATCTTTGTTGGTGACACAGACACTGGGATCGAGGATACCCTCAGGATGCTTGACAACAACACCAAGCTATTTGTTGCCATCAACACACTGGAGGGAAGTGATGCCCTCCAGAGGGACCTGGACAAGCTGGAGAGGTGAGCACATGTGAACTTCATGAAGTTCAGCAAGGCTAAGCCCAAGGTCCTGTGCACGGGTCAGGGTGATCCCAAGAAAATTACAGGCTGGGCAGAGAATTGATTGGGAGCAGCCGAGGAGAAGGTTGTGGGAGTGTTGGTTGAGGAGAAGCTAAATATGGCCCAGCAATGTGCAGTCATGGCCCAGAAAGCCAACAGAGACCTGGGCTGCATCAAAAGCAGGGTGGGCAGCAGATTGAGGGAGGTGATTCTCACCCTCTACTCTGCTCTCATACCCCACCTGGAGTGCTGCATCCAGCTCTGGGAACCCCAGCATAAGAAGGATGTGGTTCCATTGGAGTGAGTCCTAAGGAGGCCACAAAGATGATCACAGGGCTGGAGCACTCTGCTGTAGAGACAGGCTGAGAGAGTTGAGGCTGTTCAGCCTGGAGAAGAGAAAGCTCCAGGGAGATCATCTAGCACCTTCTAGTACCTAAAAGGGGCTACAAGAAAGCTGGAGAGGGATGTAGTGATAGGACAAGGGGAAATAGCTTTTAATTGACAGAGGACAGGTTTAGATTAGATTACATTAAAAGAAGAAAGTCTTTACTGAGAGGGTGGTGAGACACAGGAACAGGTTGCCCAGAGAAACTGTGGATGTCCCAGGCTGGACGGGGCTTTGAGCAACCTGATCTAGTGGAAGGTGTCCCTGCCCATGGCAGGGGGTTGGAACTGGATGATCTTTAAGGTCCCTTCTGACCCAAAGCACTCTGTGATTCTACAAGTTCAAAATCCAGTTTTAGGCTTCTCTGCTGGACTGCAAGTGGAATGCAAAATCACTTGAAGTCCTCTGATTCCTCTTTGGCAGCATAGTAGGAATCATATAGTGGATGAGCTGCCTGTCGATTAACCTGGAGAGCAACACTAGGAAACCTGCTGGGTATCAGCTGCTGATGACTAAATTAGATGACTAAATGGAAGACAAGGAAGGGAATAAGCACATAGATAGGTGCTGTTTAAGCTGAAAAGAGTTAAGACCAGCAAGCACCTGGTTCATCAGGATTCTGTCTAATGAATATTTTCTACATGAAAAAAACTTTTCTTCCTTAAAATTCCCTGTAAGTCTGCTCTCTTCTATTGACTTCTCCTTGAAATTTCTCTGTGTAAGAATAAGAGCTTTAATCTTGATACTATGAACAGATTTGCTTAAAACCATAAATAAAATTTTAAATTAAAAATTAGTACAGAGTCTTTTTGCCGCTTTGTTGTTTTGTAGTGATAATCGTACCTTTTAGTTTTTCAGTGTTAGAAATTACATCCCTGACACACTTTCTAATATAGAATGATTGGTGTATGGTATAAACCCATACATTATCCTTTCTTTCTTCTGCACAACCAACATTCTCTGGCATCTGTTAACTTTCTTGCTATATTTAAGTATTTAGTATTTAAGAGCCTAACTCAGATTTTAAAAATTTATGACACGTACATCCCCAACAACCTGACACTGGATGTACAGCCACTGAAATTAAAGATTACATGTAAGACAAGTAGTGAATAAAAAAAGGAGCAGTAAAAACTCCTGAGCAACTGGAGCTCTCCAGAGAGGCAGGAGGAAACAGAAGTTAAAGCCAGTTTGGCAAGCACAGATAAGAACAGGAAGATTTTCTTTGGATTACTTCAGTCACAGATGTACTAGATTTGTACATTAGTCTGTGACTGAGACTGAGAAAATCATTTATCAGAATGTGCAGCATAAACATGAATATTGAGCTCCTAGACAAAAATGAAGTTATTGAGGGAGATACATTTCATCACAGAACTTAGAGGAAAGAGGAAATAGTTGAATAATTTATAACAGATTTGATACTGTTGAGGCAAATGTGCAGTTTTGGAGGACTTGTGAAATTCCTAATTCTGGAGATCAGATTGAATTGGGAACAAGAGCTCCAAATGGGGGGAGAAGAGGATTTAATAAACTCAAAACAAAAAAACCCAGAATATTTCCAGGATTTCAGATCACAAAAAAACCCAGGTGCAGATTCTGGAAGGAAGAGAAGACAAAATGGACACAGTTAGAAAAATCTCTCCAGAGGAATCTGCAGACTTTTGCAAAAGGAATTTGCAAAACCCGTGCAGAGGGCTGAACCACAACAGACACAAAACCAGTTATAAAATCAATCTGCCACCTTTGGAAAGACTTTCCATATTTTTTGAGAAACAGAAGCCAAAATATAGTAAAAAGAAGCAAATTTTACCATGCCATTGCTGAAGAGGCATTTGTACCCAGCGCCCACAGAGAGTTTTTACTGATTAGTTGAGCATTGCAGGGGACTGTAATGCAATAGCTGAAACCACCTGAAGAGAAGACATACTTGCACTCCATACAGACAAGTAACCACAGATTATGCTGTGGAGAAATGATTCTAGTTGTAGGTTTATAGGAGCTTGACATAAGGATAAAAGAAAATCTTGAAAAGATAAGGTTTGTAATTGTTTCAGGGAAAGAGCATATTGATTCAAGGGCTGAAAACACAGCAAATGCTCAGGCTCATTATGAGAGCTTATGCTGTAAGACAGAAGCTATAAGGGTAGAAAATCAATTCTATTATGTCTTTAATGGTATTGGAAAGCTGTCGACAGAATATAAGATAAGGATAATGCTCCATCCGTGGAAGTGTTCAAGGCTGGGTTGGATGGGGGCCTAAGCAGTCTGGTGTAGTGGAAGGTGCCCCTGCCCACGGCAAGAAGGTTGGACTAGATGATCTTTAAAGTCCCTTCCAGCACAAACCATTCTAGGATTCTATGATGAAACTGAATTGTCCTAAGTGTTCCATCCTGCAGCACTCAGACACAAATGCCAACAAGTAGAACGAACATCTGTGACTGGTGCATGCATGTATACGTGGCCAAAAAAAACTTTCCTATCGCAGGTGCTTTTGTCTGCCAGTGCTACAGTACAAATGGAGACTTTCCAAAAATAATATCAGATATTGCCACCTCATTTGATAAATTATAACCATAATCCCTTTAAGAATACTGAAAGAACTTCTTGTTGTAGGTGGTATTTTAATAAGTAATGTTAGACTGATGTGAAACTTGAAAAAATAAGGAAAATAATCTGACAATATATCCCGTTATGATAATTCAAGAAATTGCAGATCTGTATAGATGTTAAGATGTTCATCCATGACAGAAATATTTATGTATTCATTTGAAATTAATATTCCCACTATATAGAAACAGTATTAGAAAATATGAAAATGAAATCTCCATCCTTACCAATGCACACGAGCATGTAAAAGACTTTACATACTAAATCCTGAACGTGGCACACCAAATGTGCTAATAACAAATGAAGGGTCACAATTTGAACTGTTCTGAGTTTAAATACATTGCAAATATTTATATGCATTACCTTGAACCCAGATCATCCAGTGTAATGGTTTTGTGGAAAAAGGTATCAAAATTGCTTAAAGGTTGCTTAAAAAAAAATAAAAAAAAAAAAAGAGAAAAAGAAAGCAGCTGGCTGCTTGCATTTAAATTTCCAACAGGCATGCTGAATTTAAAAAGCAATGTCTTTGATTCTGGAACAAGTCATGTGGGAACAGGCCCAAAGATGAAGCAATTTGCTTCGAAAAAGTTTCATTAAAACTTGAATTTAGCTTGGTTAATTTCTTGCCTTCATATCTCACTTCTCAGAGATAGAAAATATAGATCAAATAAGTTCATTATTTATTTTAGAATATTTTTGCTGAGTTTAATATTTGGTTAAATAGAGCAGTAAGTGAACTCATTGCAATAAAAGTTTAGGATCTTGTTTGTTTCTATTTATCTGAAGAAGAGGACTGTCCTGACACCCAGTCAAAAATAATACATAATTTACATACACTTCCTTTATTAATTTATAGCAGGGGAAAATAAATTTCAGCACTCAATTAAAGCAGCTGTACATCACATTAAGGATTTCTCTTTGAATCATTCACAGGGACTACAATACATTATCAGAACACCAAGCCCAGTCGTGACTCTGCATTTGACTGTGATCAGTCAGAGACTCATTAGGCAGATGAATAAGAACTTCTTGATGGGCAGATGGGGCACAGCCTGTCCCCATCCTTGTGTCCACTGGTGGCAGGCTCAAGCCACGAGGCATGAAATTTCAGATCATTTCCCTCAATAGTAACACTGGATATTTTTGATGCACACATAAACTATGCAATCTCATTTTTTATTTACTTTGGCTTTTTTTTCTTCCTGTGGCCACGATCCATTTTTTTAAAAAATTGCTTGCATAGTTTCACAATTTTCAGTTCTTATTCAGGCAAAATAGTCTATTTCATGCCAAAAGGAAAAAATAATCCAACTTCTTCCTTTAGGTTTTAGATCTTTCCACTCATTTCACTTTTATTCATGAAAAATCTCAATTGATTCAATCTTTATTCATATCAGAATGTTTCACCTCATTCAGCAATATGATACTACTGGAGCTCTGATATCTCGTTTTTGCAATAAAATGGCCAGTCCTGAACAGTATTAAAACAGGTTTCACCAACTGATTTATCTAAAAGGCTTTATAAAAACCTTTGTGTGTTTTACCATCCCATTTTTTAGGAATTCTCTCAATCCATCAACTTCTCTTATTACAAATGTGCATGGAGCAGAAGCCTTCATTGTACCTTCTACAACGAAGCCATATCCTTGCCTACTCAAGATGTACCAGTTGTGACATTTATTTTGCTTTTATTGTGACACAGATTATAATATTCAGATACATTTCACATATTCATAATACCAAACTTCAGCTGAAATAATCCCTGGAGAAGGGAAAATTGGCTGTCAGCAAGGGACCTTATAGAGATCAGAAGCAAATAAAATTACCAAGGGCAGTAGGGAATATATGGGAGGAAACTAGGAAAGAAAGAAAATAATTTAACAAAACTAGGCTTAAAGCATTTGTTAAACCTCTCAACTATTGGAGGTCTCCATAACATGAGTGGAGGAATCTGCATCCGAGATACTCTGAGAAAATAGAATATTTTCTCAGTATTTTCTCCCCAATACATATTCACAAGGACACTTTGTATATGTCTATTTTCACAAGGACACTATATTTCTGGTGGCTGCATCTGCTAGCAATCTCATTAAAGGAACAAAGCATTGATCAAATCAAAATTCATCTTATGTCATAAGATATCCAAAAAATATGAAATTGTGACAAAATTAAACAATTACTAGGTAAATATTAATATCTATTACTGTTTTATATTCAGCTACTGAGTTAAAATAAAACTGTAAAAAGTTTCTAACTGATCCTGTTCCTGAGATGTTTGTAAATTTATTATGACAAACACTCTGTGGCTTCAGCCAAAGGCACACAAGCTTAACTTTACACATATGAAGAGTCATGTTAAAGACAAATGGATCACTCACAATTTCAAGTTAAGCACAATAGTACGTCCCTGAAAAACTGGGTCAAATTATGAAATTCCCACTGAGTTTAAAAAGCACACTTTGGCAATTCTGAATAACAGCATTAGCCTGGTAATTCATACTGAAAACAAACAAAGAACCCTATAAATGCACTAAAGAGAGCTTATAAATATTAATTTGACATTTCTACTAACAGAAATAAATAAAAGCTATAAAGTCAAGTATTTATAATAATGGGAGAAGCTTTTGTGTTCTGTATCTTATACATTGTGGGGTTTGGTTTGTTCTTTTCCACTGTTTATATTTCCAGGTCAATTTCCTTTGCAAAATATTGTGCATCTTAGTGGAAACTTAAATATGAATTTCAATTTTTTTTTACATTTCAAAAAGGTAGATGAGAGAAGTGGATAGGGGGCCTGTCTGTTTACTTGTCATTTGAAATGCAGATTGAAGTCATGGAGATGCAGATAAAAAGAATCCCTCCTTGTCATACCAAGTAGCAGTGGTTAATTGTGATGCACCATGAAGCATATACATTGTTGAGTAAGAGACACATTAATCTTGGGAAATGTCATCAGGCAGATCAAGACACACTGGTCAATAAAACCCAAATGGCTTTATCATTCTGGAGGTAAAAAGAGATGACTTAACTTTAAATAAGAAAGAAGACTTCTAGTTCAGTTTTAATAGCACTTTCTTTTAACTTCAAAATTTAGGCTCTTCCTCAATGACTTCAGTCAGAAATCATATGCTGTATTTTTGTATCAATTTCAAAGATTTTTTCCTATAATTCCTTCAGTGAAATGTCTTAATCAAGGCCTCTCTCCTTTCACAACCTCTATAAAACCAACTCCCCTTGAAATTGTTTTGGTTAAAATATAATATCCTGACATTCAGCCTTAGACCTTCGATGACCAGCACCTTTGTGAGACACTCTCAGCATGGCACCCACCAGCCCATGCCTGGATGACTGCTCTGAGTACACTGTGAAGTTGAGGGCATCTGCCATGAAATGGGGCTCTGCTGACAGATTGGCAGGGACAGACTCATCATTGACTAGAACTACCCAAGGGGAAAAAATATTTGAATTGTACCTAAAACAAAATGCAAGGTTTTTAGATCGATTATATTCTTCTATGAGAAAGATAAAGGGTTTCTGGTTCTGCAATCAACATTTCAAGGTGCATGTTATCTATCTGCCTCATACTCCTGCTTTTCTGCTTGCCTGGGACAACTACAGACCTTCTGAAAAATAACTTTAAGCTGCACACAATGTCCCCAGTGCTCAGGTCCCATTCTCCCACATCTGGAGAACAAGCAGATGAAGCTCCCTGTGAAAACCAGATCTGCAGGAACCAGTCCCTTTTAAGTTATTTACTATAATCAATTAAGCCATAAAGACTTCTTCACTGTTCCATAAAACCCATTTTTTTAGTTATATCTGGCTTGGGTCCAACTGAAACCATGGCAAAGAGTTACCAAACAAATTATATTGTTTATTTAGGCAATCCTCTTATCACCTAAATCATATTAGGTGATGTCCAACTTGCTAGGCTCTAAGAGATGTGGCCTCTTCTTGATTATAACACCAATATTACAAAGCTGAGATGAACACAGTTGCAGTAAGGGTTAGGGAAGAGGAGGAAAGGAGAAAGAGAGTGGCACAGGCTTGAGGTGGTTCTTCACCTATGCCTAGAACGAAGCAGTGCTTATTACACTGTCCCTCAGATCATGGACCAGGGCCCTGCTGAGGTAGGTGACTCAAAAAGAACATTGCTGTTTGAAACAGAAAACACCTGAGGCTCCCAGGCAGCCAGGGAATACATGAATTATCAGTCAGCATGAAAAGGATCTGCCTTGGCACACTATCAACTTGTCAAGGTTTCTGTAAGGCATCACAGGAAAAAAAGACTTATAAAATGACTTGAAAGTTGCTTTGTTGTTGTTTCAGAGAGTTCCTTCCAAATGTGAGGGTAAGCATGGGAAAGGTGATGATTTGAAGATGTAAAAACAAGAGGAAAGGAGCTGGTATCATCAGCACATCAAGGATGGGAGCTGACATTTAAAATGAACAAGAGAAGACAAGCCATGTGGGGATGAGACAAGAAGGTAGTTCAAAATGAAAACAAGATTACGTTGTATAAACAAAGACAGAGAAACTAACGAAACAATGCAGAAAGGAGGTGATGTTGTCAATGTACTGGGATAGGACAATGCCCCTGAGTGTGAATTTTGAATTAATGTAAATGAGAAAAGGCTGGAAAAGAGAAGATTGCCTTAAGTGACATGGCAGGTGATAAGAGCCTGGTTAAGACTTTTAGCTATGTTACAGTTACAAAAATGCCACGTCCTTAAAAGAAGGTATACCGAAGGATTTCCAAGATCCAACCAAAATGAATATAGGAAGGCTCCTTTCCATGACTTTGCCCTCAAAAAGAGACCAAAAGTGACAGTAATGGAAAACATTCCTCTTCGTCTGAAGAAAAGGATGCTCAGGGGAACTTTATCACTGTCTAGAACTACCTGAATGGAGATGGTAGCTAGGTAGGAATCAGAAGAACATGAGGAAATTGCCTTAAGTTGTACCAGAAGAGGTTTAGACTGGATATTACGAAAGACTTCTTCACTGAAAGAGTGGTCAGGGATTGGAATCAATGACCCAGGGAAGTGGTGGAATCACCATCCCCAAAAGTGTTCCCAAGGCATGTGGATGTGGCACTTGGGGATATGGTTTCATGGTGGGCTGGGCAGTGCTGGGTTAATGATTGGACTCAATGACCTTAGAGGTTGTTTTCTAACAGTTCTGCGGTTCTATGATTCTATGAATTATCAAGAGTCAAGTGCCAGTGGTGGCTAGAATTGATCTCTAGATGTCAGTCAGACTTGTCAGAAAAGCAACCCCTGACCACTGTTTGGACAAAATAAAAATGGCCTGCATTAGGCAGGCAAGTCTGTGCCCCATCAACATAGACATAAGAGAAATTTGTATTTGTGGACAACAGAACTAAGAAGCAAGGGGAAAAAAAGGGTAAAGGAAAATCAAGGACAGGCCTCTGTGGCATTCGCACAGAAAGATGGAGAAGGGTCAGAAGATGATAAAATGTGATTCAAAATGTGACAACATGGTCAAATGTGATTTCAGATGTGACAAGATCACAAAAAAAAAAATGTAATTCAAGGGATATTAGAGTGACTCAAGGGGGAGAACATCCTGGGAAATGGGTCAATGGCATCAAAAGCAGCTGAAGGTCAGTGAGTGCAGAGGCACATCCAGAAACTTGACTTGGTATGAGATCCTGCAGACTTTGTTGAGGGCAGGTAAAGAATGCCAGTTGGACTAAAGAAAGTCTAAATCAGACTCAGAAGAGAAAGTTTTATTTTAAGACAAAATCTCTCACTTCATCTGTTCTGTATTCTTTCATATTTTTGGCTTCATGCACTTACAATTTCCTACTTACATAAGCCCTAAGAAGTGTACAGATGGATAAGCATTGGGATTGTGGTCCTGTGGCTGGATAAATGCTACCAGACAGTTGCCATGTGCCCACTGCCACCTGTTGGGACTCCTTACAGAAACACTGCAGCCAAAGTGTGGCAAGGCAGTGGCACTGCCCCTGCTCTCCAGGGGAACGCACCGTCAAGGTAAGGCTAATCTTCATCAAGGGGAGGGTTGTGTCCTGCCTCTTGTGTCATTTGCTGCTTCTGCACTGTGAAGTCAGGCAAAGCAAGCTGGCAATGTCTTCTGCTCATGTGGTTGCAACTCTTGCTTTCAAATCTGGAGCTCCCTGGTTCAATCTGCAAGGTGCCATTCCAAGCCAGAGGCTATCACAGTTGTGGTGCTGCTTCTCTGTGTTGCATTGCCTCGGCGGATAAAGATTTCAATTTTTAGAGCTGTGGAAATGGCACCTTTTAGAAGAAACCAGCTTTAATAGCTAAATAGTTATGCTTGTTCCTCATTTAATTTGAAAGATTATTCCTCTATTTGTCTATTACTCCCACTTCCTTAATGGATTCCTCTAGTGTTGATGGGCTTTCTGTTAATTGAACATACTCAGGATCACAGTTTCAGCAAATAATTTAGTGAGAACACAGAGAAACCTTTACCTATCTCAACAGATGAGCAGAGCTTCAGTTACAGTGAACTAATGAACACACCCTCATTAAACTGACATTTAACCCAATGTCTCAATGGGTGCAGTTCCCACTAAAAATAATTCAAATGAATAGAGCTGCGAGCTCTGGACCATTTAATGATGGATGCTAATTAGCAGCAGTTGAACAAAAGAAGCCATCTTAACTAAACAGACAAATCCCTGCACTAAAAAAGCCATCATGCTCCCACTTATAATGAGGTTAATTTAAACCTACTGTTGAACAAAACCAGGCCTCCAGCTTGAAGGAGACACTCATCTTCCTTCTCCTAACTGCAACAGGAAAAACACTTAAGTTAAAAAACTTCAGTTTTGAACTTGTAGAGTGACCGTAGGGGCTCCATTCTTCTCTCCTTGGCAAAAGTCACTGGCTCATTTGCTCCAGAGTTAGCCTACACTGCTAGGGATATGCTCACCACAGAACAGTGGTTACAGGTTCTACTTCACATCACAGAAACCCAAATCCTTGGTAAAGATTGCAGCTCCAGTGGTGATGTTTCACATAGGGCATTTGGTCTTGGTCTGTAACTTTCAGCTACGCTACAATATCACTTTTCTCCAACAAAAGACCTCAAGTGTTATATTGGACAGAATACTACAAAATGAGGTACATGTTCTCTATCTCAGTTTTCATCTTTCCCCTAAAACATGATCATCTTCTCTAACTCTTTGGACTTTCTTCTTGCCTGTTTTATTCTACTTTTCACTCTATCTCAACCTAACTCAGCAAAATTTTGGAAAATTTCATGGGTAGAAGTCAGTGACTGGTAGGGGATCACTTCACATGTTTACTCAGCATTTTCATCTTTGTCCTTCACTTTGCTTTTCACAACTGTGTACCACTGGTTTTAAAGCCAGCCCTGAAACTCAGCACACAGTCCAAATGAGGCTGCACCCCCTCCATGCAAGGCTCTTAGACTAACAGGGCCATTGATGCCCTCAAGGTCTATTTCCAGATGCAATGCTTGCTTGGCCTTGCACCTGACACTTCATAAAATATTTCACTAACAGCCTATGGAAAAAACTAGAACTCAGGTTTCTCTCTCAAAGTTTTTCCAGCTAAGCAGGACCACTTAGACAAAAAGATACTGGCACTACAATTGGCAGATATGATTCAACACACAAGATTTAGCACTACGAAGAAGAAGGGTTGTTGGCTGATTTTTTCCCTAAGGCAATTTTTCTGAGTATAGTCATGACTTTTAAAGGGATGCTGATCCACTCCCGACAGCAGAGACCACTAGAATTAATGGTTAGTACAGACAGATCTCCAGTGAGAAGATTTTCCATATTTGTCAGATTTGTCTTAGCTCACAGTTTCTTGGCATTATTCCATTTTTTAAGAGGTGAGAATTTGCCTCATAGAATTTGCAAACACAAATGGGGAAGGTAGGAGCTTCCTAATACTGTCTGGAAAGTCCTCAGCTGTGAAGCGACACACAGCATCACCTCATGAATGTTAAACCTAAATAAGTTTTTGGACTCTCCGCTGATAGCTTGCCATGCTAAAAGCAAACACAGCTCAGCTAAAGTGAACGGTATTGTGCTTGCTCCCAGCTGCATTCAGGACTAGCAATTGCTTCTCACAGATAGGTAAAGTTAATGCCAGAAGTTACTAATGCAACTGAAAATATAGTTCTAGAATGAAGAAAAAAACAAAACAAAACAAAAAAACCAACAACAACCAAAAATAAATCCCCATTTGAAAAAATCTGTAAAAGAGGTAAGAAGTCAGATTCTCAGATGCTGGGAACTAACATGAGTCAGTTTGCATCAGCAAAGAGTCTGGCCCCATATCTCTGTTTCAGAAGTTCAAATCGAAAAACTAAATTAGAACCTGGTAACTTAGAAGAGAAATGCAAATCAAATGAGGAAAGTATATCAAAGGTTAATAAATTTTGCCAGAGGTTACTCCTGTGTTAAAGAAGCTCTCAAAACATTTAAACAAATTTAAAGAAGTCTTTGAAGTACCTGAACATGGTTTTTACCTTTTGTAATAGCTTACTTTGTACCTATTCGAGGACCATACAGTTGAGTATGTTTCATAGTGGGAGCAGGGAATTGGAAGAGCTGTGCTTTCAACTGATGACACCAAAAAGGGGCCAACAACAAAAAGCCTTTTTAAATGAAATAAAAAGGAAATAAAGCGCTGGAATCCCTGCTTATGAAATCCATGCTTATAGTCAGCTAGAATTAAATGATGCATTTTGTTAAAAAATTAAATATACGGGTTTCTATAAGCATAAATTATTATCTTCCCCCAGACATTCCTAGACAGATTACAGAAGCAGTTTTTAAGCTAATAAATATGAAATCTTCTCAATACCAGTGAGTTTAGCTTCTCTGTACTCCTGAGAATATCAAGTCAAAGAGAGCTGCCTAATTTATATTTTCTAAGTAGAAGATAAAGCTAATTATTTTTAAGTGGAACAATAATTGCCATCAGAAATTAATTCCTTTAGTAGACAGAATCCCAGAAACCAATTTAGGAAAGAAAGGTGTTTCAATCTTCTATTTATTTGTGGATGATCTACTGATTTGATTAACAATGATAACTAACAAGCAGTGGGCTTGGTTACAAATGCCTAGCAAATTGGGCAGACACTTTTCTCACAGAGAAAAACCTCCAAGTTCCTCCAGGCAGGCTAAATAGAAAACAAACCATGAGCAAAAAGACTAATTTATACGAGTAGAAACAACTGAGGGGGAAAAAAAAAAAAAAAAGAAGAGACTCAAAATTATAGTCTCAAAAACAGACTGGCAGGAAACCAGAGTGTAGACAATAGATAAAGCATCTCCTGTTCCTCAAAGGTCTCCAAGGAGCTGGTGAACGGTGCCTCACGGTGCTGCCCAGAGCCATGAGGATGAGGACAAGGAGAAGCAGACCTCACAGTCACCCAGGTTCCCCCATCCAGTTTCCCATGCTGACATTGGACGCCACAAAGCCCTCTGAAGACTCCTGATGATTACGGAGTCATGCTGTAAGGTCACAAACCAGTACCCAACTGCTCTTGTACACCTTCATTGCAGTATTGGCTCTTTTTTCAAGAATCCACTACATTTGCATATTCACCTGTTTTCCATTTAAAACTAACATAAGCTCTATCTCTTCACTAAATGAACTGCAAACTTGCCTCTTACCGACATGAAAAAGCCCTTATGTCTAATCCTGCTCTTGTCAACTTACAGCCTGCTCCAGGTGGAAGAAAACCCTTCTGTGGCAGTATCATTTCCCTTGGAGCTTAATATACTTCAGATTTCCATATAATACCTTCACAGCCCGCCCCTGCCTAAGATATCTGGATGTTGTTAAAACTGCAAGAGCCTCCAAAATGCATCATCAAGAACAAAGCTACCTTCCGACTGGCTTGCATTTTGCTCACACCTGTTGTTGACACAGAAAACCCCACATATTTTAAACCTTCCTCAGTTGTTCTATTTCCAAACCATTTCAGGACCGCTATAATTTTTCAGTGCTCTGTTGTTCCACTCAGAGTGTTTCCTCAGTTTGCTTTGCTTCTGATACAATTTAATAATGAAAGCTTGCAATCTCTCTCCTTTACATCAGCAGCGCTACTCAAATGACTGTGGCATGCAGAAAATAATTTTCTTTCTGTCTCCAACCCACACACTTATCAAGGAAGCTTAGGACCTCAGTTTGTAAGGACATAAAGAAGATTTAACAGAGAAACAAGTCACTATAGCAACACAGGTTAAAAATAAGAAATTATATTTCGTGGTGAAAAGGGAAGAGAATGTTTTATTAAAAAATTATTTTTTATTTATTATTTTTATTAAAATAATATGGGTCTCAGCCTGTAAGCTTGTGTCTTTTATACACATGAATGGTCCCATCTGGGGATACTCACAGTGTCATTGCACACTACAGATTTCTGCTTTCCAAGCTTTTTCAACATTGCACTCCCTTTTGCAAACCTTTTCTTTGCACTCACAGAGACAAGCATCCTACCTTTCATTTCACATGAAACTTAATGTCTCTTTGCTATTTTCTCTGACTCAAATAACTGGAGGAGAGTTTACACAGAAACTCAAATTACTTTAAAGTATTACACTCCATGCTCACTTTAAAGCATATGTCAGCAGGATCAGAGGCCAGTCTGTTCAGGTTTTCTGCCTTAAAATATATCACCATGCCGTCAATGGTTTCCTTCCAAATTCTATAGTTACCAAGGAGAGTATTTCAGAGTATTTCCGTCACATTGTCTTTGCATTTCTCCATCCACTGCTGCTATTGATTAAAGCCACTCGCAGAGCTGCCAGAGAGTCAGAGTTCCCCAAGCTCACGCACAGCTGCTTCCAGTCAGCTGCACACATTCCTGTCCAGAGAGGTATGGAAAAGAGCTGGAACCCCAGCCACCTGTTACAACATATTTTAATAACTAAGGTTGACTGTATTTTCTATGGAAATAGAAATTCTTTGTTATGGTTTATTATCAGAATGTTCCTAGAGTTTGGTACTTGACATTTTGTTGCTTCTCTAGGTAGACCTGATCAATAGAGCTCATCTGTCATGGACTAAAGTGATAAGCAATGGGAAAGGTGTGAAAAGTTAAGTCTGAGATCAAGCTTAACATGAACATAATTCTCTCAAATGCAAAAAGCCTTTGTGACATTGAAAAAGACATGGAGCATTTCTTTCTCTCAATGTCCCATACGAAAAATGGTGACCTTACCACTTGGCAGATGCACAAATGCCCAGTGAGGACCTGAGCATTAGTATGGACAGCACTGTCAGTTCCACACCATGGAGGTAAAGAACATCTCCTCCCTGATATTATAGATGCAAGACTGTACTCATTTCCAATGCTCAGATAAACATCAAAGCCAAATTCCCTGCTGCCTCTGACTACCCTTAGAATATAACTTCAGGTAAAAATTCAGAGGTATTGGAATTCAGAGAAGAACCCTAAATTTCAAATGTGAGTCAGCCAAATTGATTTTCAGATTGATCAGTATTCATGTATAATTAAAGCTAGGGTCTTTTTCAAGGAGTTCACACATTTACCAATTATCAGCATTACAGAAGTAAGAATCACATTTACTGGAAAACACCTCCTGAGTCATCAGAATGCTCTGCCATTGGGTGTATGCCTGCTGAGAGACAGACAGGCATTTTGAGCAAGAACCTCACCCGTGTGAGGCAGCTTACAGTTCCTCTCACTTTGGTGTTTTAAATGTTGAGGATATTTCCAGTCTGATGCATCTCTATTTGTGTGAAAATCTGAACTTCTTTCTAGAAATCCAGGACAAAAATCTACTTGCAGCTAGCTGTCTATAATGTGACTTTAAAGATGGCAATGCTAGAGGAAAACATAGTTTTAGTACATTTCTATATGTTACATCAATATTGTCATTTATCTCTCTGACTGGTCAAGTGTCTATTCTGTCATATCAAAACTTACATGACATTCCAGTAAAATAGTAGATATATATGAAGTTTCCAGGATGTAAGCACATTCCTAACTCTCAAGTTTCATGCCATGTAGAAAAAACACAGGAAAGCACAAAAGAAAGAGACTACATTATTTTCTATCAAACACAAAGATTTAAGACCCTCAACTATTCCACAGTTCCTTTCCTGACTTACTTTGTTCATGTCTTTGCAGATTCAAGCAGCAACTGCTCAGTGAGAGCTTCACCCATAACTACAGGCTGGAGGTATGGAAAAACAATTCCTAAATGCTGTGACTGACTAAAATCATATTATCAAAAATATGTTTCAGAGTTAGTTTTGCCTCTGTTTAGTATTCTATTTTTAATACAGATAGAAAGTAAATTAAGCCACTTACAGTGAACCAAAACTTCCCTTGTTTCCATGGAAATGTTTAGAAGGCTGATCTGAAGTTAACCAGACTGGTAAATACAAATGCTTGCTACCAGCCAGCTTAATCCCCACAGCTGCCTCTCGTGTGCATCATCACACCCAGGAACCTTTTACACTGTGAAATGCTCCTTAATGACAGCTGATTCCTAATCCAGTGCACAGACAGAGCAAGATCCTCTCAAATATATGTCATACTGACAGGGGCAGGGGGGCCACCAAGCCTGAACACTCATTAGCTAGAAGTTGTGTGTCAACAGTAGAGCCTTTTAATATTCTACAATCAAATGATGATCTGGTGCTTTTCTATTGTAATTACTCTTTGCCGATGCCAGTTTTCATCTAACTCCAGCAGTTTTACACTGGTGTAATGCATGTATCCGGTGAAATTACTTCTGCTTTATCCCAGAGTAAGCAAGATCAGAATGAGATCATTTGTGCTTTATTTGTTGGACAGAAATGATGGATCACTTTCATATATTAATACTGACATTTGTTTTGGAAAGATTGTACGTAACACATCAATAATGCACAGCAAGAGTATTGCCTGTAGGTGTGGTTGCAGGGGAAGTGTGAAGGTGTCTTTGGAGGTTTTGCAAGAAAAAGGAAGCTTATATAAATATTGCTACAAAACAACTAACAAAACTCAGTCATTTATTCCTGTGTGAAACTGCAAACTTCATGCACATATCAATTTTTTTGCCTATTCAAGGCAGAAACCTGGCAAAACAAAAAAATGAGAGGCCAGTTTTACTTGGCCAGTGTTTGAGTTCAAGCTGACCTAAGAGCTTGCTGCTACCCGAAGGAGTGAACCTGCTCCTCCATCCCATCTTTCCACACACTTCTTCGCCCTCACACCAGGCACCTTTTCCAGCTTCATTCCTTGCACCAATTTCATGCTTCTCAAGCATTTTTCTGAGGTAATTCAACTTATTAATTTGGAAGAAAATTATACACTTTGGTTGAGGGAGTTACTTTTCCTGCAGCTCAGCAAGTCAAATTACTCCAGCAAGGGACCAATGAATGCCAAAATCAACATGTATAGTCAGAAATGAGTGGTCGCCTCAACAGCAAAGAGCCTCAGCTGTATATCTGAAATGTGTCTGAACTGATTAAACCCTTTTATCACACACAGAATCACAGAATACCCTGAGCTGGAAGGGACCCAACTCCTGGCCCTGCACAGGGGGCCCACCTTGTGCCTGCAAGCATTGTCCAAATGCTTCTTGAACTCTTCCAGGCTTGATGCTGTAACCACTTCCCTGGGAAATCTGTTCCAGTGCCCAAACACCCTCCTAGTGAGGAACCTTTTCCTAATACCCAACCTAAACCCTGCCTGACACAACTTCAGGCCTTTCCCTTGGGTCCTATTGCTGGTCACTGGAAAGAAGATATTAGTGCCTGCTCCTCCTCTTCCCCTCACAAGGAAGGTGCAGACAGCTACGAGGGCTACCCTGTAACTGAACAAATCAAGTGACCTCAATAACTCCTCTGCCCCTCTGGACCATTCATTTTCTATGTGGCTGTTTTTTTGATGCTCTCTAATAGTTCATAAATGATTATTCATTATTTAAGATGCTATCTTTCTGTACATACAGGTAAATATACCCTTCCATATAAAAAACTGAAAAAGCCAAAGAAAACTCAAAGCATAATGGACAGTGACTGGTTGTGCAGTTACCTTGTGCCCAGCTCAAACAGAACTAGCATCCACAATATTTATTTCACCAAACAATGGGGAAAGTTAGTGGCAAAAATTCTCAGTTAAGCTGTGGACGAGGTGTCAATCCACCACGCTGCTGCAGCCCTATATATTGCTCCCAAGGAAAATAAAATCCAATTAAAAATAGACATCTGGAGGGAAAAAAACAGATATTCAAGAGACTAAATGTTTGGACGTATAAGCCCTGAAGAGGCTAAAATCTTAAGCTCTTAGAGGTATTCAAGTCAGTGTGAACAAGTCTGGAGAGAATGGCTTATCAAGTATTTTCAGGAGGAAAAAATACGGTATCTGTAAGTGAAGCACAGCAGTGATTCAGATATTTCTGGTGTGTCACATGAGGTCAAGCCTTTTAACATTTGTCAAACTAGAAAACAACAGCAAAACTTGAACTATCTTTTACCATGACTTGAGTGAGAACAGAGCCCAGCCCCGACAGCAGCTGCACAAGGAACAGCTGGCAAAGACCTAACATGCCTGAGTAGTTTCATCACCTCAGATTATCAGTGTATCATGTCTTCTGTTGGAAATTTAAAAAAAAAAAATAAATAAAAAAAATCAAAAGTAATTTCTTTCACAGCATGAACAGAAAAAATGCTCATCTTCCAAGCATACTGTATCTGCTACTCTATGCAGAATAAAACAGTGCTTCTTTTAAAAATACTTGTCAGAAAAAAGACAAGTGTAAAAGACCAGAAAGGGTATTTGATTAAAAAAACTATAAAATTTAATACATTTTTTTTAAAGCTTATTCCAGGAAAATAGAGGTACTCAGTGAATCAGAAACCTTTAATAAAACTGAAGGTTCTCCCTGAAGCACATTGGACAGTTTGAAGTTTGGCTTCCTGTTTCCTTAAGATCCCTAAAGCAAGTTTCCCTTCAAGGACAGACTGAAGGATTTGGGTTTTTCAGTCTTGGAATGAAAAGGCTAAAGAAGACTCTCACTGCTGCCTGCAACAAATAAATTGAAGACTATGGAGAAGGACGGCCCAAGACCCCTCTCAGACTCACACGTTGAAAGCACTACAGGAAATGCCTACTCAATGCAATCACCATGACAGTGGTCAAATATTCAGAGGGAGGACCCAAAATCTCCAACTAGTAAGGTCCTGAGCAACTTGATCTAAGTTGGTCCTGCTTTGAGAAAGGATTGGACCAGACCCTTCAAAGGTCTCTTCCAACCTAAGCTATCATGTGGTTCTGCCCCATGAAAGTGGGCAGAGAGGATTGTGTCCAGGACAGCATACATGTTTGGAAACCACCTGTGTTTTACAACAGCTTGCTGGGAAAATACACCTGATAAAAAGTTCCTGGTTTGTCACAGCCCCTTCTCCAGCAGAGGAGATTGCACCACTGCAGCCTGAAGTTCATCATACAAAGCTGAAATTTTGTATTCAGAGTACACCTGAGGGATGTCTGGACTGGCACCATTAGGACCAGGACTTTCAATGGAAAAAAATACTCAAGTCAAGAAAGACCCCACCTGCTTCATTATACCCTAATGAATAAAGTCAAGTCCAACTCTGAAACGCTCCTTAGAAGTTAGGAAACTGGGTGACACAAGTTAAGTTGAATGCAGCCTGGTGCAGCGCTTTTATCACAAGTCTCACTGCACAGAATTTCACCACTAGTTTCCCTCCCTGAAAACGCAGTTTCATGGCACAATTACACTAATCAGCTGCCTCTTTGCAAAAGGGGCAATCCTGTTCCTCCTCTCATTCACAGTCCTGTATTTTTGCTGTTATCCTTGTGCCAGCCTTGGCACAGGTTTAACCCTAAGCTGACACAGGACCTATTTTGTAGGAGCAAAAGTGAATACTTTTCTGCCTATAACTAACTTGTCTACTTGTGGGTCCAGAGGAGCAGGAATGCTTGCGCAGGAGCAGGGGGGCAGGAGAAGACAACTATACTGCCAGGGACTGAGAGATCAACTGAGTCAGAATTTGAAACTGCAGCTTGTAAGGCAAATGCTATTCAGTGCCAAATAGTAATGTCAGGAGGGGCCCCTCCAAGCAGTGCAGAGAAGCCCTGCTCAGCAGTGCACTGCCGAGTGCAAGACATAGCTGGCAGTCCCATGCCAGAGAGGTGCCAGGAACTGGCAGCTGAGAAGCAAAAACCAAGAGTACGGATCCCCTGGAGCATAAGTATCTTAGAGCAAACTTTCTAGTTTAGCAGGATTTGGGACCTATTTAGCCTTAGCTGTGTCACCCTTACACAGTACTTCAGAGGTTTCCAGCAAAGTTGGTTGTACTTTTCATTTTAGCATTAACTGCCCATACCAATATCCTGCTCTAAAAGATGCAAATGGGAGTTTCACCACAGAATTCAGGAGTGCAGGGGTAGATGAATATAGTGACTTGCGGAAACAACAGGAGCTTGCCTGGCTTCTGGCACATAGCCAAGCAATTTGTGTATTCAGAAGGGACCATTAGATCATTTAGCCTGACCTGCTGTTTATCACAGGACATTGTATCTCACCCTTGTACTCACTCCAACAAATATGTATCAGGTACATTAAATTGTTATTCCCTGTATATCTGCCAGCCTGAATGAGCAAGATATTGTTTTCTGAAAAGGCATCAGGTCACTTCCAGTATCCTACAGCCTGCAGTGTAAGACTTCCTTGAATAACCCATGAAAGCAATGGGAAATCAGACCACTGAAAAATGGTAAAAGTTGCTGTTTACAGGACCAATATATTTGATTAAATCAGCATCTGACTGCAAGGAAATATTCAGTTGCCAGTAAGAATGCTACCATACATATTTTTGGGAAACCAGGGTATCATTCATAATTCAGTGTATGGTGTCTACTTAGATTAATTAATTAATTCCAAATGCTTGATTAATATTACAATTTTATGCAAGCATTAGTGATGCCCCATCCGTGGAAGTGTCCACGGCCAGGGTGGACAGGGCTTTGAGCAACCTGGTCTAGTGGAGCTCATGGCAGGGGGTTGGAGCTACATGATCTTTAAGGTCTCTTCCAACCCAAACCTTTTTATGTCTCTACGTACAGTGACATATGGTGAACTTCAAGATGCCTTATAGCAGAGATGTCAGGATTCCCATGCTACTTCTCCAGCCACCAGCCCTGGCTCACCCACATCTCACCTTCAGCCAAGATCCAATTACATGCCCTCTGCTATCCCATGGTTTAGCTCTCTAACACTGACAGTGCTCGAGTGTTCAAAGCACAGCTAGTATAAAATGCAGAATTAGTGATAAATGAGAGTGCCTTCATTTAAACGAAATATACATGCCTTTTTAGGATATGAACCTATTGAAAGCCCATCTCAGTCCTTCATTATTTATGTCACTGTGCCTGCAAAGTGACAGAAATCAGTAAACCCCCAAGGCAACATTTGTGCAGTCAAGAATTACCTACTGTTTATGCATTTTTCTCAGGTGCAAGACTAATTAGCTGTAATATTGTAAATCTCTCATGACTTTCACTTGTGTATAGGTCAGGCTTCCTAGCACAGAAGACATTGATATACTGGAGGGAATCCAGGGAAGCTTATCATGACAGTCAGAGGACTGAAGGACATGGGATATGAGAAGAGGATGTGGGAACCAGATTTACTTGGTCATAAGAAAAGGTAGAAGGAATGAGGGACATCTCACTGCTATCTACAGCTACTTAATGTTGTTGGGGGTGTAAAAAAGATGGAGCCAGGCCACCCTCAGAGTTGGCAATAGGGGGGAACACAGGTAACACTTGGTACTGCGGGTTATGCAGTGCAGTAGTAACAGCACTGAGTTACCTTGGGGAGAAGTCACACTGCTCCTGGCTGTATTTTTGAGAGTGAATTAGTACATGACAAGCACTGTACCTCCACACCTAAGCAACATATATCCATAATAGCTTGCAAGTCATCACGCAGATGCACCCACTATTAAGGAAAATTCCCTGTCCGACCATCCCGGAGCCACTCTGGCAGCCACTCTCACTCCACCTGAGCTGGGATCGAGGCCCCTTCACAACTACATATCCCACACTCATGCAGTCAGACCAGGTTTCCTCACCGGCTCGACCCCAGGTTTTCCCATAGCAGAGTCTCAGATGTCTCAATCCTTAAAATAATTTAATCATCATGCAACAACTAAACAGTAGCTTGAGCTGGCGCCTCTGAGGAGGGGTCTCTGAACAAAGGGATCCCTGGGCTTTTATCCCCTCACAAGCTCGGGAAAGTCTGGAGTAACCGGCTCCTGATGTATCTCTGAGTGTCCAGTCACCTGAAAAGGCCACAGGTCTTCGCGTCCTTTCTTATGCAAAGGGTCAGTCGTTCGCGTCTCCCTGTCTCCGGGTCGGGCTCTTGCCCCCCAAAACTCAACCTGCAGTTCTTACTGCAGCTGCACTCTGAGCTACCTGCACTGAATGCATTCCTAAACACCTACTGCATATGGTTTTTTAATGGATAAGATACAATATGAACTAACTTCATGTGTTCCTCCCAGTGATGTCCATTAAGTGACTACAACTCTGAACAAAATGTGTTTCTCTCACTGCCAGTTGTTTGACAGCTGGTGTACAGTTACTGGAATTGTGCTTAAAAACTTGAGCTTGTTTAAATATAACCCTATTTTTTAGGACATGAAGACTTAATTAATAGATAAGCTTAACATCTACAATGCCAAAGTGCAAAGGAAATGCAGTCAGTAGATCTTAGAAGAGGCTCATTTGAAAGCACAGCAACCTCTATAGATCTTCTGTACTCATTTTTCAGAGCAAGGTCTACACGTAGAATGAGAACAGGAATATTATTTTACATAAGGGAAAAAAAAAAGCAAATTACAGACACCACATTTTGTTGAACAATTAGTATCCCCACTCACAAAACAAGACTATATTCTACCCTCATAATAACTTGGAGCTAATGAAGCACAGCTGCTTTATATGCTTGAGAAGTAGATTAAGACACACAGGATGTTCAGTAACTATGTTAGAAAAGTCAATTCCTTAAGATAACTATATCAGTCTACAGAAAAAAAAAACAAAAAAAAACTAAAACCAACCAAAAAAAAAAGAAAAACCTGCTAGCCAAAACTGGCTCTGTACTTTCACTAGACTTGTAATTCTTTTTGATTAACACTTCTGTTTGCACTGGATTAAAAAAAGTAAAAGTAAAGATAATGACAAATAAATCTTGATCCAAACCCTGATACAAGCTGTCTTCATGAATGTGAGTCTGAATTTTCATTCCTTCTTATGTAAAACTAGTGTCAAAAATGTGGTGAGAAAACTTACTTCAACAGCAGTTACTCCATTATCTAAAGTACCAACACCTGTTTAGGCTATTTGCATTTCAGTCCACATGGAACTAAAAGTAGAGTTGGTAAAGAAAAAAAAAGGACAAAATATAAGCATTTTGCCAAAGTTTTCTAAACAGCTTTAATTTACACATCATTTTTCATATATTAGTGTAGTACACGATATTTTCCAAAATGAAAACATTTGTAAGTTAAAGTGGAAAAAAGTAAGAGAAAGTACACAACTTTTGTAAATATTAAGAGCAAAGTATTTGTAACTTCATATCATAGTGTAAAACACTCCTGGATTGTAGACATAATGTTTTTGACATCTGAGTTTTCCTTTGACCTTTGCAGCTCAGAAGCTTCTTTTTAAAATACTTCTTGCTATTTTCCAATCACTTTTCAAGTCACCTTTATGCCAACACTAATGATGTGCACCACGCCTTACTCAGATTAGGTCACATCCTGCTCTAGGTCTGGCAGTGTAAATCTGGTACAGGTGACCTCATTTGAAGTTACTGCAGACTGGCATGGGTATAATTTAACACAGATCTATATTAGTATCCTTTTTAAACACCACTTGAGAACCGGGAGACTTAATTACAATACACTTTACTGAAACACTGAGAATTATCCCCCATTCCAACACAAATAGAGCTTTATGTTAGTTCTTAGATTTTTCCATTAATAATCCACACAGTTTGCAATGGTAGGCATGCTGCTGGTAATGATGTAAACAGAGAAGATCCAGTGAAGTCACTGGAGAAATGTATATGCAAAAGGGACAAGAGAGAACAGAAAGAGCTGCAACGCAATACCTCTACTGTGCTCACACACACACAGGCCCACCTATTAAGCACATTCAGTGCAAAGATTCGCTGCTTACCTTACAAGGCATTGTTAGGGATATTGAAACTGGAGCCTTAGACCCTAAGGAGATGAAGAGGTAGTAGGTGTTTGGTATGCAGATACATTGAATAGGACACAGGGATGATCACAAAAAACCTCAAGATGAAAACTGTAAGGGGTCTTACTAAAAATCACAAATAGACAAAGATGTGGAGGGGAAGTGAACAACAGATCCCATCCTTCTCTCATAGGTTATAATCACAGAATCATAGAATTGTTAAGGTTGGAAAAGACCCTTAAGACCATCAAGTTCAACCATCAGCCTAATACTGCTAAGTCCACAACTAAACCATGTCCCTAAGTACCACATCTACATATGTTTTAAGTACCTCCAGAGATGATGACTCCAGCACTTCCCTGGGCAGCTTGCTCCAGTCCTTGACAACCCTTTTGGCGAAGAAATTTCTTGTAACATCTAGTCTCTCCTGGTGCAACTTGAGGACATTTTCTCTTTGTCCCATTGCTAGGGAGAAGAGACTGATTCCCACCTAGCTACAACCACCTTTCAAGTAGTTGTAGAGAGTTAAAGCCCCTTAGCAGAGATGGCCAGAAACAGTACACGTATCATTGTTCAGACCTTGAACATTAATGTAAACTCTATGGGGGGACAGAGTCTGCAGCCTATATACTCCATCCACATGTATGTCCTGTTCCTCCATTCCTTCAGCAGCTGCCACCTGGAGGTAGGAATTACATCAGCATCCTACCTGCACCTGAGGGGGATTATGAATCAGGGCCCTTGGGACTGCTTTGATTCAGCAAGGAATGCTAGGCAATCCTATGATCACGTTTGCATCATGACACTTTAATGGTTCATAGAAATAAGTGCCTACTTCGCTACAGTCCTAAAGTAGTGTGGGTGCTCACAGTACACAGAAACAAATGCTTTTCTGGGATAGAAAAAAAAAAAAAAAGAAATATTAAAGGAAAAAATATTGCAAGAACAAATAGGCAATTAAAAGTTATTTCTTAAATCTGACAAGCTTTTAACTGAGACAGCCCTGCCATAATAGAACCATAAAAAACTCATTAAATGGCTGTGGAAACTTCTATCAGAAATATATGAGATTTTATTTACAAAAGAACAAGACCCAACAGATGAATAAAGCTCAGATCCACAAGATTTTTTAAATCTTTCAAAGTTTAATGTAGTTCATAAAAAGCTAAATATTGCCACCAAAGTCTATGGAGACCAATTCCATGTGTATCTCTATTAAAGGGAGTGGTCAGAAAGATAACCACAACATTAATTTCTCTGATGCTAGTAATGGAGGAATTGACAATTTTCATTAGAAACAAAATAATGTTTGCAAATGCTCTGATTTAATCTCAGTAGCCATCCCAGTATCTTCTGCATCCCCTTCCATTCCTGTCTGTCCTTTCCTTTTCCAAGTAGGATGACATGCCTGGAAGTTAAATGACTTGGAGAGACATATGCACAAAACCATCAGCATAGGATTCCTGTAAGCACTAGTATGAGCTCATTGCTCCAATTTCTTTTTCTCTAGCCCTTTGTATAGAGCTATCCATGACTGTCATATCACCCTCAGATAGTCTCTGCGTAGTAAATTTGACACTAAATCAGTTGCACGTTGTATACCTCATGGTGAAAATCTTCCCACTTTGTTTGGATCACATTTCAGACACAGATGGTTATGGTTACTGTTCCAGAGCTGATCATAATTGATTGATTCATTGATTGATTAAGCTTTATACACTGATTGCAGGAAACCTTCAGAAGCAGACTTTAATATCTAGTTTATATATCTAATCCAACATATATCTAGTAGCTATACATATGTATAATGTATCTAAATTGTATAGGTTGAGAAATGGCATAGAAATTTCTTCAACAGGGAAACAAAAAGACTTGCCCTTGTTTCAGAGAGATGAAAGGTACTAATTTAAACGATAAACCAGGAAAGCAGCAAAGAAAACAGTTGTAATGGAAAGTTAGAGTCAGGAGGACATGTAAAAGTCTCTGCTAAAACATGTTTCTGCTCAAAGTCCTGTTTGTCAAGTCTTTTAATACAAAAAGATGCATTAAGTTTGTTCACTGCCTCAGAAGTTGCTTATTTCTGTGACTTTCAAATATGTCTCACCAGGTACCATTATGAAGGGCTATCAATTCATGAGTTGCTCCTCCCTCGAGACCACCATTTCGCTCCATCATTAAAACAGCTGGATCCAGAAAGGGAGCTGACATTCTCCAAAGTCCACCAGGACAGGGGCACAGGGGCGTCACCACTGCCTCCCACATAGATTCAGGGCCACAGGCAGAAGAGATGCACACAGGAAATTGAGTCGTGGTTAGGAGATGGGGAGAAAAGACTATAAAGGATGAGAAAGTGGTGAAGGGCAGCATGCAGTGCTGACGAGGCTCAGAGACACAGAAGCTCAGAGGAAAACCATTAAACCCTGAAGAAGGTAAATGGAGTCCCTGCCAGTGGTCAAGAGGAAGGAGGAAAGTGGCTGCATCACTGTTGCAGCCAGATGAGGCCCTTAAAATTCTACACTCTATTGAGACAGGAAGATTCCTCTCTAAAGGCTTAGAAACCATACCCGAAAGTAAACCACTACACACATTTGTGATATTAGAACATCAAGGAGTGTTGGGGATCTGACTCATATTTTGAACATGTAATGATAGCAATATTGTGACACACTAACAGCTTCAATTTACTATAATGGAATTCTCATGGTATGCATGATAGAAGAACACAGCTGGAAACACTTTCATGGGGAGTGTCACAAGTTTTGTTATTATTTGGGTTGGTTTAAGGACTCAGTCCTCTTTCAGATTCAGATAGTGGGAAGAAAAAAATCTGTTTACCTGATGATTGTGTACCCAGGCAGTATTGGAATCCATAATAAAAGACATTATTGGTCATTTTTATTACTAATCAACATTTTCAAACGAGAGCCTGGAGTAAGAGTCCAATCCTTATTAAGGGGTTTTAAGCATATTTGGCCCAATCTGATGTTTTCCATTGATTTTTCTATTAGCAGCCATTAAATATTTAAATGACTTCTCCAAAATTTGATCATAATTACAAAGGAGATCAAGTGCTGGATGAAGAAATATTTATTCAATCAGATATTAGAAACTGAGCAGGATGATCTTCAGCAGCAAAGAATCCTTCCAACACAGTTCCCAGAATTGAAGCCACAGAATTTAGGATCATTTGGAGGTTCAGGGTAAATCCTTATGACTTGGAGCTGTGATTGGAATTTAAATTGAAACTATTTACATCCGGTTTGATTTTATGCTAATCTTTAGTGCTACTCCATAATGCAAACCCTAACGTAGTTATAAATCTGTCAGCATTGTATCAGCTGTGTCAATCCATTGGTCCCTACAGAGATGTAGTTGCTAAAGGATCCTTACCAATGTCACTCTTCCCATGCTTATTTGTGTACCTTCGATACAACACAATAGCTGTTTGCACCCAGAACTTTTCTAACAGCAACAGACAAAACATAATATCTCCAAAATAATATGCAGTTTTTGTGGACCCCAAAGGATGTTTGAGAGAAGGTTGGAAAAAGTTTGAGAACTAACAGTTCCTGAATACAAATGCTGTCAGAAGCCAAGTCTATCCTGCCCGCTGCTTTAACAGCTGTAATGTTGACTGAACCTTTTGGCACTTTGGAGACACAGGGATGCCACTAATAATACCTTTCAAGTCATTCCTTCTATTACCTCTGCTTTACAGTTCCTATTTATTAAATTACTGCCTATCTCTTTTTATATCTATTTTCAAAACAGAGGAACACAGGGATGGGCTTTATCAAAGCAAAAAAGAGCTCATGGGTCAGCTGCCTCAGGCTCCATTGCAAACTGAACAAAATGAATGTTAAGATGCCTGTCACCAAAATCATCCTAATCCAGGACTACAAGGACAGTTTCTGTGACTAAGAAAATATTTACTTGAAATTCCAATGCAAAGACCACTACTGACATAACCAAATTTTATCTTTGATCATTATAGATCAAAGCTTTTTTTTTTTTTTCTTTAAAGCACTGTAAAACATTGTGCTTTTTAGGATCAAGAAGTCTAGCTAGTCTTTTTCAGAAAAAATCAAACTCTAAACAGTCTTCCTTACCCTCCTCTTCATTAATCAAATGTCGTATACATGCATGGACCAGGCTGCATGCATATTTCCTGGAGCTGATAGTTGCAATTGGCACACAGGAAACCCGTATCAACATCTTCTTGACCTTCAGGCTGCTGTGAGGGTCTCTGTTTGTACTCAGGACTGCATTTTGTCTGTAGCAGGTCCTCCTCCTCCACTACTTCCTCAATCCCACTGCTCTTCCACTGCAGTATCATTGGTGATACTATGTGTGTTGCTCATGGTGCAGGCAACAAAGCCAAGCCCTGCCTCAGGAGACAGCTGGAGATCACTGCCAGCAGCAATGCCCCGTACTTGCCGTATGGATGCTGTAGCCCAACAGCAGCAGGTGCTGTTTCTGTGATAGGACAAAGTGGATACAACTTCCACATTTTCTTCTGTGCCTCCTCAATCTGCGCCAGAGGCTCCAACTTGGCTGGCTCATGGGTGACATCCTGGTGACATGTGTCACGCTCTCATCTCGTCTTCTCCCTATCGAACACCCACAGCGTGTTGTGGTGTTATGGGACCCTGCATTGCTGGGGAACTAGAGTTTTAATGTACAAACATAGAAGAAGTGGAAGACAGCTCTGGCTTTTTGACTCTCTGGGCTTCAGCATTTAATGTGTTGAAATAATTGTGTTGCCCATTTGTGTCTTACAGATTGTATCACATGGTTAAAATTTAACAGACAAATTCCACCCTGTGGATTTTGGGAGTGAAATGGTCTGTTTGTAGTAGCCAGGCAACGCTTTCTGAAACAAATATTACATGTACCCAAGAGGTTTTTATTTCTACTGGGAAGTATCTTCTGACCATTTCCTAGCTCATACTTTTCCATAGCGAAAAGCAGCTCCATCATTGCTGCTAGAGAACACTCGGGGCTTTGCAGTGCTGCATTCAGGTTTGGGATGCAGTTTATTTCAAAATGGGGCTAGATTTGTTTGCTAGGGCTAAGCCCTCTACCCAGCTCATGCGTCTAAGTAATTGGATACCCTACCATGATCAGCTTTAGCTCAGAGGCTCTCACAAGTTCACAGCCAAAGCCAAATCTGTGTTGAGGTGCGATGCTGGTGGGGTTTTGCTGTTTATAAAATAAGACTGAACGGATCAGGGAGAAACAGAGCCAAATAACTGTGTCCTCATAAACAGGGATGGGTTGCCATTCATTGATAAACAGTACACTAAAGTCTGCATGACGTTAATTTGCTCATCCCCCAAGTGATACTCTACTGCTCTTTGCGGGTTTGGTATCAGCGAAGAATACTAATTGCTGAATAATACAAAGGTCCCTGCACAGCTATCAGATGTTAATGACCTCCACTTACTATGCTGTGATGGAGCTCAACCCCTGAGCTGCAGTGAAAGGCCACACATTCCTATTAATCCCCCTGTAAAAGTCGCAATCAAAGAAAGCATCATAGTCTCCATAGAAACAACTGAAAAAAATCTCCATAGATATCACAAATAACAGAAAAGGCTCTGTTTGAAAATCTTCAGTTATGGGTGGGGCCCATAGCCTTCTCCCACTCTCCCCATGGCCAAGGAAGCCCATCCTGGGTCCACCAGTTTCTGCCCCAGAGATGCGGTAGGATACAGTCTACAATCCCACTCCAGTGGTAAAGTCAAGGAGGTGAGAATTCGCGCAACTGTGCTAAACATACACTCAGACCTGCAGTGCTTCTGAGGAAAACAGAAATATCACTGATGAACAGCATCAGTGCAGGCAAAACAGAGCCCTGAATGGCATGCCCAGGCCTTCAGGCTCATGCGTATTTTTGAGAAGGCAGGTGGGGAAGAAGCACAGCTCTCATCAGTGCAAAGACAGCAGCAGCTTGTTTATTCTGGAAAGAGAAAACTTGGCCACCTGTTAGGAAAACAGGGGATCTCTGTGGGTCTTAGTACGGGCAGGAGAGAGAGCACAAGGGAAAGAGGGACGGATTGCTCTCTGAAGAAGCAGGAGCGGAGTCAGGAGGCACAACTCAGAAAGGTACCTGAGGCAAAGTGAAGAGAGCAGACAGGTAGCTTTGCCAGAAGGACACCCTTGTCCTCTATGTCCTCTTTCAAATCAGACATCATCTGAAGACTCTGAAGAAGAGAGGTAGGTCTGCATTTATATACAGAACCATGAATGAGTAAGTGGTCACACCTGGAAGATGTTTAGGGGCAAAGCCCCTAAAGGGTTAAGAGCCAAAGAAAGCATCTGTTGCTCACCAACAGAGATGTCTTGCTTGGAGATATCTGCTTGGAAATCTGTGCTGCACCCAAGTTACCCTGTGCATTTCTGCATGCTTCTGACGATACTGAAATGTGCCCATTGTGGACATTACCACTTCCCTCTTAGAGCTATTTCACAACCATATATATATCGGTCTTGTCCTCAATTTTTTCTTGCCCGTGTGCCTCTTGATCCTCTTTGCCCTATATACAGATACCTACTCTGCCACCTTAAATGCATTTTTTCTTCCTTGCTATATTTACTGCCTTCAGGCTTTTTGTAGAATGTTCTTCTTTCCAACTCAAATCACTTCCAAGCCATGCAAAATACATGTTTAATCTTTCCTCTGTATATATATATATACACACACATATATATCTGTATGTGTATATATATATATATATAAAATTCTCTCCAGCCCTTTCCCTTCTGACACTTTTCTCTGAATTCCCTCCAATTCATCTATGTCAGTCTGGCATTGATATGCCAGAGCCAGAGACACTGTTCCACCTGTGCTGTATGCTGGATCATCACCTCCCTGGAAGATAATGTTTTTGCCTCTGTGTATAGCCCCAAAATCATACTCTTCAGTGCCAATATAAGCCCACATCTAAATGGTTTCCTACTGCTATCTCCAAGATTTTTTTTTTTCATTTCTAGTGCTCTATAAGTGTCTCTTTCCTGCAGAACAGCTGAATCTCCAATTATTTTTCCCAGATGTACAAGACTGCATTTTCCAAGCCAGAACTTTTCTGCTACTATTATTCCATATCTCTAACCTTTAATATCCTTTCTACCACTCTCGTTAATCTTCCCAGCTCACTGCAAGGCAACACACTCTACTTATTTAGGGATACAGTATATCTTGAGCAGAAAGAAAACCCAGGAAAAAACTGTCCCTTGAAGCTGACAATTTGCTCGCTTATGAGAGGCATCTGTTAGCATCTACAGATACATGGAAAATTGTTTTTCCCTCCATGCTTGGTCCTTGCTTCTCTTTGGCATACTGGAGAGAAACAGAGGGTTAAAGCTGGGGATTCCTCTCCCACTCTTTACTCCCTGCAACTGCTAACCCATCTGTGTGAAGGAAACAGAGGTGCCCCAGAGAAGCACCAGAGAAGAATTCTAATCACACAGAATCACACAGAATTACAGGATGGTTGGGGCTGGAAGGGACCTCTGGAGATCATCCAGTCCAACCCCCCCACTAAAGCAGGTTCACTTAAAAGAGGCTGCACAGGATCCCATCCAGGGCGGTTTTGAATATCTTCAGGGAAGGAGACTACATAACCTCTCCTGGCAACTTGTTCCAGTGCTCTGTCACCCTCAAAGTAAAGAAGTTTTTCCACACATTCAGATGGAAGATCATGGGTTTCAGTTTGTGAATATAGCCCCTTGTCCTGTTGCTGAACACCGCTGAAAAGAGTCTGGCCTCATCCTCTTGACAACCACCCTTAAGACATTAACATGCATTTACAAGATCTCCTCTTGTCTTCCTGCTAACTACAGATGCTCACTCATTTCATCCACATGGGAGAAGAGATGATCTTGTCTCTCTTGTGTTTCTTACAGTTCTTACATCTCACCAGGAAAGCAACTCCACAAAAATGAAACACAAATCTCAGTAGCCTCCCACCATTACTCCTTCCCACCTATCATTTCTCCCTCTGTTTATCACTTCCCTTGATGGTCTCAGGCAGCAAAAAGGTACTCTAAGCCAAAAAGAACTCCTTAATTTGTTTTTGGGATTCAGTGAATCAGAAGCTCTCCTTTCTGAGTCAGGTTTTTTCTAGAAATACTATTTCTACACAACCTCCCATTGGAGTCAATGAGGGCACAGATATTTCCTAATCTTCCTCTAACTCCCATCAGCACTGATGTGGTCAGTGCTTTCGTAGACAGGCTGGATGTACTGATTTCAAGTGCTATTCATATGTTTTCATTCTCTTGCTCCATATGGTCCCTAGCCAGGGAACAGAGATTTTTCTTACCAGCTGCTCTCAGGATGGATCAGACAGCAGCGATACTCGGAGCAATATAAATAAAGATGCAGACAACAAAAGTTATAGAGTTCAAATCCTTCAAGTACAACATTGATTTAAAGTAAACTTATTAAAAGCTTATCTATATTTTTTAAATCTCACAACATCCTGGAGTGGAAGCAGATTACCACCCCCACACTACAGCTGAGAACACCACACAGAAGCACAAGACATGTCAAAGCTCCCCTTTAAATTGTCCCTTTTCAGCTCTTCCCAGAAGCTGTCCTGGGTATTTCTGAATTTTGCCCAGAATGATTAACAATTAATATTTTTCCAGAGACAGTTATTGACCGTTTGTACCAAATGTGAAATCCTTTTCTCCAAGCTAAACCCCCCCAGATGCCTCAGCCACTCCTCATAAGACTTGTGCTCAAGACACTTCCCCAGCTCTGTTGTCCTTCTCTGGACTTAACTCCAGCATCTCTTTCTTGCTATGAGGGGTCGAAAACTGAACACAGAATCTGAGGTGCGGCTTCCCCAGTGCCAAGAACAGGGGGACAATCACTGCCCTGGTCCTGCTAGCCACACTATTGCTGATACAAGCCAGGATGTCATTGGCCTTCTTGGCCACCTGGGCACACTGCTGGATCGTGTTCAGCCACTGTCGATCAGCAGCCCCAGGTCCTTTACTGCTGGGCAGCTTTCCAGCCACTCTTCCCCCATCCTGTAGCAGTGCTTGGGTTTGTTGTGACCCAGTGCAGGATGCAGCACTTCACTTTATTGAACCTCGTACATTTTGCCTCAGCCCATCAATCCAGCCTGTCCAGATTCCTCTGTAAAGCCTTCCTGTCATCCAGCAGACCAACACTCCCACTGTAATCTGCAAACTTGCTGAGTGTGCACTCAATGAGTGATGAGAAAGAACTCAATTTCTGGATGAGAAAGAAGAGAGTACAGGTCCATTGCAATGCTGGGGACCACCCCTGCCAGTGAAAGGGTGAGGAGGAGGAGATGGAGCAAAACTTGGAGAAGCTGGGGGAAGAAAGGAAAAGGCTGAAATCAAGGAATGTGCTTGGGCAGCAAAATACATCACTGACCAAATACCTCTGCAGGCTTAGACAATGTACCCTTCCTCTGTATTTCAGGCATTTCTGGCTCCTTTTTCCAAACACAAAGCTGCTCTGAAATGAGAGCTAACACCATAAAACTTCTTGAAGGGCTACAGATTTGAAGAGAAATAGACAACTACTCCTGCAGCCAAATGTGATGGATGAATGCATCTAGCATCAGCTCTTTGGACTGTGTTTCCTATCCCTTCGATAAAAAAAGAATGTTAATTGCCAGTGAAACCCTCCAGTGTCAGGCAAGTGAGGATAATAAGTGTGCTAGTAATGCCCTAAGAAAGCAACATAACATAAAATATACCTTTTTTCATGACAGTAATGCAAAGCAAAATATATATCTTTTGTATACATATTTATCTATAAAAAATATCAGATGCTACTTTAATTTTATAATAAATATAATGTATTAAAAAGATGTCATATTCAAAAAGGGAAGGCTAACGAAATCAGCCAACGTTACTTGAAAAGTGGATGCAGAGAGAGAACAGTGGTCATTTATCTCTTTTTCCTGATGTCAGGAAGGAAAAGATTAACAGATGGTAAAAGTAAAATCTATAAGGTCAGCTTTGATTGCTTATTTATTGCTGTGCTATTATCAGTTATATCTATACGCCCAATGAAACCCAATGCACCCTAACACCAGAGCTGGGCAGGAATAAACGATTTGCACTCTAAAAGGAGGAGAGAGAGAGAATCGTAGTAATTCAGATGGAGATCATGAGTCAGGGCAGGACTCATCTTACCAGGTTTAGACATTTACAGTGTGAATGTGTCCAAGAGAGGCACTTCAGAGACCCAACTGCTCCTATTCTGAAGTCTGCACCTGAAACAGTGTATGCCTCTCACCTTAGAAATGCCTCTTTTTCCATACTGATAATAAAAAGGTTCCCATTGAATATGTTAAGCTATACTGCCGAAGTTATTCAGAATTAATATAAACCCCATATAATTCCATGATGGCACAGGGACCCATCAGCACAGCTGATCATGCAAGGCTGGTCACAGTTGTACCATCTTGTGATTAACAGTCAGTTATGGGGCAGGGCTAAGGGAGCATAGTCATGAGGCTGGGAGCTGTCAGGGATGGGAACTCTAAAACCAAGCAGGAGACTTTTTCCAGCCCCATATCAGTATTAGCCACAAGAGAAAGAAGGAAGGGAAGAGACAATACTCATAAAAATTACATCTTTCAGCTGTAAGCTACAGCAAATTAAGCAAGCAATGTATGAACCACACCATTAAATCCTAGAAACTTCTCAGGGACTCTAAGATAGGAGGGACAGTCCTTTGGATGCAGATATTGGACACACTGAATATTACCAAAGATACTGCAGTGCCCTTATATAAATCACTGTTCTCTTTCCTCCGGAACACTGTGTGCAACTCTGATCACTCAGTGAGAGGAACACAGCATAACTAGATAAGGCAATATTCAAAGAAGGGCAGCAAGGCTGGGGATGAAAATATTTGGACTGTGCATCTCTCTGAGGAACAAACAGGAAGAGACATGAAGAAATACATAAGATAATGACTGAGATGGATAAGAGGTATGGGGTCACTCTGTCCACTTCAACTCATGCAGTGTCTGAGACAGATGACTGCTGGAGAGCCAGCTTGTGGAAACGAGCTAAAGATGTGGGTCTCATGGACATCCCTATTCTTTTCCCCTTTCCCTTCCCCTTCCTTCTTCCCCATTCTGTGGTCCAGACCATTTGCCTACGCAGCTACCCAGGCAGAACTGCCAACAGGAGATGGGACAAGAATGCGGTCTGGGTTTGTGCAGACACCCAGCCCAACAACAGCATATGTTAAGGTTGGGTGAGTCAGTCATGATGTCCCATTTCAGCTTCTCCAGAATGCAGCCAATATTTTTAGTCAATATAAAATCCCTAAATTCTCTGGTTCTCAAAAAAGAATGAGACTTGAGACTATTTATACCTTTCTCCTAGCAGACTGTGAAAAGACAGAACTCTCTGTTCAACTGCAAATAGGGAATATCCCAGGTAGGAACCAATACTCCAAGTTCACAGGTCCAGGGAAGGGAACCCTCTACCACTGCTACAGTTCTTCAAGGCAAAACTGAAAGCACTGAGGGCAGCAGTCATACAGGTTTTGTTGGTCTTTGCAAGTTCCCTGGTTCCTCTGGAAACTTCACAGAAATTAAAACTATCTTTTTTGTCTGTGGACAGAGCCTTTGTTGGATTCTTGTGACTCACATGAACCTTACATGGGTTCAGCCTGGAACTGGAAGTGGGTACATCCACAGTGGAGGAAAAAAAATCTAAATAGAGCAGAATTGGACTGTGAAACCCCTTGCTACAAAACACTCCTGAGCTCTAGATCTTCGCTCAGTGAAACAAAACAGAAGATTTTTGTTTAAAACAATTCCTTCAGGATTGTTATTTGTTTGATTTTTAAGTGCAGGACTAAACTGAATAGGCCATTGCACTGATTCAGCACGTGTGAGACAAAATTGGCAATACTACAAATACAGTTCTTTGGCACAAGTGCATCATTATCAGATCAGCAGGATAGATTTTGGTTTCCAAGAACAAGTTCATCCAGCAATCTGTGTTATTGAAGAATACATAATCACCCTGGTATCTCATAAATGACATCACTCTTGCATCCAATTCATTAATATGGAACAAGGAAAATAATACAAAAATAATTTTAAATCATGAAATTAAAAATTAGGCAACTTTTTAAAAAGTCCTTGTTCATTGGATGTTGAAAAGAATATGTCTAAATAGTTCAGCTCATCTCTCATAGATAGGTAACACTTTCTGTAATTCCTGATATCAAATTTGCTTTGCTTTTCTCTTTGATTTTGTTTTATTACTCTTTTAAATCTGTGCAAATGGTTTTATTTTCCACATTTATTTCTCAATTCACTTATTTCAAGAATTGTTGCTATGTTAACTACTACATTTCCTCCCATCTGTGGTTGCTCTCTTTCAGGACATAAATTGTTTCTCTTTATTTGTAGTAGCTTATGATTAGTAATTCAGTTCTTCTGAGGAAAGTCTGAGTTACTTTATGAGTGATAGCAATTTATTTTATGAACAGCAGGACCAAGGACTAAAAACACTGAAATGATCCTGCTTGAATTACCTGAAGTGCTCAATCCCACAGAGCTGCACTGATATTAATGTATCCCCACCTGGGAAGAAAATTATGTGATAATTTCCTGCTGCATCCCATATATTTTAACAAAGATATCCTGAACAAGCATGCTTAGAGGGTGCTGTCATAAACTAATGAGAACTAAAGACAACAGAAGCTGAAGAAATTGGAATGGTGATGTTTAAGCAGGACGATAAAAAGAAGCAGAAGGCCAACTCAGTCTGGGTGGACATGCTAAATCATTATCCACCTCTCAGCAGGTCCAGTGATTTGTCTGGAAAAATAAAACAGAAAACTGGCTAAAACTAAAGTTTGCAGAGTTCAGGGATCTCAGAAGAGGAAAACTGAAATTATCTTTTCTGAAATAATTCCATGAATAAGACAGCAGAAGATTTGGACTGTTTGTTCTGAAAAAAACCCTCTAGACATGGAACTGAAAGTACATGATTTTTTTATGCCAAGTTGGATATTCCACCAGGAAAGCAAGAGCCATCGGTGGATTACTTTAACACAGGTAGGGCAGACTACCCAAGTTTGCCAAAACAGCCACTGACTGTCAAAGAAATGCTTCAATGGGAGACACCTGAAGAGTTTGTTCTATTCACATTATCATTCCTCTTGCTTTTTCTTTGGCAAGGTCCCTGGTGACAACAAGCTAGGTGTAAACAAATTGTAATTTAACAAAGGCATAACAAGAAGCAACGTCTGGAAGGTGTAACTGGACAACTTCAAATCAGAAATAAGCCATATCTTTTAGCCAGGAAAGTAATTAACCAAGAGATTAATGATACAGCCTACTGTGAAATTTGCTGATGCTTTCTACCTTGATGCGTTGAAGCCAATCCTTCTTGGCAAAGATTCTTTATCCAAACATAAACACTGCTGGGCTTGGTAAAGGGTACTGCATAAAGTACAATTCAGGCCAGCCAAGTTAATGGTCCCTTGTGGCACTCTGCTTTACAAATCTATTAACTAGAACTTGGGATTTACAGAGTAGTGGGCCAAAGGAACAACTGTGATTGAGGACGTACAATCAGTTCCCATGGACTCTATCATGTTCCTTTGGGAACCGTTGGCAAAAATCCCATTGTATGGCAATACTTGCCACAAATCGCAAAAGGAGAAGGCTTTTATAAATGAGAGTGAGAAGGCTGAAGGGGTAAAACAGCATTTTCTAGTTGTTACATCTATAAATACTTAGGAACTCATTTCTTTGATAGCATTTAGAGAATTCAGACTCAATGAAAGTTTGTCCCGATGGAAACAGAGATCTTTGCAACAACCTGCTGAGAAATAACAAGAAATATATTAATCACTGTATAAGCTTGTGCTTTGACAATTTTAAACCCACTTCCCATTTTCTGTTCCATTTCTAACAAAACCAACCAAACAACGTGAAATTTGACATGTCTTATGTTACCTTACAGAACATTTTATTTGGAAAGCTTAACCTAATCAAAGGGAAACCACACTCAGAAAGCAGAATTGCATTGCTGACCCATCAATTACCCTTAATGTAAAATATATTTTTTTAAAATGTCCTAACATGTCCTTTAATGCCAACTCTCAGAATGAATTTGCCTATAAACTTCAATTTTCTTTTAGTACTTACAATGCAGCAGACATAAAGAAACAGCCCATAGGTTTTGGCATCTGCAAAACACCCTAACCAAACATGGACTTTAATATAGACAGAGACATTAGTAAACTGAAAGCAAAATCCAGGTCCTAAATGTTTAGATCCATCATGTGAATATCACCATACACGTATCATGTAATATTGCTGTTTAATAGGCTTCAAAATGCTGACTGTGTGTTCTTCATGCTGTTCTGCCTCTAACAAGGGAATGAATAATGGCAGCACTACCACTGATCTTTTGAGAACATCTTTGATGTTCTCAAAGTCCGTGTTGTGCCCTGGATATTTTGAAAACAGGCATATATCCCTTTTCTAGATGGCCACGAAAAGCAGATGACAGACCTCAGCAGGATGGGCAGTAGGTCCCCCCCAGAAACAGGAGAAATAAAGATGAATGGGAAACACAGAAAAAAAACCCATATGCAGAGGTGGGAGAGCATCTAGCAACAGGCCTTCAGCTTTGAATTGAGTTCTCAAGGCCTCAGGACTGAGCTTTGTCTCTTTCTCCAACTAAACTTTTCTTGACTTGCCTGCAGTTTTATTTTAATCTGGTTTAGCTGACACAGTAATTCCTTTAATTGGTCAGGTGTCTATGGCTAATTTGTTTTACTTACATTTATCTTCTTTGGAACAACTATAGTTGTAGAGAGAGAGAAGTAACAAGCAAATAGTCCATCTGGAGTGAGATATTTTTGGCTCTAACACAGTGATGCGGTATAGAGAAATACAAGCCTGGCACTTTCAGAAAGGGAGACACAGGAAATGGCACACAGGACTACAGGCAGGGGATGATAAGAGATTGGGCACAGGCTGGCTTTGGAGAATTTGTCACTATAAATAACTTATCCATTCTCAATTAGATGAAAAAGTGCACAAATCTGGTTGTAGAGGTAATATAAAAAACAACGGAAAAATATCTAAGATACAAAAAGAGCATCAAATATAGAATATTTGGACATAACCTGGAGTTGCAGGCCAATGAAGAATGAGGAAAGGCATAAATGTGTGTTAGAAAACATCAAAACATACCAGGAGAACCTATAGGGAGGAAGATGAAACCATCCATATTCCTCTCAACAAACCATTCCAGATGCTGATGATTCTTCATAAGATCCAGCACTCCTCAGCACCAAAATCAGACTGAAACTACCAACACTAGGGCTCAGAGAAGAGCAAAACACCAGGAAAAAGGGTAGAAACTAAAAAAAGTGAGCATAACTATTGCAACTGATTAATTTCTTTATTAAACAGTTAAATATAGCCTAATAATGATTAGACTCTTAAGATTTCAGTTATACTAACAACAGCTTTCCTTACATATATCATGTGCTTGTTCTTGGCCATTAAACAAGATTTTGAGCAACATTTAATGCTGCCCTCCAGTCCCTTCCTTTGGGAGAGAACAGGTATTAGGAATCTGCATCACCTATTGCAGAGCACCACTGAGGCTAAGGGATTAAGCCTACATAATAGGTGGACAGGGTTGTCTGAGGTATCCTTACTGTTATAAGGAGTAGATTTAAGACTGCTTAGTCACATTATTTCAACATTAGTATTCAGTAATAAATGGTTTTTGCCTACAGGTTATGATTTATCCCTTCACACTCTGATCTGATCTTGACCAGAAAGGACTATCAGAACATCTCTGTACAAAGAAAAGCAATGAATCATCTAATTTTCTCATCTCTGAGAGATGCTGTTCTTCCAAGCACTCGCAAGGATTCAAACCTGCTTATCAGCCTCATGGACCAAAGCTACAGGGAGAGAAGTCTCACTACGTTGCCTCTATTCTGAAGTTATCAGGATTTCCATACATTCAGCATGGGACCAAAAACTAATAAAGGCAGAAACCGTCTTTATGATTAAGGGTATTGATTGTGCTTGTCTAATTGCCTTGCGACAAATTCAAAATAGTCCATTATAGGGTCTCTATGGAAATTATTGCACAACTTGAAATACAGAAATTCACTTTTGCACATTACCATTATGTATATTTTCATTTTGGGGCCCAGAGAGGAAGGTCAAAAACATAAGTTTCTTTTAAAAATAGTCTCTTCTTCCTCTAATGAACCAGCCTCAAAGCTAGCTCTTGCACAGATGTTACAGTGCTGTTAAAGTGGACAGAAATAATGCTGTTCCTATTAAACCAAAGCTTTTTACATTGTGTGCTTTCTAAATTCTGTCCCTCCTTCATTTGCAATAAATAAAACAGTTGCCATGGCACAAAGGGAAACCAAACAGCTTTTTCTCTAGGCAAAGGTGTACCTCACCAAGCATAGCAAGTTGTCTTTCTCTCAGATCTGAGTGAAAGTAAAGGAAGTTTCATTTCTAAGGATTGAATTCCCCTATGAAAACCTGAATAGAAGCAGATGGAATACATATAATCTACCACTGGCTGGCAAAGATGTAAAACGATTTTTCTAGGTCTGTGGGTTATTAAGACAATCCACTTGTAGAAATGTCTGACTATCAGTAAATAAGTCACTAAATCTCAATCAGGAGATTAATAGCATTTTAGGGAAGTAACTGATCTCCAGAAGCTCTTACTTTGCAGCACAGGTGAACTGGGAATTGGAAGAAACAGTACTACCACCTTCAGCAGAAAAATTTCCAAGCAGTGCACAAACATGAATGGACGAAGTCCCACAATGCAATCATAGGATAGATAGTATTCACCTCTTATGGCAGACTGGAAAATAACATAGAGGAATTACACAACCTGCTGAGGGCTCAATATAAGTCAGCAAAGGCTCTGAGAACCGAACCTAGGAATCACAGGCTCCTACTTCAGCCACTACAACATCAGGAACAAGGAAAGATAGAAGTTTCAGAGTTACTCTGTGGACACAAAGATAACAGCAGGACATTTTGCTTGCTAGTATGAGCATGTAGGCTCATGTGTAATAGTTACATACAGAATCCCCTACCTTTCAGGCAGGACTTTTCACTTAGGAAAAGTTAGATATGTGCAAATCTATCCAAAGCATCAATCCATCTACAATGCAAGCCACTTCCTCAAGGTTTGTGATTAAAGATATTCCTCTTTCAGAAGAAACATTTCTGGTGTCTGTCAGACAAGAATTAATTCACAAAACTGATACTTTTCTTTTTTAAACAGAAGACATTTTAATAATAAATGTTCAGCATTTTAAAATTACATTTAAACTCAAACAGCATTAATGGTTTTTTCACAAACTCTTGGAGATCAGGGTGTTAACAACATATATTTCTTCACTTAAGATGGAACAGCCAACACACAAAATTGTGACCTGCAGTACTGCACATTCAAGACTTGAAGTGCATAAAAACTACAAACAGAATTATTTCTTCAATAAAGCAGAAAATCATAAATCGCATGGAACATTAGATTCCTGTATGCCGCCAGACCAGTCCCTTGAAAATGAGGAATGTGGCTTCAATGCCTTCACAGCAACTCATGGGATACACTGTCTCAAATTTTCAACTCCAGAAGAAATATGCAGCTTAAAAGAATTTAGGACTGGAAGAGCTCATACATATGCTGAGTGATTTCCTAAAAAATATGACTTACTAATGGAATAGTGATGGAAGATAGAACTGACTTTTTGAAGAATGTCCATTTGGTACTCTGTCACACATCAACTGCATCATATCAATATCTGCTTCGATACAGCTCCATGATTCAAATAAGTAATGTTCAAGAAGTATGTCTTTCTCCCACTTCCTGATGTTTGGGTTTTATGCTTCTGATGCTTTAAATGACCTTATTCAATAGCACATGGTTTTTTCCTCAAGTGGAAGACATTCAGGAACAAAAATATACAGGCTAGTTGTCATGTCCATATTCTTTATAGCAGAAGTATTGAGTTCTCCTGGATGTCAAAAAGTTCCATGGTACAAGTGATGCAGCTGTAATGGTCAATAACAGTCCCATGGTGCAGGCTGATGACTGAAGCTGAGCTGCGAAAAATACCAGTGTAGAAGAACCTGTCAAAGAATGAATATGAAAAGTTCATTCAAAATTAAGGATACTATTTTATTATCTTATGTAAATAGAAGCCATCCACTAGAAATTCAACATGCTGAAATTGCTGAACAGGAGACCTTGTCAAACCCATGCACACTATGTACTTATGCCTGGCAACTAAACTTCACAAAGTAATTAGATGATCTTGCTCCATGCTATTGTGACCCGCTATATCCTATTAGCTCCAATAGGATTTAAGAGAGGATTTAATCATTCCCTGTTTAAACAGTTGTCTTGACTTATGCAGCCAAAGAATATTTATTTCCTAATTAATCTTCCTTTTCTATCTTCTTTGAGAAGGGTTGGAAACACTACAGCCAGATTCTTACACCCCACCTTCTTAAGAAGCCGCAATCTACATGAACTTGGGAAGACAGAAGCTGAAAAAAAAAAAATCATGTGATACTTACTTGGAATAAAACTATGGCAGTGCGAACAAGAAAGAGAACCAAGAACATTTCTTTCTAAAAACTGATGGGATAAAAGTCTGAGTTTGCTTCAAAGATGACTTTATAGACTACTGAACCAGTTGTACATCCCTCCTTACTGGCTATATCCAAAACTACTCAATTAAAATAGGAAACTTGACTGAGGGAAACAATTTTGTATTTAAAGAGATGAATAATGCTTGTAATTATTAAATGATACTTTTTTAAATTTTAAAACCGCTCTAATGAAAAGTAGATCCTTCTCCCTCCTTAGATATTCAGTGATCATTTGGAAAGCCATATACAATTTTCTGCATATTCTTCTCTAACCAGTAGACATTGAAGTCAATGGCACCAGCAGAACAGAGAGAACACTCTTATTTTTTGTTGTCGCTTGTGGAAGTCCTTCCTATTTAGGTTATTCACTTCTTATCCTCAATCAAAAGAGCAAAGTTTAGAGAGTAACTGCTAAGCCCATCGTCATGTCAAAGCACCAGATCTTTTGGCAAGCAGGCAACCTCAGAAAAGGGACTGAGCCCTGGGAATCTCCTGCAAGCCGGCGAGAGAAAACGACTGCAGCCATTGCTTTCTCCCATTCTCCCTTTTCTCTGTCTTCTAAGTGGAGTTTGGCTTTACAAGTCATGGGATAGAGGTATCTGCACGGCGCTCATGTATGTCATGGAAAAAAGGGTGCTTCTGCCCTAAGAAAGGCAAGTTCACTGATGGATGAGGGAACATGTTTTGTCTCTCTCAGCTTGTAAGAGTTTAAGCACCCTTCTCTGAAACTAACTGTATTTGACGCAAGATGAATGACAGCTCCTGTGCAATGTAGTTCCACATGCCTGTAGCTGTCCCATCCTGCACGCTCAATACCTGCTTTGGGAACCTGCTAAATCTTAGAAAGGAGGAGGAGGAGAAGGTTGGGTGGCACCAACACAGCTGCCTTTTGGAAAAACTTCAAACCAACCTGGTGGATAAGACCCTTTTTTCTAGGACTCAAGTCACACACACAGCAGATCCAACCGTCTAGCTCCAGAAGAACTCTTCTGAGGAGAGCTTCCAACAATACCGTAAGGACAACCAGAGACCTCTGCTGTTGGTGTAAAGGGACTTGTGAAGTAACCTTGGCCAAACTAACAAAAGAGTTTTAAATAATCAATACTCTGTTACTGACAAATTAATCAGCACTGACTATCCTCAGATATGACATTGCCATACTCCAGCCAAATAACCCAAGATAGCAACACGAGTAAAATGTCCAATCTGCCAGATTAACATCACAGCACCTTAAAGAGGAAAGTTTAACAAATATAACTCTGTATGTTAAAAGGAAGCTTTTTCCCCCTCAGAGTTTATCATTCTACTAAGAATGATATGAACTGAATTTAACGTATAAAAGGTAATCAAACAAGTGAGACAAAGCAAGATGTTTTTCTATCCATATTACACTGAATAACAAGTCTTCCCTGAGCAACAGCTCCACCTAAAATCAAGCACTAGCAAGTAACAGAAAAGTGCCTGCTTTTTTTTCAAGAGACCTTTTCTGCTTCTCTTTCACATAGTAATAGGGTGCCTAAAACCCTCTACCTCCTTTGTTCCCACCTCTGTGTTTCTCAGTATCCAGCTGTTCTCACCACGTCATACCAATGCACTTTCTCAGTACTCTGAGAATCCAGGACTATTAATCTTGTTTTGCCACTGAATATATCAGACAGTAGATGGATTAAGTTTCCATACTCTGCCTTATTGATGTCTCTTAGCATTGATTAAGAAGAAAAGATTTGAAATAGTAGATCACCTTGTAAGACAATTTCATCTTTTTTTTTCTCTGCCTGCACTTGCCCAGTTATTGCTAGTTTTGATTCAGTGGTGTGGACATCAAACCACTAAATATTACAAATCAGTCCCTGGAAAGTCACCATAGGACAGTGTCTTTGATATGTGGTCATGAGATCATGACTTTTCTAAAGGTGCCTATGAAAGTTTTGCCAGTCATCCCTGAAGGAGCATATTTGACCTTCTCTTTTCTCTTCAGTGCAATTGGAAGACTTAAATTAGGTGGACTTGTAAACTCTATTACAGTTCCAGTGCGTGTTCAAGAACTGTAGCAAGATGTCACACCATTAAGCAACTAATAAGAGACAAAATGAAAGAATACTGTTTCCTGGAGCAGGTTCTTCTAATTCTATGAAGATTAATATTTCACACGTAGCCTTTTCTAAGAAGTGAATAGGATGTCACCTAAGTGGGATGTACTCCTGCTTCTTAGAAAGTTGTATTTTAATTCCTGAAAACACTAATTTTCTGATTTTATATGGAGGCAGGAGAAAGAAGACCCAGAGTTAACAGCTTTTATTGAATGAATATAGAAGGCAAATACCTAGGAGGTGGATTTTAAAGCAAAGACCTAAGGGAAGAATAAAGTGTACAATTTCCATCAGAAAATATAAAAAGGAAGAAAAAGCAAATGACACTATAAGAAGGAAATAACCACAGGGCTTTATGTATGCATGGCCTGGATAGTGAGAAACATTGAAAGGATGATGTTTAGATACGTGGTACAATCAATCATAAAATAATCTCATAGCTGTTTTGTTCATACTGAACTGTTAATGCAACTTGCTTAGAAGGGACCAAAAAAAAGGGACACTGCAGGGCACACAGCCAAAAGTTTTCTGAGGGGCCAAGGCAAAAATGCATTTCCAGTTTGCTTCGAAAAAGGGAGACAGAAAAGATTACAAGTTGCAAGAGTGAGACAGGAAAGTAAGGCTTGAGATTTGTGACTTGTAAAGAGACTACAATTGCAAATATACCTCTGGATAGGGTGGCAACACTCCCTGAACCATGCATGTATTGATAATCATTACTCTAGGAAGTCCAGGTAAACAATTTCACTTAACCAAGGAGCAAAGAACAATGCAGATCTCAAGAGAGTGAAATAATTAGTATATATTTTTATAATTATTATATAAATTAATATATATTATTCACAAAAGTAAAATATCTTTTATTAATCACTGCCAGATTGGTAACTGTAATAAACAGGAGCCAACAGACATATTTAACATCAATTATTCTTCAAAATTCATAAATAATAAAAGGAAAAAAGGGATTCTTCCTGAGGAAAGCTACTAATGCATTATGTCTAAAACACAGTGGGAACAGTAAAAGTGGGCTTGTAAGAAGGTTACATGCAACTACTTTGAGTTTCTGCTTCCTGTTAGAACTAAGAAAATATTTAAGCTGTACTCACTGAACATAATTACAGACGCTTTCAAACATCTTTAAATATTTAACTACTTAGTCTTCACAATATCTCTATTAAATCGATGTTTCCTTGTACCCCCAATTTACATGAGGGAAACATGTTTTATAGCTTATTTTTAAAAGTGGTTTTGTTTCTTTCATGTGTTGCTGGAAACTGGAAAAAACCCGCTGTATAGAGGCCTTTGCAGGTGCAGCTTTGTAGATGCAGACACAAATGAGAGGCTTTCAGCACTTTGATTATTGCTGCCAGTCAAGCCAATATTCACTTCAGGCTCCAAAACATGGAGGCAATTAAGCAAAAGGACAAAACCATATCTGCAAATTCCAGTCCAGCCTGAGGCCCCTTCAAAGTTCAGCACAAAGAAGGACCCCGCTTACAACTGTACACCTGGCTGTGCCAAGAGCAGACTTTGCAAGTCCTCGGCACTTCAGCTCCAGCTGCATCTATTGGTGGATGCTGCTTTTCTGAGCCAAACTGCCGAGGCAGAGGGAAGGAAAGGAAGGCAACAGGTTTATTTTAAACTTGACATTTCAGCAGAGCAAATCTATGGAATAATTGGAAAGATTTGCAACAAGCACATAAAATTTACCCATGCATTCTGATCAAAGAATTACTGGTTGATCTAACAGTAGATCAAGAAGCTGAGTACAAAAGAATATAAAAATAGTATAGCTAGATGAATGAACTTGGATATTCCTAGAGCATACTATTTTTTGATAGATGAGCTGAAAGATATGTCACTTGTACCCTAATTAAATTTTTAGAAGTTACCAAATGAAGAGCAGCTGCCAGACAGGGAGAGAGAACAAAAGGAGAAAAATGGGGTTTCTGCTTAATTTTCTTGGGTATTATGCATGGGCATTTGATGGAAGAAGCTGAATCTTAAATGAGATAACATATAGTCATGTTTATTTCAATAAAATAATAAATTTAATTAATCAATTAATAATAAACCAGATCCAGAAAAAATAAAGGCTAGCATTATTTGTTCCATTTTAAGCCCAACACTACCTAGGACTAGAACACGACTATTGTGTGACACAGCAACACAGAGGACACACACATACACATCACACATGCACAGGAGCCCTCCATACTGCTGAAATAATATCCTAAAAGTGCAGTATCATGCAGACCTCGTGGCAATGGAAATAGTTATATTGATTTACTGAGTTGTGGACAGGGCAGACTCAGCATGACTTTGAAACTTAGGATGAAAATTAGTCGACCGGAAAAAAAGCAAAAAACATAATAACACTCACAGAATGAAGTTAATAACATGAGACTGAGACTTTACAGAATGATATGCAATGCTGCATACGCTATAGTGCAAGTCGTTAATACATACAAAACTGTAATTCTGCAAGTATTTGACAACAATGAAAATCCAGGAGAGGAAATATTTGCCAGAGTTGTTAACAGCATTGCAGTTACAGAGGAAAAGGTTTAAGCAAAGCCTGCCTGGATGTTTTCTTCACAAAACATTCTCAACAGCCAGAAAATTTAGAAAAAAAGGGTACAGTAGATGCAACCACGGGATAAGTTTGCCCAGGATCATTGTTCCAACAGCTCCACTGGAAGGCTGCAAAGGAGTGCTTAATTTGCTTAGGAAATTCTTTTAATGGGTGCTAACTATGCCCTCACTATCCACTCCCTACCAGGACTGTTGACTCATTGTCTAGTGCTACATAACCTGTGCAGTGAGTGATAGATACTATTATATTAAGATTCCCAGTGACTTGTCCCAGAAGTAGCATTTTTCACCTACTCTGTGCTCACATGATTAGATCAGATAATGCTCCAGCTTTTTTGCACTTCCAAAAACTTAAAGCAGACATAAAAGCATATTGACTGGCTGATCAATTTGAATTTAAAACTTACTTGCTTTCTTAGTGTCTTTAAATAGAAAAATCATAGGTAATAACCAAGAAAAGCTGGCCTGCTTTGTGCTGATGTAAATGATGACTTGAATTACGAGGCTGAACAGCGTTTGATATCCCCTTGGAACAAAGTGGAGGACTCAGTGATATTTAATATTATATATACAGGTGTGGAATTATCTATATGCAAGGATTTATGACCCTTGCTACACTAGCAATCCTTAGGCAAGATTTTTGAAGGCAGATAAATAAGCAAGCAATGTGGCTAGTGGGATTTACCAAAGCATATGTAAACCTTAAGAATTCAAATTCCACAAAAAGTCAGTGTGTGCAGATATTTTATAGATTTTAGAAGGTGCCCTCCTGCCTCCTACAATGCCTAGACACCTTTGTCAGTCTGCACTGAGGTCCCATGAGGTTGCTATGAGATAATATATACCACACCATGATTTATTATATGGCAAAAACTTCCAGAGGCTGTAAATACGTAAGATGTCAAGTCTTTAGTCCACAAATCCACTTGAGTAAAGCTTAAATTAGTGGCACTTAGGGAGCTATGTATTTTTGCACATCTGGCCTAAAACTCCTATTTCACGCCAAACTTCTTTGTCATAACAAAAAATGGAAGAACAAAGTAAAACCAAAAGCACAGAACTGCCCCAAGTTTGTTTCTCAGAAGTGTGTGAAGTATCAGGTAGGTTAGTTACTAACTGATCAAGTTTGTAGAGGCTTTGTCTTGGTTAGGGACCCTAACTGGAATTTGGTATGAACTAGACTAAGCAGAGTCACATCATAACTGCTTCCAGATGCTTGTGGAGTGGAGGGATGGTTTCTATACAATGAAGTAGCAAACAGCTGCCTGAGGGAGCACATCGCCATCAGAGATGATGCTTTTCAGATGAGAGGTAGAACAGAAAAGATGATCTACTGGTTTGGCTCAGAGTGCACTTCATAAAGGGCTCGGCTCTGTGCCTCACTCAAGTAACTGAAGTGTTTCCAGAATATTTAATCTGAGATTTTTATCCTCTGCTTTCTAAGGGCTTCCAGCAAGGAAAACTAATGGGTTTACACCAATTTCTGAACTTGGTCAAGCCTCATCATTGCTGCTAGCTCATTTCAAAGTGGAGTTTCACAAGCAGACAGTTTTCCCTGTATTGCAACCACCTTTGCTGCACCTTTCTAGCGCCATTCACCATCTGGGGGCTATAAAAGGACAGATTACTTCCAACGTAAATCTGATGTAAAGCACGGCCTTTCAGGAGACATAGAAATAACACGGTAACAGAAAGCTTCAAGAAGCAATGGGATGTGCCTACTACTAGAATTGTGTCTACTACTAGCTAGAGGATCATTAGCATTCATAAAAGACTGAGTCAGAAAGAATAAAGCATCATCCCAGATGTAAATGACATGGCTCAAAATCTTTTTTACTGAACTTGTGTTTGGTTAACCTGATTACAACTTTGAAAACTATTGACTCAACATATTGTCTCCAGTTTAACAGGTTCAGGGTCAAAGCCATATGCTCTGACAAGGGTGAGATATGAAAAACATTCCCTGTGACATGTTACAGAAGCGCAAATTTGTCTAATTCAATTTGAAGACAGGTGCTGGTAGGCAGTGATGATCAGCTGGCAAACAGCTATGTCTCAGGACAGATGAGGCAGGAAGCATGCAAAAGTCAACATATGTCAAATAGAACCATCTTTCTTCCACTAACGGGCTTTAGTTATTCACTAGAATAGAAAACTGTGGCAATGCAAGGCCACAGTTAGTATGTTAGTTATGGGAAATGCTGACATTTTAAACAGTGGGTAATAGTGTTCTCAGTTGTTTTTAGAAGAAATTAAACAGATAAATTAAGTATTCCACATACAAATTTTATCAGAGATTTTCAAGATCTTTTCAGGAAGATGCTGGCACAAGCTTTGTTGTATTTTGTTTCAGTCTGTGGTGGATGCACTGAGTGGCACAGGGGGAACATGAGCACAATATATTACTGAAGGACATTTGAAGAGTAAGAGCATAGCCACTTTGACTTACAATGTACAGAGGGATACATTCAGAATTTTAAGTGTAAGACTAATAGGCTCACAGAAGATAGGGATGGCTGAAGGGAAGAAAAGGCAATCACAAAAAGCAAAATTCAATAGCAGAGCAAAAGCACAGTAACTGGTTTGAAAGGAGCTTTCCATCTCTGTGGGCAGGCATATGTGAACGGAATGTCTTGAATCAGAAAGTGTTTTAAAATAATTAAAGCACGTGCAGATTCTTAATGTCCTCTAAATGACTTAAAATGTCAAGGATGCACCCATTTGGAGCACCCAGCAAACACACACATACATAGATGGAAAATAAAAATAAATTATCAAAGCCCTGATGTTGCCAAGTGTTTAATATTTGGTGAGAAGAGCACAGTGCATACCACAGGAGCAGGTCACATCAGTATGAACTGATACAAGTGCAGGCTGCGGTGTCATTCATGCCAAGTAATTCTGCACTTAGGGAAGTTGTTCCACATTTATATCACCATAAAGGGAGACAATGATTTGTTCCTCTATTTACAGCTACAACCAGAGAGTGAAAATATCAGTTTGAGGACACTCACATTGAAAGAATATACCCATAGCCTACATAGGCACAGAGGTAAAAACTGACATCTGCATTTATATCAACATGCAGGGCTGACTTTATTACTCTCACGAATCCCACAACAGATGAGCCATCACACTCACATCAAGTAGTTATCCAAAAACCACCAAGGTTACGCCTAACCAAGGGTCAGGGTGAATCCTCACAGAAGGCAGGGAGAAGTAGGTGGGGGACTATAGCTAGCTGATTTTTCCTAATTACAAGTAGATGATGTATCCCAGAGACTGAAGGGCAAAGAGGTGGATAAGGCTGAACATGAAAATTCAGCAGGGGTCCCAGGTGTTTAATGGGAACTCACAGTCAAACCGAGTTAGAATAGTCACAAAAATGTAGGATAAAGGGAAGGGTCTGGAAGGTATCAGCGCTCAAGAAGTACTGCTTGGTTCACTAGCAATTGTGAGGAATTCCTCAGCAATTTCTCATGGCATCCTCTCCATACACCCAAACTGGGCATTTAACTGTCACCTATCTCCAGTAACAGCATGGGCAAACCAAACCCCTGAGATTTGGCTATAAATGCTAACAGTCAGTTTGGAAGTGGTGAGGAAATGTAGTTTTTATTACGATTCACCAAATCACAGAATCATTCAGATTGGAAAAGACCGCTAAGATTATCAACAGGTAATCAAGAAGGCAAAAAGAAAACAGTTGAGAAAATATGTCTATTTTACTGAAAAAGTCCTCAAAATTTTGCCATCTGACTAAAGTAAGAACCAGGTATATTTTAGATTTTGTTCTGGTTTAAAATGCTTAATTCTCTCTTTCATTTCTGATTATATTAAACCACACAAATTTGTCAAGACTCCTGACTGCTTTCTCTTCCTTTACCTGCCCTGAATGATGTACTGAATGCTACAAATGAAACAGTTCCATCCTTTCCATGCTCTTACATTGAATATCTTGAATAAAATAGAATGTTTTCACCATTTCACCATTCACATCCAGTATTAGATGTTTTTGACTGATCATGGGTTTTTATATCACCTCAGGCTGAGATACAACTCTGAATTCCAAGTTCAGAGCCCTGCTATTATAACACCCTTCCCCATATCCCCTCCTCAGAGTTCCTGCAGCACTCACTCTCAACAGACATGGGTTTCTCCAAAAATTAACCTTCTCACAGATACAAAAAATTCTCCAAAAATGTTTCTGGAGAGAAAAAGTTCCTTACTTACAGTCACCCACCTCAACCCTGCCTGTGGGAGGCAGGTATCTTGGTCTCTATTTGGCAATTAGGGAAACTGAGGCATGTGATTTGGCAGTCTGAAGGTTTGTGGCAGACTCCAATACGACCCAAGCAACAATCTAGAAACTTACTGCAGACCTCCAATTCTGTACAGTGTGAATTAATACTAACATAGGAGGCAGGGACACTTGGTTCTTTCTCATGACTGTGAATGTTCCGCTGCTCAGTATGGACTGCAGCAAACCACAATGCTGACTTCAAAGAGTCTTGTAAGGAAGCAACATTCAATTTCTTTCTGCAGTTGCAAACAAACTATAACGCTGCAGAAAATCCAGTGTATACAAATACAATCTTCCAATGTATCTTATCCATCACAAAAAGGAACAACTCTGAAGTGATGTATTAAAAGCAAGAGAGAGTGTAAGCCAGAATGATTTACACACAGAACTCTGTCACAAGCAAACGCAGAAATTTGGCTTTCACTTTATCTTGCACTTAACTAAGATGGATTTTTCTCTGAAGGGCTGAATGTAAGGATTTGTAGCAGAAACAATAACGTATAAAATATAGTCTGGTTCACATCCTTGTCTATCCTACTTTTGGGGGAAGGGGGCAAGTTATACTCCTACTCCATTTTTATTGTCATTGATTTTCACTATTTGTTGAAAGCTCCCAGACATCCAGCACCCCAGTCAAACAGGAGCTGCAAAAAACCTTCTCAAGAGCTCTGATAGTGTTCTCAGGAAACAGTTCCCATTCAGACTCTCTGAGGAAGGAAACTGGCATTTTTTTAAGCTCAGCCAGTTTCTGGCAATATCCAAAGCAGACTGTCAGTCAAACATACCAAGCTATAGAGACCCACAAAATAACTTTAACCATCACAGTATTTGTGTATTTTTAATAAATATTTTCACAGAGAAAGAAGTGGCCCTCCTGAACCAAGGAGCTTGGCAGCATTTGATTTTGGCAGCATCTGCAGTCAGACAAATGGGTATATTCATTGTATCTGGAATTTTATTAAATACCAAGGAAGTCATATAATACTATCCAAGGTGTCCTCAGTAGCTTTCCTGTCCTAGTTGCAGCAGAGCTGCAAGAATGGAATCCCTACAGTGTCTCCTATGTTAAAAGAAAGGCAGGAAGGAAGTCAAGAAGAGTGTCTCAGGGGAGGAGAATGGAGTATTGCTATTTGAAACAGTGAATGTAAAACAACTATAATGAAAAATCTGAATATTCTTCAAACTTCAAAATGCATCAATTACCAGTAAAACTCATAATGTGACAGGATGATACTATTCTCCATCGCTATCCATCATTATTCCACCCTGTCCAAAGGCAGCTAGACCATTTACACACACACGTATAGCGAGAATCTCTTTCTTCTCCATCTTACATCACAAAGTTGTGCTTCCTTTCAGATAAAATTGAGAAAAAAATCTGAAAAAGACAAATCAATCATTCTCATGGCCTCCTTTCACTTATTTGTTTCCCCTTCTCCTTCTCTTCTCAGGGACATTCGTCTTCAAAGTTTTAATCATATGTTTTCTCTCCTTCACTTTCTATGCTTTTCTACTTTTCACCTTTTTTATCTTTGGCCAAGGTTTCTTCTGCTCCTCAGTGGAATGATTTTGAATTCAATTTCCTTGGGCCACTGTCTTCACCTTTTTTCCCTGCTTCCTTTTCCTTTACCCTTCTTTGTGTGATTTCCCAGTACCCTTCATCAAGACTCTGAGAGTATTTCCCCAGGAATGTCTCCCAGTCTGATTTCTGCCATTTGCTGTTACATAAGAAAAGAAATTTTGTAAGGCTTAGTTATCCCAAAAGTATGATGATATCTAAACTATTTAATGACTAGTCTAACTGCTCCCAGTGACCTGCATATCTCTGCACCATTTAGAGGTAAACATATTCAACACAGAGTCACAGTCTTGATTGGGTTGGAAGGGACCTTAGCGATCATCTAGTTTCAACCCCCCTGCCATGGCAAGGACAACTTCCACTAGACCAGGTTGCTCAAATAATGAAATATAAAACGTAAACTTACATAGATGGAGACACTAAATCAGAGAGAAGGTAATCTTCCTTAAGTCAAAGAGCTATTGAACAGCCAGTGTACTGCAGGACATAATACTTGATCTAAGACATTAAAACCCCTTATTTAAGCTAAATGACTGAAAATATATTGAATGAGTATGAGAAGAAAAGAAGTACATGTGTCAAGGGTAAAGATTAAACCCATTTAGATCCTATGAGAGACTTGCTAAAGATCAGCTCTGATAAGCTGAAGTTTTCTGCTAGGAATAGGTTCCCTTTGATGCATGTAAACCTGAAATGTAAGACCTGCACAGATAAAAGAATTCCATAAAAGGTGTGCATCAGAAAAGCCTTTAGATCAACTCTGCAAGATAAAGGCAGACAAAGACCTTTCTGATTTAATCTGTGTGTAAGAAGAGGAAGTCTGGTTTTTATTTCTTCACTTAGGTTTGTAAGAACGTTCATTTCTATATAGTCCATTTGGTCTTAAGTAACCAGTTTGATTTTCATGTTATCCAAGAGTATTCTTCTCCCAGGGATGTAATCTGAGGCACTGGGTCATCTTTAGTGCTGTAGGAAAGAAACAAGTATCTTAAAATTACTGCAATCGGGAAGGCTCTTTGACACATAAAAAGACAATACAGAGAACAGCTAAACCAAAAGACTCTTACAGGAATTTTGTAATAGTGTCCTTCTAGACTCTTTGCACCACAACCCTTCCCTATCACCATGCATCCTAATCCTATTTCCAGGCTCTTCCCAAACTTCCACTTTCTAGCAAGGCCACTGAAATCTTTATGTCACTCTTCCCACTGCACACAGACAAACTTTTTTTCATTACTCAGAGTGTGACCCTGTTCTTGCACAGGCTAAATCCTCTGCAAAGAGTACTGAAGTCCCTTCACAATGACAGTCAGCTACATTTAGAGATACAGAAGGGTATGAGTGCTCAGTAGTGTGCTTGATCCATGCTCACCTCTAACAATCCACTTTGAGCAGAAATTCAGATGGGAAACAAGTAAAGATACAGATGCGCCTACATGGAGATACCTCCAGAAAATGTCAGCCTTACACTTCAGAAAAAACACATAAGAATTTAAGAAACAGTTGCTGTACCCTGCCAACAGCCTGTGGATACGAGTCAGCACAGACATCTCATGGACCACTGTTTCCTGGCCATAAAGAATAGACAACTTGTGAGGAGTCTGCAAGAAAAGACTAAAGAAGTCTGAACACACCTTCAGTAATTCAGAATCCAAATGAAATCAAATTCTACCTTCAGTGTTGATGACAATATGTTTAAGATGACAGAACTACTGATTTCTCAAGAATGTATATTTTCTATTAGATTAAAACCAGTTGTTTCTTCTTAGAGGCTTAGTAGTTATTAAGCTTGCAATAAGAAAAAAAGAAAAAGACATGGCACCAAGAGAGGAAAATAATTTCATCAGGTATAATGAGTGTTAAATTAGAAGTTTAATGATCCAGTGTAATAATTCTCTGAATTCAAGAAAGGCATGTGGTATCCAGCTGGCCAAGAGTGATTTTGACTATGTGCCACTACAAATGTAGACTCTCGTTTAACGTCTGTGAAACCAGACCAAAACATGAACACAAATTTCACACCAGTCAAGTGCAAAACACTCGTTTGCTTTCAGGTCTTTGAGTTAATCTTTCACATGTTGTAGCTGCATGTTGTTGCCCTTCCAGCTGCCAAAACATGACCTTATTCTCTGCCCAGTCTGGTCCTGAGTCAATGACCACTGAAATACTGAAACTTCATCCAATTTCTGACTGTCTGCTGTAAATGAACTGTAACTGAGATTTAGTAATTGGGAGTACAAATGCTTTTACCTCAAGAGAGAAAGAAAATGCACTTCCATATAAAAATTGCCATTTGATTAAATCAATAAAAATATTGCAGAAGAAAATTCCAGATTGGTGAATATATGGGGGCTATCAAGTCACAGACTAAATATGCTTTTTTTTGCTCTGTGTGAGTGATTTTTTAACAAAGTCCTAATCTATGAAAATAAAAAGTGGATATAAATTTCCTACTGACATGTGTTCTGTCTGTTTATATTGAGAACACGAAGTAATTTTAAAGAATACCTTTTTTGTTGTTTATAGTGCATTGCCACATGAGAGGACTGGTCCACAATTTTGCCCCCTCAAGAGTCACATGTCCCTATTAATTTTCTTAGACCACAATTTTCAATTTGTCCTCTTCACTTTCAGAGAGCTGAAAAAGAAAAGAAAGGAATATCAACTCTCATAATTCATGATAATAGCCTTCACAAATGTATCTTTGTGATATATTTATCATAAAGTGTTACAGCCTTCATTTACCAAATTTATAACAACTTGTTTGGTAGATACAAACAACCTTGTACTTCAGTATAATTAAAAGAAAAAAAAAGGCTTTAACACTGTTTATTATGAAAATATTGTGTGACTTAGTGAAAGGATGCACTTACCATGAGCTTAAGTTTGTAGATGGAGAAATGTCTTTGATCCCTGTTACATGAGCCAGGTGGTTTCAGACTGACTAATCTTTTGGGCATCCAAGGACATCACACGTGAGAGCCACTGGTGATGAAGGGTGTTTCCATATCTGCTTGGTTTCTTTATGAAGCTATCTTGAAAATGAAGAGATTTCTTTTGCTTTTTTATCACCATCTTGAGAAAGGCACAGATGCAACTTTTGGCACGATTTCCCTTTCAGGGTATTGTTCCGTTAAAGTAAGTATGAATTTTGGATGTATTTCATTTTCTTTCCCCTCTCCTGTCTTTTAGGCTTACTTAAATTCTAATCTAACCAATTCCCAGAAACAGACAACAGGAATGAAAAGAAGAGCAATACTGTGTCTTATTTCCCAGGACTTTTCTATTCTGCTTATTTGTGTTCATTCTCTGGGTTTCTCCATTAAACCAGTGTTTCAGCTAAAGACAGATTGTTTAAAAACAGAGATGCTTAAATTGCATATCTCCTCACGACATATTTCCAAACGACATGTTGCATGTTAGACCCAGTTAACCACAGAGAACATTTTTTCCCCTCTCATTTGACAGGTTTATTCTGACCAAATATAACGTGTTGAGTACAGATACACAGGGGAAGACAAGTCTGAGGAAAAAAAGCCATCAGATAATCGCTATGCACAGAAAGCATCCATAGGTGTACAGATGTGACTGTTGTTACCAAGCTTCTACAGAACTGTCCCCTTGTTACCTATATGGCACAGACAGCATCATAGTTAGGCTAACACTAACAAATCCAATTTGGAGAGGAACCTGTTTCAATGAACATGCTTACCTGCCCCTGGCTCCCACTGGGGCAGCACATCAGAGACAAAGGCACCTATGCCCAATTAATTTATTTTCAGTTATAGTGTTGATCTTCCCTGTGAACTACACGCAGAAAGGTTTGTGTATTCAGGCGATTCAGAGCTAAACTCATGGAAAATTTCATTTGCAGCAGAGATGCAAGTAAAACAAAACAAATAGGCAGAGAGCAGATAAGAAGCATTCATCGTGGCCGGGAGGTAAGAAAACCGTTAAGAAGAGGACTTACACAAGCATACTGAGCTGGCTATTCCATCTCAGAAGTTAATAGTTCAAGGATGGCAGAATATTTTCCTTGATTGAAAGGATGTCTGCTGGCACAGGAAGGAATCAAATTCAGAAGAGTTTTCTGAAGAACAAGCTCCAGGGGTTGCCCATGATACAGTTTTCAGTGGTAAAAGGAATAGCACCAGCAGAGCAGAGACTGACTGCATTGTTCCTTTAACTCAATGCACAGTTAGTGCTCTGTAACCACACTGAAAATAGTTGTGTACAGTAGTTTTGTACTACTGTAGCTGAGTTCTCGACACTCAAACTAATTATTAACTTCCATGAGGAAGATGCAGCCCTCTGGCACATTTATAAGCCTAAATTTATTTGGATCTTGTGAAAACGGGGCCAAACACCGCTATGCTCACATTTCCATGCATCTTCTTTAGAGCCTGCCTCTCCTGGACTGTCCATCTCTCCCTACATTACACTAAAAGCTCTTTTAGCTGTAGCCATGGAAAAATGCTTTCACAATCATTTGGGTGATCAGTATCCTTTTCAAGTTTGATTTAGGTCCTAATAAATTAAGAATGAAATCGAGCCAATGATATTAAAGTCACAGAGATGCCTGTGAAAATTTTACAGGTGTGCTCTTCCAGAAAGTTCTTGGATATCTCTGACGTGTAGCCAATAAAACAAAGCAGAAAAATATACAAATTTATAATTTACACCTATATCAAAACATGCTGTAAAAATGAATGAGTCAGGCACTGTTGTACTTTATCTCGCTTAATGATAAAGCACTTGATTGAATTCAGTTGGATTAATTAAGCTAAAGTTAAGGAGCTGATTGAAAATTTGAATTTCAGAAAGAGGCAGAATAGAAACCTGTGCCAGTCACTTGGTAGCTTGTCAGTAACATGCACTGAAAACAAGTGGGTATATGTATTTCCATTCCCCCAAACAGGAAACTATTAGCCAGCTACTGCCTATCTCAGTGATATATGTTTTCCCACAAGCATTTGGAAAAGAAACTGGAATCTACCAATTGAAAGAGGGGAAATTCAGGTTAGATATTAGGAAGAAATTTTTTACAGTGAAGGGAGTGAGACACTGGAACAAGTTGCCCAGGGAGGTTGTGGATGCCTCAACTCTGGAAGTGTTCAAAGCTAGGCTGGATAAGGCCTTGAGCAACCTGGTCTAGTGAAGGTGTCCCTGCCCATGGCATGGGGCACTTAGACTAGATGATCTTTAAGGTACCTTCCAACCCCTTAATATTCTATAGTTCTGATTCTATGGTCAGGACCAAGCCTGTCAAGAGTCCAACGAATGCCTGGATGATGCTCTTGGTCATATGGTTTACTTTGGGTAGTCCTGTGAGGAGCAGGGAGTTGGACTCAACAATCCTTATGGTTCTTCCATCCTGAGATATTCTATGATTCGTTTTCAGTCAGCAGTCCTTGCCAAATATGAATGCCATTCATAAATATTTTAGCTATTTGATTCATTTAAAAAAAAAAAAAAAAGAAAAAAAGAAAAGTCACTTACAAAAAATTTAATCCAGATCAGAATTCCTGAAACCCCCCTATCTAAATTTATGGTTAATTTAAGTCAGATCTACTGCATTTCAGTTAAAGCAACCACCTGTCAATTCTGCTACACTGTAGAGGAGTAAAGTACAAATAATAACATATATGCCAACTCCTAACAGAAGAAGAAATATAAACTATTCATGGGTTGTCTATATACGTGTAGATATACTTCCGAAAAGCAAATGGAGGTCTAGAGGTCATACAGACACTTTGACCCCAAATCACACCTAATGGAACAGCCACTGCCACCACTCAACATCAACCAGCCATTGACAGATTGTTATGCACTGCCAGACTGTCACTGATGGATAAATTGCTTTCTTCATATGCTTTACCCACAGTTTTCCTGATATATTTGGGCTTGTATAAGAATTTCATTTTCAGTGAAGGCTTGCAGGCAAGCAAAGAGCAATAATTTAAAGCTGTCAGGAACAGAATCAGTTAGAAGCACAGGCAGCTGCCTGCAGCATCACACCCAAGAAAACATTCGTGTCCTTGCAGTACTTGCTGGAAATCCAGATGATATCCCCATACCAAAAATTAAAAATAAAAAAAAAAAATAAAAAAAAAGGCAAAGCAAACTAAACCAAAAACACACAAAGAGACGTGAAATAATGTGGAGAAATAAAAAAAGAGGAAATATAAAAATTAAAACCCCCAGGAAAAAAGTGAAAACAAACGGTTTAAAGCACTATTAGTGTTTTAGGATATATGTTTAGGATTTATGTTATTACAAAAATTGGAAATTTTAGTCCGGATTCTACTGAAGGCAGCATGAAGAGTTTTATCTACATATCACATATATTTCTTTTTTGCTGCCATGTCCATGTCTCCATTTAAAAGTGAGAGAAACTGGAAAACAACAAACAACTACAGGATCATGACTCAGGAGTGATATTCCTGTTACCTGATACACCATTTTGATCCTTCAAACAGTGAAAAAGGTAACTTTTTTTGGACCACAGATGCATTTAATAATGTCACTGTTCCTGATTGCTTTTATTACACAAGTCAATATAAACAACATTAAAGAGAAACTCTTCCAGGTAATACCCTCTTTTGTCAAAAAAACCCTACTTGGTTGATGCTGTTCTCTCTACAAGCCCTGCTTCACTTTGTTTCTTAGACTATCCTTGTAATAACACCATTATTGCTGCTATTTAAAATGTCCACCGAGTCAGCACACTGAAATTTGAACACACAGACATACAGGAGGGTTTATAACTAACAATATTTTTGCCAGATTCTTAATGGCATTTTCCTTTAAGATACAGTATTGCTGAATCTTTCTACTTTCTATTCACTATGTCACCATGCACATTTTCTGCTTTGTTAGGGGATGAAGATAAATTGGCATTTACAGTATCTATTGTGTTGTAATGGGTAAACGTCAGTAGAAAACTGCATGGTAATGCAAATCTCAGGAGAACTGTTCTTTCCAAATGCTCTGAATATTGCTCTTATCTTTACCAGCAAGGAGTCTATCTGAGAACAGTTCTGCAGTTTCTGCACAGGGCATTTCACAGGCTCAGTTAGAGAAAGTTCTGTTTGCTGAGACCTTTCTTACAGACACAGAACCAGGAAGTGGCTGAGGTTGGAAGGCACTTCTGGAGACCACCTACTCCAGCCTCCCTGCTCAGGCAGGGGTAACTAGATCAAGTTCCTCAGAGCTGCATTTGCTCAGGGTTTTAATCCCCAAGGACGAGACTCCACTGCCTCTGTTCAATCCAAGGACTGGACGCTGACACAAAGACTGCATAATTGGTGACTTTCACAGCTGACCAGAGAAGCAAGCAAAGGCAAAAAACCACATAAAATATGTATAACTTAAATTAGAGCATGACTTGCAGTTTAGTACAATAGAATCCTACCTAGCAATGCCCCAGAAAACACTGTAACCAGAGCATATGCCATAGTTTAAGCAACCTATTGCTTTAATGTGACCTTACAATTCACAGTTCATGTGAACAATATCCATTTCATGGTTTCACTCCAATAAAAATTTAATGAAATAATCCTTTAAAGTATAAATCTCTGGTTTCCTGCTTCCTTTTACGAGCTAAGTAGGAACTACAACCTGCATCCTACAAACATGCTTTAAAGGATCCTAAAGGTCACTAGCTAAAACACTGTTCACTTTAAATATTCCAGCATATTCAGAAATAAGTGGTTGATGGCATGTGTTTCTTTAACACCTGATCAGAAGAACAAGAATTTGCTGTTTCCCAAGGGTCACCTTAGTCTCCTACCTTTAGGTTAATATCATTGTTAGGAAAAAACCAGCATGTTTACCATCTTAGGATCAAGCTGAAGAAATTCACCAAAAGCCATTTAAAAAGGAACCCAACCCTTCCAAAACAAACTCTAACTTTTAAGGCTATTTAAATGTCCGCAGGGGGAAAAGTTTTGTTCTTTGCTTCAGAGGACAGCTACACCGTCCTGTGAGTGCCAAGAAGCAGCAGAGGCAGGTACAGGCTGCAGCAGATGTGGAGTGGGGCCACCACCAGCACCACCACTGCTTCTGAACAGCAGCCAGAGAAGGGACTCGTCATCGTCCCTGCAAGGCATATGGTGCTACTCACTGTAAGTAAGGAAAATCAATTTCTTATTGTTTAGGTTCATAGACGTAGTCTAAAAATGTTCAAACAATAGATACAAATATTTTCATATGAGAATTCTCTGGTCTCGTTCTGAGATTCTGCTAGGGTAAATGTTGCCTTTGGATGCACCAGATGTGCAATATATTTCAAAATTCATAAGCAGGCAGGAGGGTTCTGGAGAAATATGGGCATGCATTTTATTTACCATACACAAAATGTGGAAGATTCTTCACCACATTATAGCACTGCAAATGCATTAAATAATTTTAATTGTGCCAGTGAGCAGAAGAATTATTTGGTATATTCTATATGCTGTGTGTTTACTTAGACTCTGAAGAGAGGTGAAAAGAGCAATCTTTCTACTAAATTCTTTTTGAACGTAAACTTTATTGCATTCAACTCACTGAAACATAACTTAGGTTAATGGTGCCACCTGGTGACAAGTCTTACTCGCTGCTTCCATCCCTTGTCAAGCAAGGAAAAAAAAGTCATATGCTGTAAAACATGCCCTCGAGGGTAACCACCCCAAACAACACATCACCTGCATTAATTATTTGTCCTAAGAAGCATAGTGTATTGTACACAGAGAAAGAACAATAAACAATAGGAAATAAAATATTTCTTAACATAATTTCATTTTAGACACTACCACACACTTTGATTTTTTAGCTTCTGAAGAGAATGCACTTAATAATACACAAATTAAAAAGGGAGAATTAACACTAATTTATCAGAATCTGCTGAAAATGTGGGAGCAGGGCACTTTGTGTACCTCAAAACCTTCTTGTTCACTGCAGCGGTGTGTAAGACGCCAGCACCATCGGGTAGGATTTTACTACCCCCATGACTGCAGTCCTTAAATAAAAAATGACTGTTTGAGCACATGCTTTTTGCACCTTACCTGCTAGTAACAACTCACAAGAGAAATTAATTCTGAAGCCATAAATTGGTCTGTGCATCTCTCTCTGCATTGCAACACCGCTGAATACAATCACAAAAAAAAAAATTGAGGGGGAGGTTCTGTTTGCATCGTTAGACTCTTGCCCTATTTCCTGAAGATAAATTGGGATTTATGCTGCAGGTAACAGTACCTGGTGGGGGGAACTACCTACGGCAAGGAGGGGGCAAGCATGGTCATGCCAAGAAGGGCTGGAATCCTTGTTCAGACAGAGGCAAGGTCAGGCGATGTAGCACAGCAAAGACCTGAAGCCTATTTAGTATCTGCCAATGTGTATAATCGACCTTATTATATTACTTTCTGTGTAAAAAATAACAAATCGTTTACAAATGGATAGCTTTAAAAATCTAATATTTAATGAAATAGGTAGAGGAGAGTAATGGAGATGCGAGCTTTTATTTTGCAGGAGATGCCTGGGCATAAAGTGGTGAAAGACACGTTTAATGTCACCCAACTGGGAGTTGTCACAACAGCTGTACAATAAAACAGCCAGAATGCAAGTTATGGATCATACTGATGGTTTCTCTACAGGTTTGCTTTTATGCGAAATAGAAGTTCCCAACAATCACTGCAGAACCAGCAGTTTGATTACAGTACAGTAACAGGTTACAGGCGAAACCAGTCATTTTAGGAGTCTCCCCACAGCTTTACTCCTACCTGGTTATCACAGTACCCTATTTACAGTTGCAATACCGCACAACAACTTCAGCAGCACAAATGCTGACTAGTCCTTCACAGCTGTAAAAAAGAGGACACTTAATAGAACAAGCTTATTTAAAGGCAGTATATTTGCTTTACAGTTTGTTATGCTCACCCAAAGTTTGCTCATTTTTTGCCCAACTCAGCACTTCAAAAGGGCAGGTGAAAATACTGGACATACTTTCAGTGTATTAATGTGCTCTTGAATAAAGAACAACCGCAGCCCTTTACTCCCAGGTCCCTTTACAGACTGGAATCTCCCTTCTACGCAACCTAATCAGAGACCTCCTTAATTTAACCAAATAGAAATATCTCAGCTGAATGATGGATACTCTTCTCTTAGAAGCCTGCTTCATGTAACAGTCACACGCTGCACATGCAAATTATACAAGTATCCATATGCTTCATTTATATGACTATTTAACCAAACTAGCATAATAAATATGTCTAGTTAGATACTTGCAGTAAGTGTGCAGCTGTCTGTAAGGAGGTACAAAATCAGTGAAATCCAAACTGCAGCTGTCATTAATCAAAGCTTTGCCCTTGAACATTCATCACTGTGATATTGCTGTGACAAAGTGGACTTTTACAGCCATTTGGGATGGGAAGATTTTACTTCCTTAAAATAATTCAAGTCTTCTAGTGGTGCAGATGCTGTGAAAAAGCCAGCTTTCGTGCTTGGTCTCAACACAGCAAATAAGCAGAGGAAAGATCATCAAAATATTATAGAACACTAAAATTATCTGTAAAAGCTGAAGTTTTGCACAGTATGTAGAAAATTCCTATTGAAAGTATTCATGTTTAATAAAGATGATGTTTCTTGGATCAGTGAACTGGAGATAATGCAGTCAGGACAGATTTGATTGTTAGGTCAAATGACAATTTTTCTGATATTGAAATGGTGGTGTAGAAAACGCTTTAGTCAAGATGAAGTTCCATGTCTAAAGATATAGGGCTGCCATGCCCTATATCCTTTGATCAGAAAAGAGCAGTGGCTCTTAAAACTATTCACCCACTGGATTGACAGGGAAGGAATTTGTACAAGCTCAGGGAATGAAACCAGAGCAATCCAGAGGGCTTTCTTATGGTCAATAAGACTAATACTCACATCATAGAATCCTATAATTACTTGGGTTGGAATGGACTTTTAAAGGCCATTTAGGCCAATCCCCCTGCAATTATCAGGCACATCTTCAACTAGATCAGGTTGCTCAGAGCCCCATCCAACAGGACCTTGAAGGTTTCCAGGGATGGGGCAGCCACCACCTCTCTGGGCACCCTGTGCCAGTGCCTCACCACCCAAATTGTAAAAAAAAAAAATTTTCCTTATATCTAGGCTAAATCTACTCTCTTTTAGCTTCAAGCCTTCCCCTCATCCTATTGCAACAGGTCCTACTAAAAAGTCTCTCTCCTTCTTATAAGACCCCTTTAAGAACTGAAAAGGTGCAATAAGGTCTTCTTGGAGCCTGCTCTTCTCCAGGCTGAACAACTGCAACTCTCTCAGTTTTTCGTCATAGGAGAGGTGTTCCATCCCTCTGCTCATTTTCATGACCAACCCCAGACCTGCTCTAGCAGGTCCACATCTTTCCTGCGCAGAGGCCCTAGAGATGGATGCAGTACTCCTAGTGGAGTCTCACCAGAGCAGAAAAGAGGGGGAATCACATCCCTCAACCTGCTGGTCACACTCTTTTTGGTGCAGCCCAGGATACAGTTGGCTTTCTGGGCTGCCTCGAGGCTTCACTCCAGACTGTGAGTCATCATTCTTTAAAAGGATGAATAACAACTTTCCAAAGGTTCTGGTTTTCACGTAGTTGTTAGATTTGTGAGGTTTCATCCAACGCTCTCAGCACACAAGCTATGCCATGTCAACCACACATCCTTAGGACCACCTTCCAGCATGGAGCTTTGATTAATACTTTAAAAGTCTCTTACCCTCCATAACAGAGCAGTCACATACACCAATTTATGGGGACGATCCCTGGGCTGTGAATGGTCTGGGAGAATGATGGGCCAAAACCTTGTCAGAAACTATTCAAGCTATTTCTTGTATAAATTATTAAGTCCACCATGTGGAAAAATGTGTGTTCCGAGATTAATTCACTAATAAAGACATTTCCAAATAGATTTCAGCTGTCAGTACATTCTTAGAGAGCGGTTTATTGGACAGTGAGAGTGTGCACATGGGCAGTTCATTAACTTGCGGGAAACCCACACTTCCTGCTTGTCCTGCAGGAACTTTGTCATGTAACCATACTTGAAGCAAACTACTGAGAATTTGCTGACTGCAGCTTCTTCTGCATTTGTGAACCATCTGTTCAGTCCCAGCACTTGTGTATATTGCTTCCATGTGAGATCTGCCCCACTTTACTGTATGCTGTTTTATGAGAGCAGTTCAGAAGGAGTAGAGAATCCCTGTCACCCTCAGCTGTGCAGTCACCCACCAAAGGTTTGGAATTTTGTCATAGTGCCATCAGGAGCCTTTGAGGACATAACCTGTGTACAGCAAATTCTTGAAGTCTTTTCACTGCACTATGCAAATAGCACTTCCAAGCAAAAAAGTGTTAGCTTGGGAATTACTGTAAATCTATAGCTGGGAACTATTGTAAATCTACTGCTTAGTGAAAGATTTCTCAAAACCTTCTTCTTTGCCAAACACTTGTCAATTATCTTCTGGTTTGGGAAAAAATATTGCAGTTTGTGGCACAGTTCTAGTATGTATCAGTAAGTGACAAGCAACGGGTCTGAAATAGGTGACTACCATACCTCTCATTTCCAGTGATTTTCAGGGAAGGCAAGGAAGAGAATTGTAATATTCTCTATTTTGCAGAAGAAACAAAATGTCTGGCAGAGCAACTACCTCAAACTCTAACATCTTTCTTTTTATCATGACTGTTTTTGTACTACTGTTTTTCAAACACATGATGGGAACTGGCACTAAACACACTGGAGGAAGTTGACAATTTGAATGAATCACAACCCTAAAAAACGTGCTTGAGTTTTGTGAAGAGGTTTTTATACAGGAACATCCATATCTCCGATCCTTCGGCAGAGCTTAACATGTGTTTCCCTTACATAGCGAAACAAGTCCTGTATCAAAGGCAGGTTCTTCCAGAAACTTTCACACCTAATTTATTTGAGTGCACAGCTTGCAGAGTATGAATTTAGATCGAGAAATCTTGCAGTTCTTGTATTTAACCTTAAAAGTGGTGCTAGATGAGAGCATTTTGCCAGCAGATTACCTCACAAACCTGGTGTAACCATATGACACAGTCTTATTACAAGGTATTTGTAATCCAATTTGAAGATGTGTTTATCCCACTGAGAACTGTGTATACAAGTCCTAGCATCCCTTTGTCTTCATTTCTAATCCTTTACTTACCACCCACAGTGCCTAGCAAAAGTTCAAGAGTGGCCTTTTTGTTTACCCAGATGCCCTCCACTACCTTAGGATTGTCTATATTTAATGCCAACTCCCCACTTAAATGCCAAATATACCTGGCATAACAATATGACAGCATTATTACTGTATTGTGCCTTACAAACCCATTCCTATTTCTCCAGAGATCCATTTCCTCACCAAATGAAAATCAATACGCAAAGCTGAAAAAGAACAAATACAAATCTGGTGTTTGACAAACGGCCAGAGTTCATTTCCAAGGCCTTTCTTTAGGGGAAGTAAAGCCAACCTGCAAAAACACAGAGTATAAAGAGAGGCCTTATTACAGGGACCTTCACAATATATCCTAATGCTGCACCGAATTCTGTAGGCAAGTGCTGAAGGAAACCCCTCAGCACTCTGGGACTTCAGGAGACAACTGACATCCTGAGGGGGCTGAGGAGAAATACATCAGAGAAGAGGCAAGTCCCCCAAAAAGGCACAAATGCTACCCTTCCATATCAACTGCAGAGGCCAAAGGTGAAAATGTAGTGAAGAAGATACTTAATTCACAATCTCCTGTATAAATTTACTAACTTGTTCAATTGATTTTCTCCTCCGACCAAAATCTTATAAGAAAGAAATTACCTTGAAAACAAAGGTCATGAGCGACATAAGAGATAACAGAAAGACACTCCAATGGGAAACTGAGGCTTGGCAGTAATTCCCAAGCCAAAAAGCCTTACATGACAAACAACACACTTCGCAGAGCTGAACAAAGACTGCTTGTCCCTTACATTCCCCGGAGCCCTGGCAGTTACTTTATCTCATTAAAGTACTGGATGTTCTTATCCAATATTTAGAGTCCTGTTTTTAGGTTTCTGTAGCAATGGTTATAGTCCCAGACAAACAGTCAATTAAATATGTATATATTTTAATTTGTGTGGAGCGACAATCGGGATTTTTCTGCAGTTACCAAGACACCTCACTTAATTGCCAGGAATAACCAAAAAAGCTTCTAAGTGATCTTGTCCTTCTCTCTCACACTCAACATTTGCACCACAGACAGGACAGATTTTTGTGGCTTGGTGCTTCATATATCTCCAGTTCAGACTCTTTAAGTAAATAATATTGAAACTGATGCAAAAAAATCCATTACACAACTAGATACAACCTCCAAACTAAAAATGGTTCCTTCTCCTTCAGGACTGCCTATTCTGAAAAACAAAGACATCTCAGAAACAAAGTCAGCTTCACACAGAAACAGATTTTTAAAGCATGTTTTAGAGCAGTAGTTGTTTTCATTATTCTTTTATTTTTGCTATTTTTGTTGTTCTGCTTTGCCTGAATTCTTATTACAGAATTCAGCCAATCTAACCAGGTCGTCTCAGCTGAAAAGGGATCTCCTGCTTTACATGACACCAACTTCTTCCACTGCCTAGAGAGACAGAACATCATATTTAGGGCTATAACCCTCATTCTAAAAAACAATCCATTTATGGTGCAAATTACATGGATTGAATCTCACCCTCAGTGTCTTTGGGCCTGTGGATAATGCACAAATGTTGGTTACAGTTATCTAAGCTGACCTCTGCTCCTGGCTCAGCTCACAGAATCACAGAATCCTAGAATGGTTTGGGTTGGAAGGGATCTTACAGATCCTCTAATTTCAACCCTGCTGTCCTGGGCAGGGAACCTTCATCAGACCAACCAGCACAAAGCCCCATTCAACCTGGCCTTGAACACTTCCAGGGATGGGGCATCCAAAACTTCTCTGAGCAACCTGTTCCAGTGCCTCACAACCATCACAGTAAAAAATTTTAAAAATTTCTTCCTTATATCTAATCTAAACCTGCTCTCTTCCAGCTTAAAGCCAGTTCCCCTTTGTCCTATTACTACCTGCTTTTGTAAAAGTTCCTCTCCAAAACAGCACTAAAGAATGGGAATTAATAAAATCAGTGGATGCTCACTCACAGGGGATTGGGATAATGACAAGTTTAGTAAAATATCTATAAAGTATCTGATTTTAAACTTGTATTCTCATTAAAATACTGATCCTTGCATCAGAGTCCATGAAATTTGTTTATTCAATCATAAACATTCAGATTTCATGTTATGAGCAAGTACCACCCAAAGCAAGACTGGCACTGAAAAGTCTCATAGATGGCAGTTCCATCCACTGACAGTCACTTGTCCAAACTGTTAAGATAAACCATTTCCAGTAATTAACCAATTTGTAAAAATAACAATTTATCATGAACAATGCAGAAATACAGAGCCACATAACTATACTAAGAATTTGAACATCAATAATAGCCCAATGTGTGCTCCTATTTTCAAATGTTCCAATTTCTTAATTGCTGCCTGCCATTTTCTGGCTTACTCTTGCTCTAGGTGGACACCATATCCCATCTTCCACAGCAAAGATAAATCTGAGCAAGAATAGGCTCTGACTGGCCTAAATTCTCTCCAAGAAAATGAAGTCAGACAATGCTTTCTATTATAACTCGAGCCTGACAGCATAAATCCGGATGATCTCATGATATGATGTAAGCTTAGGATTTCTCAGTTAAGCTCTGTGTTCAGTCACAATTGTCCTACGAGGACTTGGGTCAGTCACTAAAGCTTTTGTTCAGATCAGCCGGGTTTTGCAGAGCCATGGTCAGCTGGGCACCACACCACAAGGATGGAACTCCTCAGAGGGCCTCTGTCTTATTTAGACATGGACACTGGCATCTCATTCTCACCAGAAACACTTAAGTGTCAAACGGAAACGCTGAACTGTAGCCAGATGCAGGGATATGGACCACTGTACACATAGACACCTAAAACTACTTTTTGAATGAAATGGGGATAATAGTTACCTCCCTATTCTAGAGGAGGGTTTTGAAGGTGTGGTTTGCAAAATAAAGAGGCCTTCCTCTGAAGTCCAACCAAACCTATGAGATTTGTTGTTCTTGTCGGAAACTCAGGTAACAACTCACGAAATATAATGCTGACCTCACATAATACATCCATTTTAGAATGCTTAATGCACCCTGTGTAATGAGCAAAAATTAACAGTCTAAAAGGGCTTTCTAATTCCAAATCTAATAAAAGACTGTACAGAAAAGCAGCTGGAACTCCTGCTCATAAACACCTTGCTATAATTACAAGATAAGCAAAAGAATTAGGCTTTCTAATCATAATAAATTACGAAGCAGAAAATGTAATAAAATCTAACAAGGTCTCTCTATATTGCATTGTGTTAATACAACCTTTTTATATTACCATCTATTGCAAAATGTCATGCAACTCATTAAGTGAAGAGCTTTTTTCTCAGGTTAAGTAGAGCACCTACATTTTTGCAATTATACCGTTGGAAAGTCTGTCCTGATTCTGTTCCCACTCAAAGACGAGAAATCGAGTCAGCATTACTGCAAGTTTTATGTGCTTGTTCTCAAGTGCACTTACCAAATGGTCAAAATGACCAGGTAAGAGCTCAAAATAAACAAACAGTGTTTTGCACAATCATAGTGCTTCTCATTCAAGGGCTTCAGTACATTTGATAAATATTAATTAACTCCCATACTTTTGAAATAGGCAAGGGATATATTTAAGTATCACTTGGTTTGCTATTGAAATGCATTCCCTCTTTCTGCTCTTGAACAGGATGCAGCAGCTGTTTAACAACATAAATGAATATTAAACAAGAGTTCTAGAGAAGAAGTAAGGAATACTTAATCCAAAAGACACCCCAGACGGATTTACAGGGGTAGACAGCAATTACTTAAAGCAACGGCCCCCATACTCCGCAGGTAATTTTGTTCTTCAGCCACCTCCACTTTAAATTTAAATATGCTGTGTCTTTTAATAATATTGGAGGACCTTGCAGGCAGCCTGTCACCTCTGAACTGCAGTAAGAACACTGGCACAAAATCAGGGTCAGAATGGCCAGAATCTTCTTTTTATTCTGACAAAATGAGCCAGGAGACTTAAGTGATCACAGCACAGTAACATTTTATGCTGCTGAAAGAAGCTATGAATAGTTGTTTGGAGTTCAAAGGATTCAATAATTAGGCCCTCAAACAGCTATTCCACCCACTCAAACACTGTCTAACTGATAAGACCTTATTTCCAAGACATCCCATCCAGCAAGGAGTACCATACCCGGGAGCAATGGTCATTGGCTGGCACAGGGTTTCTGCCCCATTTCTCCTCATGGTTGTATCAATGAGTTATCTCCTGCCAGTGCAGAAAATTCATCACATGCAAGTCACAATTCAGAAAAAACTATGGTTTCTACAACGTCATCTCACCTCATGTCTGCATTACGGGGAAACCTCTTTAAAGTCTCCCATTACATCATCAACTTAATATCTAGCTGTCTCAGCATGAAAAGCAAGTTTTTCTTGGGCAGATGAAAACTATTAGAGAAGATTCCAATTAATAACAGGACAAATTCTGCCAAACAGCCATTCAAAAACTGCAACAGGGATATTGCTGTCTGAGCAGCAGAAGTAAAAAAGAGCAGACAGCTTTCCTTTGCAGTCATTTCTTGCTGTGACAAAAGGAGAGGGCATTTAAAAGAGATCAGCATTATTTTGCTACCTAACTGTATCTACAAATTTCTTTATTATTTCAATAGCCTCTGTTGGAATGGATGAAGGCACTTTGCCAAGGAAATGTCCAGAATTATCCCAGTTAATATACCATTTAAACACTCTTTGTGTACCTCATATATAAATTTTACAGGCTTTTCCTAAACTATATCTGAGAAATGTAACCAGACAGACCATTCTGAGAGGCTCTCCAAATAACTTGCTTTGTTTTATACCAAATTTATATCAGTGCTTCCAGTTTCAGCATTAGGATTATATTAACAGCTTAACTTGTACTTACTTATCCACCAAAATCAATTCTGGCATGGGAGCCAAACATCCATCTTAATTGAAAACATTGTGTCTTTGGTTTTTCATCAAATTAATAAATGAGGTCACCAGATGGCCCTTTTAGGATCATCGAGTTGGGCTTCTTTGGTCTTATGTTCCTTGTGTGCTGTATCACAAAGCTAAAAATCCTTAACATTGCCAGCACATCACATGAATCATTTGTTCAGTGCTGGCACCCTCACATGTACCAAACATTCCTCTAACAAAAAACTGAGTTTCACAAGCACAGAATCCTTTCCTGAATCCAGCCTCCCACGGCCACAAGACTTGACAGCAGACCTGGGACCACAGTTGCAAGTGATGCACCATGGAGCAGTGGTAGAGGGACTTTCCATTTGACACATGCTAATGAATCCCTTCTAAAAAGAATTTATTTCTTAGAAACGTCAAGCATCCTTTTATTGAACAGCTAATTTTACAGTCAGGTATTCAACCTGCATATGGACACTATGGTAACATTAATTACCATTTTATATAGCTAAACCTTGACCTACCAGAATATCAGCATTTTTCTCCTCTTCAGTATTGAGGAATAAGAACAGACCTTCATATGGCTGACCTGAGAGACTGTACTGGGCAACATTCCCGGACGCAATCAAAGTTCTCACAAGGGCCACTGTATCTTCATCTCTGCAGAGGGTTTCCCAAAAGAGAAAGCAAAACTTACATGTTTTCCTGGGTCCTTTAAGCTTCTGAGCACAAAATCATTCTACATCCCCACCTAGCATTGAAAAGACTTGTATTTCATTTGGATATACTGAACAAAACTGTAGTCTAAGCACCTGCGAGGCATTTGGATAAGGTTTGGTGGTGGTGCATTTACACCATCCACTACCTTGGGGACTGATTCATAAGTGCAAGCACATACACTACTGCAAAATGGATCCTAAATGGGTTGGTTTGTTCCTACATTGACAAATCCTCCATGCTAACTTCCTGGGCATATTTATCTTTACCTAAAACTAAGAAAATCTTTGAACAGTTAATGAATTGGCACAAGATGTTGCTGAGAGATGTTGTGCTCCCGCTTGCTTTGGCATCATGGCTAGTTAAAACTTCTTGAGCAATTCCAAAAGACAGTCAACAGCTGGAAGAGCATTAAAACATCTTGAATTGGAATTTGAAGCACTGGGAACTCACAGGTATACAGGATAAACTTCATGCAGTACAAGACAAGGTATACCTATAGGGCCCTTACGACACATAGCAACGTTTCTCTGATCTCACAAAAGCCTTTGTGGAAGACATTATACACTTCTGCTAAGGAATTCATTACATTTTGAAACAGAGAACACTATGCTTACTGTGGACAAAACAATGCCAACAGATATATGCATTTGAAATCAATGTTACCACAAGATGTCACTCTAAACTTTATTTAGAGGAAGGGTTTGACTACTTCAACTCGAATAGAGTTCAAGGTTACTTTTTTCCAAGTATATTGCATTTACAAAACTTAGACCATAAATTAATTGCTATATGTTAAAAACAAACATGAGAAATGCAGTCTACCACATCAAAATTCACTGGTAAATCCTCAAAAGGCAGGCTGGGTATGAAATGATGACAAGAATAAAAACAGAACAGTCTTTTTGTTTGAAAGGTTAAAGAAGAAAAAGAATGAAGATACAGTTCAGTTCAACATTGGAGATCAACAATAACTCAAGAAAATGCAAGACTTGGGAGAAAATAGCCAGTAAACATTTCAGCTCTGTATCTATCCCTCTGTCTCATAGTAATTAGGTTGGATTTCTCCTGCTATCTAATTACTGTCTGTTTTGAAAGATACTCCCCCACAACTATTCCTCCTACTACCTGCAGGTAGATGGATTCTGGGAAGACAGTGAATCTCCTAACATAATTTTACCTATATATAAGAATATGTATATAGGTAAAAACATGCAATTCTATCACATAGAGAGAATATATGCTCACAATATAATATTGTGAATATGTCATTTGTATGTAAATAATTTAAATATAAATTTTATATAAAACACCCAAATTTTGATGGGAGAAGCCAGCAAGGTCACATCTGCAGTGCAGGCAGAGGATGGCCCAGGGCATGCAGTAAGGTAGTGGCAGAGCCAGGATCTGGAAAGGGGTCCTCTGAGCAAAGCTGCTCTGACACCATCTACTCTGACATTTCTATTATCAGTAGCACATCAAAAATAATGGTGATCCAAACCCCAGTATCTCCAAGAAATATGCCTTCACTTACTTTGCAGTAGCAGGGCATCTAATTCATCTAAACCACCCACCTTTTGGAATAAAACTCTGATCTAAGAGAAAGGAAGTGGCACTATTGGCAGCATCAGCATCCCCATCAGCTCAAGCAGAGAAGGCTGATGTGAAAGCATCCAACAGCTTTGATCTTGTTTTAAAACGTGTGTTATCGGTATCATTACACAATGGAAGCTGTGAACAGAAGGTCTTTTTACTATCCTTAAAGTCTAAGAAATCACTATGGGAAATTAACTTCAAAACACTGATAAGGTTGTAAAGGTAGCTTAAAGTTAGAAAGTGTCACACTTCAGGTATATGATCACAGACCCTTCTTCCCTCTGCTCTGACACTGTATTCAGCATACAGAATGGGCCTGCTCTGGGAAAACTGAGCAACCTTTGCACTATTTATCTCAGGAGCTGAAAGGCTGAGAGCAATAAGAAGATTTCTTTAAGGTTCTTTATCTTAAGAGCATTAAACGCCACCCTGGGAATTAGATCCTACCCTTGACTCCTATTGACTGTCTCACTGTGGTCAGGAAGTCACATATGCAGTATTTTTCAAAAATGATTACCCATCAGAAGGTCATGATGCATTAAGTACCCAAAATGAGACACTAGGACAGTCTTGCTGAAATAGTGACACCCGCTCTTGCAGCTGGAGCTGAGGTCAGACATTAGAAGTGGTGCATGTAGTGATGTACCAAGTCAGAAGTGTCTCCAACCAGGCTTTTAAAATAAGCAGATATTTTTACCTCTTCAGCACAGAACTACAGCCTGTGCAACACAGAACTACAACCACTTCATCACAGAGTAAATAACAATGGAAAAGCTTAAATTAAACACTTGCCCATGAGTCCTGCCCCTTCTGCTCACTGGATGAATAAAAAATGTTTGAGCTTAAATAAATAAGAAGTATCACACTGTACATATGCACAGGAATCGAACTCAGTTCACATAAGTCAGCTTAGTTACAGCACTGCCCGCTGATCACTTACCTTCTCTTCTTTTCACACTATTACAGCATTTCTGCGTAACATACCATAATGTTAATTATTGCAAAAACTATTTGCTATTTCTAATGCCTGGGATTTTATGCAATAGTGCATTAATCAGCTTCATCAGCAGAAACTCAAAACCACACAACTATGATGACAAAATGGAGACAGGAAATAAAAATGAAAGACATAAATTCAGTCTTCTTTGCAAAAAGCACATAATTATCTGTGGCAGAGCAGGGTGACAGAGCACAAACACCATCACAGAAAATGGACCACATGACAGAATAAACAGGCTACGGGAATGAACAACACAGTCTGCAGCATTTCTTCTCGAGACATACTTTAATATTCAAGAGAGCTCCAAAGTACAGAATAATATCTGAGCAAACTACAGTAGACATATGAGATAAATATGATATCTATGGTTTCCTGGTAAAATATATATATAAATTTATATAAGTATTATAAATATAGACATATATATTCACAAATATATACAGGTATGTATATGTAAGATTAACTAGTTTACTTTCATGCATCTTATTATTCAGTGCTCAATCCCAATTGCACTTAAATCACTTAAATCAGTGGGTTTTTTCCACTGAAAGCACAGGGTTAAGAAAAAAGAGTACAGAGATTCCAAGTGATCCACAGAGATGGGATCAGGAAATAAATTTTGGCTCACTTATAACAGCTTTGAGAAACATAAAGTATAATACTCTTCAAGACTGAAATGTTTCTGTGATTTCAGAATTACCATGCAGTTTCTCAAAAAGTTATATTCACTGAACAAAATCCACACCACAGTCTAGCCTAAAATGACTCTGCAGATCAAAACATTACAGTGGGAGAACAGCTCTGCTATTTTAGAGACAAAAATAAACATTGGGATTAGTGATGGAACAGCTTGCTCCAGATTATTTTCTTCCATTTTATTAGTAGATGCACAAACTACATTAGCAAGATATAAATCCAGTCTTTCTTCCTTTAACACAAAAAAAAATCAACTATCTCATTGTCCTTTTATATTCTGTCAGCTTAAAAAGCGAGACTACATTATTTAAAATAAAACCAGATTATCTAAATGAATCTCTTAATAATTTGTCTCTAGATTTCATCACCAACCAACAATAAAGGGCTATCTCTATTTAATGCAAAGAGAAAGAAAAGCTTCACATTGGGACAGCAGCCACATAGCAACAGCTGCTGCAACTGCATTTTATTAATTCTAATTATACACAGAATCCATATGGCCAAGATGCACTTTAAAATTATAAAAGAAAAAAAAAATCCCCCCCCTACAGGAACAAAAAAATGGCTTTTATTCCTTGCTGGATCATGAAAAGCAACAACCTCAACAATTATCACATTGCCCATATTAAAAATGGTTTATTTCCAATGCACGGCTTTTGCATTTTGAGTAAGTCCCCAAAGCTTCTGAATTCCTTGTCTGAGATGTAAATGCTATCGTTCATGGGTTAAAAGGCAACAAAACATGAGCAGAGGGTTGCATTAGGATTACAAGTGATTATGTATTACCCAGGTTGTATCAGTGCTGTAATCGGTTTCTTCTTGTACACAGATAGGCTGAGAATCCAGATACAGGCCTGGGCTGGGATTCTGTATTTTTCAGAGTTCATCAGCATTCATACCCAGGTTGGCCAGAAGGAACAGGGAGCACCATACCCTGTCTCTTCTGTTTGCTCTTCATCTCTAACCAGTAAGACATCGCCTTAATACTCCGTAAGTCCAAAAGGCTAAAGCAATTATGAGATTTTTGGAGATACAGAAATATTTCAGCTCCTCCACAACAGATACAGCTAAGAAACACTGGGTAACATTTCGACCTCAATGAAACATCGTTGACCGGAGAGGTTGTGGGTCTCTTCCCCTGAAGATATAGGGGACCCTGCTTGAGCAGGTAGGTTGGACTAGGTGACCTCCAGTGGTCCCTTCCAACCTTATCCATTCTGCGATTCCATGAAACTCCCCTCTCTGGGTATCTTCAGACTTCTCTATAGTAACATGATGTCTGTCTTTTTCCTGCATGTGTATCTGCCTGCCAGCTCTCAGCAGTTAACTTTGAACCCTCTGCCCAATGCCAATGCAACCTGATAGCAGTGAAGAAGCCTCATCTTCTCCAAAGGATCCACAGATACCATGGATTGGGAATAATTAGAAGAGATTAATACAAATTATGATAATGCAAGATAAATCGCATTGCCACAGAAGCAAAACCAGCAGTGGGTCAAAATCTGCTGAAAACCAGTTACAACAGATCTGCTTTTTCTCTCTTTTATTAGAAAACGGTTCACTCCATGTGACCAAACTTTCACTGGAGAACCACAAGGGTTAGTTCCTCAAACTGGCTGCAACCCAGCCCCCCAGCTCATAAAAAAAAAAAAAAAAAAAAAAAAGATCACACAGCTTCAAACCATTCCAAAGATCCAGCACTGCTACCTTTAGCTCTTTTGAGAGAAAGCACAAATTTGCTTACTAAGAGAATTGGACTTCAAGAATAAAAGCAGCTGCAGCTGTCTTCAGGCAAAACAAAAGCTGCCCTTGAATTTAAATTTCAGTTCTGCTGTAATTTATGCTGCAACAAAGAAAGATGCCAGTTTGGGAAAGTAGGACTCTGTTCAGAGTAATAACAGGCTTCCCCATTGTCGGAGATGTCATTTGAGCGTCTCTCAAATGTGATAGAACACTGAAGAGGTTTTGCACATTTCTTTTGCTCCTCGACATTTGTAATAGTCAGGGAGGGTTTCAATATTTTTAGATACGGCTACAGAAGAATCTTTATTTCTCAGTCAGGGAAGATCTGAATATAAGTCTCTGGAAGAACGACTCCAACACATGAACCCAGGCAAGTGAAGTCAATGGGGGTTCTATTCTTTGACTTTGTGAATGCTGGACTCAGGCCCTTGGCATGAGCGTTGCCTAAAGTCCCTTGGCTGGACACAGGCTTGGTTTGGATTAACACACAAGGAATTCAGTGTTGTTACAGGAGGTGAAATAGCCTGACATAACAAGAAACCAGCTCACTGAGGGTAAGTCTAGAGAGTGATAACAGAAGAGATCAGTCACCTTACACTGCAAGTAGCTAAGCACACCAAACATCTACCAAGAGCAAGCTTGGCAAGTATGAATAGGTAACACCCGGTTGTGCTTTCCTGCTGAAAGGCTTCCCAGCAGAGCAATTCATTTCATGTCTTTTTGGTCCCTGAAACACTGACATACGTGCTGAAACATGCTTCCTCTTGTGGACTAAAAAAGACGGGTAGTAGCAAAGGTCACCATCATCTCAGAAAGGTGACTGTCAACCATGTTCTTCATTTAGATATCCTCAACACTAGCACCTTTATCAGGAACCTTGTGAAACTGCCTTGTTTTCTGTGGTGCCATGAACGACAAATCTTAGGTCTCTTCAAAGGAAGAAGTACAAAAGAGGTCTTGGTGGTTCTGAAGAAAAACCTGAAAATATGACAGCAGTGTTTCTTAAAGACAGATCACAGAACCAGACAGTAACAACCTGCAGTACTTTATAGATTATTTCTATGCCTTTCATGGAAATCTCAATGCTACCATGTATGATTAGCATTGCATTTTTGAGGTGTTGAACGATCCTGACATTTCCTCTGACAAATATAATCGTTCTTCCACACCTGATTAGGTGCAGGCTCCACCTCCAGCCCAGGACAGTGATGCACGTCTGCTTTTCCCACCATTTATCCTGCTTTTCATACATCTATTCTCCTGTCCTGACCCACCTCCTTTCCCTCTAGTCTCAAATTTCCTTGTCACTATTTAAAGAGTTTCTCCTTAAATACAACATGCCTCATCTTCCCATTAATTGCCTCTATATTCTTCTCTCTACGTGGTCAACAGCATAATTATTCTGCTCAGCACTGAAGCCAACAAATAGTAGGGCGACATTTTTATCATTATTCATAGTTGACACGCCTGGCTATGTCTATCAAAATCTTTCCCATTTTTCATTCTTAATGTTTTCCTTTTATGACAGTGACATGTTCCAACAGCCCATCATTACTCCCATGATAGGTTCCTCTCCAGTTTTTTTTCCATATCTAAACTATCCTGAAATCTAACCATGGCCCAGACTGGAAGAGGAATGTCACTCCCAGCTCACAGCTTTGTAAACACCAAAGTCAACCAAACCAAAAGAAATCCATAGGAAACCAAGCTTTGGCTTGATTCATGCTTACTATAATAAATATTTGAATTTCTTAAAAGCTATGCTACTTTTTAATAGATACCTATATCCTAAAATAATTAAAGCACTTGCTTTGGCTCTCTGAAACGTCCTTGTTATATTCCCTATCTGTCCTATAGCACTTTATAGTAACATGGAAGATCACAAGATTTAACTAGATCCCTAGAAGTCTGTATGACAATATAACACTATTAGTTATACTGTCACTTCATCTATAGAAATTTAATTAACAGAAAATTAATATGTGATCGCAGGAGAATCATTTGGCTTCCTTTTTTATTTTGTTTAAAAAACATTATCACTCATTTAAAATGGACTGTTATAACAGGGCTTATTTAAAGTGAGTTGAATGAGATAAAGAGGCTAAAAAATCCCTCTTACTAAAAATGCAAAATTATATCCTCAGTCTCTAAATCCAGGCTGTGGCACACATGATCAGTAAATTCTATAACCCTTACAGCAACTAGACACATATTTCTAGCCATGAGAGGAGATAAATGGTCAACATTTTCAACCTTTCTCATCAAAGTACAAAAGTCTAATGTTTACTATGGCAGTTTTTAGGATGGGCAGTTTTAGAACAACCACGTTATTTTGCAGAAATGGTACAATACCATTAAAAATAAAAAATAAAATAAAAAAAAAAAAAAAAAGAAAAGAAGAAGGTGGTGCAGATTTTAATTGAAAATATGCCATTTTACAATTCAGACAAAGTTACACAAGCGTGAGAAAAAAACGTAAGACATGGTTTCAAAGTCCTCAGGAAATACGTCATCCGCTGCAGATTGGGTTTATCCGAATTTTAGAAAAACCTATTGAGATTAGTTTTTACCTAATACTGCATAAGATGATTACAGTTATTTGTGGCACTTTAATTCCTGCTAGAAACAAAATGATGTTTTATAGAGATGTATCTACAAAAAAAAAACCAAACAACCCTGACATAAACCTCTTTCATCCATTCTCATTCCACAGAACCGCATTCTAAGCTGTAGAATCATGCACTTTTCTTAATGAAATGAAGTCTAGACAAATATACAGCAGAAGTTTCCAGAAATAAATTGCACTAAACTACATATTGCACTATAAAAACTGATTAAATTTCATGAAGAACAGAACTGGAACAAAAAATGTTTGGTTGCTTTGACACATCCAGATGACTATTATTATTCTCTTTCATGATTTCCCTTTTTTATTTTGGTACGATGCCTCTAAGATGCCCCATTATGAGACAATCTCAACAAATGAGGCATTCGGATTTCTGGAGGTTTCATTTCCTTTTCCTTGCTGGGTTTTAAAAATGTTCACATCAGAACAACATGTGCTACAATTTGAGAGGACCTTGTGATTTTAATATCATCTAACTACAGATGACCCTAAAAAAACCAAAAATCCTTACAAGCTCATAGCAACAGCATAGATCCTCACTGCACAGAGGAGAACTGGTAAGACACTTTTGGTGAAAAAAAATCTGGAATTAACTTAAAAGTAATGTCCATATCTAAATACACATTCTTCCCCTTGCACGCTCCTTCTGAAGAGTTGCTCCTGCTCCCTCCTCTTACGGCTGGATTTTCAAAGCATTGCGTTTGGGCCACTGGAGTGTAAATGGGACTCCAGAGACTGCAACCCCACATGTCACTTTGAAAAAGTGCCTCTTAGCAACTAACTCAGCTGTTACTGAACACAGTGACTAGCAAGAAGTCCAGCAACAAGAACAGCCCAAAGGGAGAAAGAAATGCTTTTGAACCCAAATTAAAATGTAAAAGGACAATCCTTCAATAATCCTTCTGTAAATCTCTCACAAAACTTTTTCTTACATAACTGTAGTGGCTTCTTGCATGTTTAGAATATACATATGAAAAATACTGAATCCTCTTTTTCCTCATGTTACTCCACTGTTCAGTAGTCAGCATTTAATATTTATGACACACATTGAAGATAAAAATAGTCTTGCACACACTGAGAATCCAAGTTCAGAGATGGCTGAATCACATCACACAAGCATAGATCTGAGAATAAAAGGAACTAGACAACATCAGATTTGAAAACTGCCTCTATTAATAATTAGTTTTCTTTATCTGTTATTGTTATACTCAATTTAAGACATCCTACCGATTTTTAAAGTCTTTTGGAGGCTAATGAGAACTGAACACAGATTTAAAGACAGGGATGAGTACAACAGCTGAATTTATTTGTAAAGGAATCAAATTTTACTGAAGCTGTAGGACCTACAAAAACTGAATTTGGCATATAAAATTACGTTATCTTTAAGCCTGGCAGGAATGTGCACATCCAGGTTAACAGGTAACATCCAGGTTAACAATTCTGCACGAAAATCATCTTTTTCATTAGTAGTTACAGCCTAAATATTCAAATGGTCAATAAAGTCTGGATAAAAACAATGTTTGACAGCTGTCAATGAGATAGAGTTTTGGAAAGCAATGAACATTCAGACCTGAAAATTAAGTCTAATTAGGATTAGGCACAGAAAAATGTATACTTTCAAGACCATTAGCCATTCTGTAAATATAAAAGACGAAGGAAAAAATTAGCAGTACAGAACTTAAAAACAGACCAGAAGCTCTGCATTAGGCATTTCCTTGTGTGGTGGTCTGATTTATAGGTCAATAGAGAAACTGTGACATGAAGCTAAAACAGATGCCATGGAAGTTGGTTTTTTTTAAAATACTGATTATGCAAGAATCTCATTACTGATTGTGTAATAACATCATCTACCACACTTAAAATACTGGTGAGAGGTCACTCTTTAGTATTGTTCCAGAATCGAGACAAACCAAATAAAAAACCAATAGAATGGAGACTTCAAATACATGAGAATGAGAGACTTTGAATGACTGAGAGACTTGGAATACATCTTGCAATGTATGAGAATGAGAGACTTTGAATACATCTTGCAGTTCCCAAATCTCGGTTATAAAAGGAAGCATTTAAGAACATGGAAAAGACATCCAAAGACCCAGAAATTGAAATGCTCTTTAACTTCTATAACATCATACTCCTCAATCTGGTATTGTGGCAATCAAAGGATGTAATTTCTTCTTTGAATTCAACTTTAATGCAGCTATAATCCCTTCTTCATTTCTGACATATGTAATACATCAACAGATATTGCAGTGTAGCCACACACAAAGCACACGTGTTGTTAGAACACTTTGAAGGAATACTTCAAAATAGTGCAAAAGTAAATGTACAGCTAATGTCACTTCCATGACTGTGTATTTCTTCAGCAAATACTTCTATATCCATAGGCACCTTCATAAAAATAACACAGAAGGGTCCCATCTTTATTTTTCATTCTTTAGTTCAAATCTATTTACAACTATTTGGTAAATGCCTCTCAATTATGAATCTATTTCCTTTTTTAAAGCATACACAGCAATTAAAATTATATATAGTGTTTATAAAATAATACAGTGTTTATAAAATAAAGCTAATAATTTTAAAGAAGCTGGGAAAAGTTACAACAGTGCTAGCAATAACTGATTCCAGTTGCAGGAAATGGAGACTGGTAGCACGCAATTTAGAAAAATGCTACAGAAATTCCTGAAACTACTCCCAGACCTCCATCATCTTCACAATAACAGTACATTATTGATGTACTTCTACTTTCATGACATATAATCCAAACTTGTCCCTAACTGCTCCTGACTGAAGCTCTGCAAGGAGTACTGTTGAAACTCTGGCTTTAAACAGCCATACTTTGAAGGCATGTGTGCTTCCACAAACATTGTGTTAAGAAATGTGCCCTTCAGACTAGTTCTGCACAAAATGTACAGGTTTGTTTGTGAAGGAATAAAACATCAAGGGGGCAATGCAATGTGAGCAAGAGGGCTGAGAGAGGTGGAGCAAGGGTGATGTACAGCTGCTGCCACCACTTCCCATGACTGGCAGCTCAGGCGTAGCACAAGGAACAGCAGGGATGCTACAGAAACCAGGTACATTCATGACCTCAAAAATATAATATTATTATATTATTTTACATGAAGCTCCAAAATGCCAAGCGCTTGATTTTTACATCATTTACAAGGTACAATGGGAAACTTCAAGTAAATGGAAGAAAGACTGAGCGACACACGAGCACACCTCTTTGAACACTGCAACATCACATGAATGGGAACATCCTGCCAAAGTTTCAACTGTGTCCTGGAGCAATTGTCTTGACGCATTTTAGAGTTGCTTTGCTGACACTTTTCCCAAAAGCTTAATGCAAAATTAAATGCTACTTGGTGCTGGTGAAATCAATGAAACTTTAGGCATTTACCTGTGGAGATGGCCTCATCTTCCACTTTGCATAAATATCCTACTCTGCTTCAGTTATCTTCCATTAGATATAGGAAAGCAGCAAGAGTTAGGAATAACAATTCAATGCCTTATCTTGCATGAGTTACATTTGTTAGTCTTTCTTTCTTTATAAGTAAGAAAATACCTTTGAAACCTCAGGACAATGAGTTTCCCCACAGAGAACTTGGAAGGATCATCTCAACGTGCTGTTCATTGTAAACATAAACTAAATAGTGGCTAGTAAGGCACTTAATAGGTCTGACCTAGCTCTGGCCTCCAAGAGCATGCATCTAGTATTAAACATTAGTACCTACCTAGAAGTGCCTGAAACAAGCTGCTCTTAAAGATGCCCATCACCTTTCTGATGGCTTTCTTCAGTTGTTGCTCTTCTGGCTTCCGTAGTTTTTTACAATACTCTTCCAGCAGCACTAAAGCTCGGTCAGTATCTAAAAACAAACAAGTACAAAAAAGTCTTTATTGGCTCTGTAAAGTATTTAGATGCTCAAATATTAAGTACATATTTTGAACGGTATTGTTCACACACGTAAGGAACATTTACAACAAATGTTCACGGAATAATAAAATCACTAAGGTTGGAAAAGACCTACAAGATCATCGAGCTCAAACATCAGCCCTGCCCCACCATGTTCCACAGCAAACCATGTCCCCAAGCGCCACATCCACACGCCTTTTGAACACTTCCAGGGAGGGTGATGTTGCTGCATTCTGTCATTAGCTGTACACCACAAGCCACATAGACAAAGCTGCATGTCTGAGGTCTCCCTGCAAAGCGAAAATGATCTTTTGAATGGCATCTACAAGTGTTCAACTCCCATTTGTCCAAAAACCAGCTGGAAGCTATGAGATTTGAACCAAATTACAACTTGCAGAAGCTATGAAATTATAGACAATAACCATTGTGGATACCCATGCAGGAAAACTGGCCTTAAAACATATTCAGAGAAGACATGAAAGTGTTTGCTTTGCATCTGCAGCACTCCATTCTCTCTCCTCTGAATAACAAAAGTGTATCTGAAAGGCAGGTGTCCAAGAGCATGGTGGGTTTTTTTCTATTCCCTCAATACATAAAATTGCAATCTACCTCTTTGCTAAATGAGACTTTGACAGCAGACTTTCATCCACGTGCTGGCTCAAATGGAGCAATCTATCCTTCCTATAAGAGCCCAGAGAAACAGAGCCCTTTTTCTGCTGCTGCTATTATCTTTGTGTAGTCACTTGCCAAGAGCATGAGTGATATATAAAATTATATGAAATCCAAACATCACCATCTTACTTATATGTGCACACACATATATAAAAATATATAGTCATAGAATCAGTTCTGGCTGCCCTCAGCAGAATAATTAGTCACTAACTTAAATCATGGGTTGGAATCAGTTATTCACCTTCCCCCAAGTACAGAGAGGCATACGTAATGAATACAAGATTATTTATATTACAGTGAAGCAGCAGAGTGGTGGAAAACCACTGCAAAGTATCCAATACTGAGGACACTTTTTATAAGTGGACTATCTGAGAAATTAGGAAAATGGGATTTGAATGCCTATTCCACACCAGAGATACCGCTTCCTCTTTCTCAGTGACTTGGTGAAGGATGCTGACATCCCCTCCTTCATTAATCACTCCTTTCCTAAAGTGTATTGTTCCTATCTAAAAAAACCAGCTACAAAAAAGTAGTATCCTTTAGGGGTATGAGCAGAGTTTTTATTTTCACTGAAATCATTATTTTTCAATTCCTCAAGACAAAAAAAGCCTAATTTTGGTTGACCCCAAAAGAGTCCTAAACTCTACAAACTGAACAACCAGCAACAGAACACAGCTCTAGTGTTACATCTAAATCCCAGATAAATCCCAGATCAAATAATGATCTTCTTGCCTCATTTTCCTCTCAAGCTTTAATAGGATACATTAATTTTTACTCCAACCGTAAGCTCCAGCATCAAGTTGCAGCCTTATCCCGCACAATCTCCCTCGTCAGTAGTGTATCTAGTTTTACAAAAAATCTGTGATGGGTTGCATGTGCTAGGAGATCCAGTCAGGATCCCTGGCTGCCCTGCTTCTGCTGGAAGCTACCACTGATGTTTTGGTTATCAAGAGGAATCATATTTTGACCAGGAGTATTTAATGTGTTAGGGAGGGGGGCTACTGGAGAACTGCTGAAAAGCCAAGGGGTTTATTCAAACCTTCAGTCAATTTAGCACCAGATTAGGCTCTCAAAAAGCAACTTTCAGCCTTTCCTGGTTATAAATTACTCAGAACCAGATCTTCATATTTGAGAGTATTTAGCATGCTGGGGCATAATTGAGTTCAGTACCAGCACACCACATTTATACCTCTGTACAACAGAGAGCAATACAAAATATTGTAATGAAACAGCATGTCTGAAGAATTCTAAGTACTCTCCCCAAGATAATAACCATTGTCAAATCCCAGTTATACCCAAAACAGATGAGGGCATCCAGTACTTTGCCTTTTGGGTCTGACAGCTGCAAAACTTAAAATACTATTTGGCTTCAAGAATGGACTTCCTGGACTGCAGCACAATAGTCAAATAAGAACCATATTCCCTGCCACCCAAATTAAACAGAAGTTTCTTAATCTGAACTCCCACACATCCTTTTCATCTAGAAAAATGAGACACTGGTGGCTTTCAAGAGAGACTTCATCACTGTATGTATGGGATTACAATATCCAATGAAGCATACAGTTAATTTTTAGCAGCCAAAATAAGTCCTGTTACCTTACAGTTGGAGTATATCATAAAAGCAACCAAAAAATCTTTGTTCTATGTACATTATTCTTCAGGGCTGATATCAAAACTAAATTCAAGTAAGAACACAAATCCACAGAACATACGATTTAATATCCCAAGTGGCAGGGCTCTGAGTAGGTTCTTTGTCTGCGAACAAAAAACCACTGAAAAGTCAATATCAGCTGTGCCCCATGAGGTCTGCTGAACAAAGTTTTAGGGCTTTTTTCCTGTTTATTATGACACTAATTTTTAAGTGATCCTATTGACTTTGAAATATGACTTTGAAAAGAGCCATTCAGAAGATACAGTCTTACAAAAACTCACATCTTCTAGACATTATTGTTTAAATAAATCATACTCAAAACATCTTATTGTAAGAAAAATTTCTTTAGGAATAAAACAGCTTTTATGGTCCTACAGTATCTTGTCCAAGAGGTTATCAGTTAACCCAAAGTAATAATTCTGTAAATTTTATTGTTTTATCACTCCGTAATTTTATAACCAGTTCAGGAATGTTTGTGGTTTATGTTACTGATTAGGGAATAATTAATTGCCACAATACAGCAAATCAGAAACATGTGACACTGAAACAAAAACGTACAGCAGTAACTTTCTTATTGGATTTCTTTGGAAAACTTTTCTTCCTCTCTCAATCTAAAGTTTTACCAGACAAGAAATTACTTAATTTTTCTTCTACAGAATAAATGTCTGCTTAATATAATGTATTGATTTAAGTAAGAATCAGATAAAGGCAGATCCTTTCCTTGGAGTTATTATTCTAGAGGGGATCATTAGAGAATACTCCACACTTTATAGTCCCCACACTGTATAGACCCAAACTTTCTGTGATATCAATTTTTAAAGCTCCATAAGTAAATAGTTATGCCATAGAATAAAAAAATCTGTTGAGGCAATGCTTATACACCCGGTGAAACAAATACAAAAACTGTATAGAAAATGCACTGTTAATACAACCCAAGTTATATTTTAATCCAATGCAGCTTCAGTATATCTTACAGACAAAAAGTTTTCCAGGGAAACTGTCATCAGGAAATAAAGCCATACATACAAGCCCATACAGCATAAGGTGCACTATATATCAGGAAAAATTAAATTATCAACAATAAAAAATTGTTCTTAAAGCATTGCTTTTAAAATAAGAAGAGATAAGAAAGACTAAATCTGATAATTACACATATTTAAATTAATTCTGCAATTAATTTCCAACCTATTTTGGTAAAATGATGTCAAAATCAATTCTACCTACTTCTCAGGGTCCATATCAAAGATCTGGATGCCCCTTGTAATACTAACCAGTACCTTTAAGCAGAAAGATTCCCTTCCTCTGCTAGTTTGTTTCTGGGTGTTTGCCACGCTCTCACGTTTTGCAAGCACATTTTAGAATCACTGAAACTCCATACAGGCAAGGAGGCAGAAAAAACTGAGCTTCACTTTTTTCAGTAAGAGTGTAACAGGTGGGCACTTTGTTTTTGATGAAGGTGTTTAGCTGGCTGGAAATGTTAGGGGAGTTTTGTACACAGAACCCGAGTTAAAGGCTCACATGGTGCAGGTGCTCGTGAGGACACCCATACAACTGCCGAGTGAGCGAGTAAGGAAAAGCATGCAAATGCTGTGAAATCAAAATGTCAGTATTTTAAGTACACTTTTTATACTGGTCTAAAAAACTCCACAGCTGCAGCACTACAGAGGAACAAGTTCTGTGGTGCACTTTGAGTTAGTTACCTGTACACTAGTTTCACTGCAGACCCAGTGCTCAAGTATTTACTTAAGGAAAACATAAACTCCCCTGGGAGCTGCACTTGCTTGAAGGCAGCAGGATTGCAGGTCATTTATGTGCTATACTCACTACAGAATTTACAGTAGACCGTGGTAGAGCTGAAACACTGCAGCTCTGCTGGTGTGGAGCCTGTGTTGATTAAAAAATCTTTGACATGTACTTCATAGGGGACTGAAGATGACACAGCACGTGGCAGGTCACACAGCACCTATGGGAACAGCCATAGGACACAGGAAACAGTTTTCCTAAATATCTCCCAGACGTTATTCAAACTATTTATTCTTTAGATGTACTAAAGATATTATATTTGCAGAGAATATGGGTTTATACATAAATTTCAATAATTAATTTGGAAAAGAATTGAATAACAGGATTAATTGAAATTTCTATACAAGGAAGATAAAAGTCATTCAAAACCAGTCTCCAAGCGGCTCCATTTTCAAAACTCCTCAATCCAGGGTATGTTGAATGATGATGACTCAAACCAAAGAAAGAGATAATGGAAGCTCCAGGTAATTCAGGCAGATGCTGTCATGGCTATATATATGAATATAAGGCTATTTTCAAGCCATTAGAGCTCCTTCCAGCCACAATAAAGCCATATAGGCTGAACTGTATATGGCCCATATAGGAAACCAGCCAGGACCAGGCACTGATTTTGCACTGAGTTTGTTATGATTTGAATACCCCAGTCTGCTGAGATCTGATACTGCTTTCCATGGGAGTATGATCCCATCACCCAACTCCTGCTGTAAAGCAAGGTAGCTCAGAAGATGAAGTGAAACAAATGGAAATACAATTCCAAACTCAGCAAGTTCAGCCTTGTGCTTGGAAGAAATCATAGTCAGCTGATTAACAGTGCCCTGCACCAGCACAAGGCAGTATCAGGCAGCCACTGGCTCCTGGGTAATCAAGGCTACCACAGCCTGTCAGCAAGTTTAGGATGACATTTACATTTCTTTCCCCCCATTGGCATCAAGAGTTTGTGAATGAAAAGAATTTTGGGGTGCAACAATATGGAAAAATGTTGACTTAAATGAAAAATATCATTGTTTCATCAATGAAAGGTGTTTAACACTAGCTGGAATCTAAACCCTAACAGAGTTGATAAGATGAAGGGGTTTGTTATTTCAAATTTTTTTTCCCATAATTTTATCTGCTCCTTTTCTTAAGATGTATTTTGATTATTTTATGACTGACTTGCAAAGTATGCTGCATAAGTGACTTTTAAAAGAAAAACACACCAACACATTTCAGGAGACCCTTTCTGGGTTTTTGATAACCAGAGTTGGCAAAAATGTAGGGCACTGAAACTGGAAAAGGCATGAAGGATGGGAGAGATAAACCACAGAAGCCAGAACAAAAGTGAGAAATGGAACCAGAGCACCACAAAAGAGAGCAAGGGAAGTATTCTTAGTGAATTTTGATAACTTTAGAAGAAAAGGATCTCAAAAACTACTTTTGGAGAGTTCACACCTTTGTTTAGGTGACCACTGACAAATAAGCCAGACGTCTGAGTAAATGCTATTCCCTGCCTCATTATTTTGTCTTGATTTGATTCTCTGCTCAGGAAAGCTCAAAAAATTAAAACAAGTTGCTATAGACAAGCAGGAAGGGATGCAGTAGTTTATAAGAAATTTCCAGGCAACCTGCCTTGGGCCTGATCCAAGCTGAAGCCATCAGTAACTCATTTACCCTCCCTAATCTTCACACACAACAGCAAACATAATGGAATAAATGTTGCTAATATGCAATGCTCTGTACGTACAGAGGAGGTGTAAAAAAGCAAATTGAATTTTAGAAAGAAATGTAAAAAATAGTGCACTAAGATAGTTGAGAAAAACAAAAGCTGTAGGCTCCCATGCTTCAAAAGGCTTGAGAGCTATTAGACAAATGACAATCATAAAATATTTACATATAAACATCAAGATGAGACACAAATTAATCTAGCAGAATGCACAGAGGGAAAGCAGGCAGGGAATGTGTGTCCCTGTACAAACCAGAAAGCTCCCAGCATCTCAGGCCTTCATATCCGCAATAGGACTTTATGGAATTATGAAGAAAAGGCAGCATATGGGTTACGCAACCTTCAGGAATAAACATAAGGCATTAGGTATGTGACAATCACCAGTGTAAGGAGCACTCACAACAAACAAGCAAACGGGTTAAAAATAACAGCTCCTGAGAGTATGCATGACACCTAAACCCATCTTCTGTCCTGCTAGGGAAAACAGGGGAGCAAAAAAAAGGAGGGGTTAGTAATTTAAGGGATTACCAGGAAGGCTTGTTTCTGGGGTTTCAGCTTTTAGTAACCAGACTGCCACACAGAGGAGGCCAACATATTATGAAGATTAATCTTGGGCCAGTGGAGAGTCTTTCAAGGAACGGTATTTAAAGCTAAGGTTGCATTCTGAGTTGCCCTCGCTTTCCATGAACTGTAAAATGTGTGACATCCCTAAATTAACCGGAGCCTTGGTGAATTCTCTGCACAGACTGCTTTCCTGCAAAACATAAATTTAGGAACAGTTCAGTTATGCTGTTATTCTAGACCTTTATGCTGTTAGCAGACAAGAAATGGGCCAGGCAGTATGAGAGAGCTCCTATGCAAGTACAACAGCAAATTTCTCAGAACAAGGCTACATTATATGCTCAGGTATGTTAAGGGGAAACAAAACATGCAAATGCCAAGGAAAACTGGACTAAAATAAGGAGGACAGACAGCTGTACTAGACAATGTTAACATACAGTTGTGTTACTGCAGGTCTCTGTGCTCCAAACAGCTCATGCAAAAGGCTGCCACTGAACCACAGAACTTGCACAGCAGTCTCGTTCCACAGTATTGACTCGTGTAGACTATGCAACACAGAGGGCTAAATGCTCTGCAAGCCCTTTTGAAGGGCAGAAGTCAAGCCATGATGTGTCAGCTGAATTCTCTGAGAAGCAGAACAGACAGACACAGGGGGCCTGGCAGAGCCCTAGTAGGTTTTCAGTTCACCTCTGCGCTGTGCAGGACCTAGGCTTACACCCATCCTGCAAATGCCCATCTACCTGCACTGATCACCTCTCACAACATCCACAAGATCTCTCACCATCCGATTTCAGTACTTGAAGGCTCTAGCAGCTTTTTCTACTACGTAATTCCCATCTTTTTTAGTCATAAATCAGGACAACTACTTGTCTTCCAGATGTCAGTGTGTAAAGCAAACCAAAATTATTCCCCTGACAGCCTCTTCTATACTCTGTGACCTGTCATGTCCCTCCCCTGCTCAGTCTCCTTTTTCACAGTTCCAGCCTCTGCAATTTTTGTACGCTGTTTACACTTTCAAAGCCTCTCATTCTGTTTTCTGGAATTAAATGTGTCTTAAAGCACAACCTATAAACTCAGGCTGAAGAACCAGTACTGTTATAGTACAGTTACTATTATTGTTACTGGTGGATGAAGCTGGACAGGAGTACGGAGTTTTATGAAATGCCACACACACACACAACCAGGGCAATGATGATAAAAGAGTCCTTAGGTTCTTTTTTTTTCTATTTGTTAAGAATCAGACTTTTCATCTAATTCACTATAAGGAAAATGGCTCTGTAACAAAAATTTCAGTTATCAATGATTAGCTGTAATGTAAGCTTGTTATGCAAGTACTTTTACACTTGGTATTACAACATATAACCACACATCTGCTCTAGTAAATTGCTGCTTTTACATATTTTTTTTAGTTTTAAATATATTCCTCTAAATTTGACTAACTGTACTTACCCAAGAAATAGGATAACTATATAATGATCAGCAACTGGTTCAGCATAAAAATCACAAACTTTTTTCCAGCATTTCATGTATGATCTGTTAATCTTATGCATGTACCTTACGATGATAAGGCAGAGCCCACTTATTATCAGGGGCTCACTCTGGGACTTGGATTCCTCCTACCCTGTGAGAGACCACAGAAGGGCTTTAGCCGATCATCCCACCAGGGTCATTCTTTTTTCCCAGGGAGCAATTTTTTCCCAGCTATGTCAAAGGTAACATGGGGACTGCCTGTTGGTGATCCTTTCTCAAATTTGGTAACCTATCTACACAGGTGACCTGTTGTGTTTCAGACATTAGAACGAGCAGATTCTGGGGCCCTGACACTCCAAAACTTCAGAAATCCTACAGTTTTAAGTAGCTTTACCTGAACGTCTTCTTTCTGCCTTTCAAGTGTCACGATGTTAAAATCTAGATGTGCAAATGCTAATGTTAAATCAACAATGCAAATATGAAGACAGAATGAAATACGAAGCCACAACCCCCAAAATTATGTAGCACCAAATGAAACCCTCTTATTTATACAGCTGAATAAATGTAAAATGACATGTTAATAGTGTAAAATTGTTAGAGCACCCTGCTTTGAAGAGCTTACAATCTAACTGTATGCAATACACAAAACTAGTGGAACTTGATGCATAGTTGCAAGAGTAAAAACCAGGAGTTATACACTTAATAAGGCAGCTGTGTACGTTTTTTTTTCCTTTAGAAGAACATTCAGTATCAAAATTAACATTAATGTGAAAAACTGGAATAAGACAGAAAGCTAACAAAAAGATGTCTGTCAGGAATTAATAATTCCAAACTCATACAAAGGAATACTGTATAACATGAAAGAAAACAACTGGAATCACAAAATTCCCATCTAATTCAGTAACATGAATGTCTTTTTAGTGATGCAAAAAAAAAATGAAATGGAATGAGATCAAATTATCTTTATTTATTACCAAAACAGGCATTATGGTCTTACATTTTCTCACATCCATGTTGGAATATTTACTTTAAGAACCTTTGTATTATACTACAGTCTCTGAGTCAATAACCAAAACAAGGTGCTTTCATGCAACAACACAAAATTAATTATACATTTAGGAATTAAGCAACTCAGTCTGTAGATCTGCAAAGCTTGGGTTTGGGGTTCATTTGGGGGGAGGGGTTGTCGTTGTTAAAAGCACAGCTTAGCAGGCATCCATCTGCAAGGCAGTGTAACTGCAGTGCTCAACACCCAGGACTGAACTGGTAGGTGACTTCAATTATTCCACTACAGCACAACACAAGATACACAGCTAGGGGAGAGTCCAGCACTCCAAAACAGAAAAGACTGGTTTCTGTGTGCAAAACCATAAATTGTCCAGATTCCCTCTTTCTGGGAAACTCTACATGATTCAATTCCCTGACAAATATGTTTTGACAGGAGCATTAACCTCTTCAGCCCAGAAGTGAAGACCAACTTAAGGACAATTGTAGTAACGTGCTCTGGTAAAGAGTTTACTGCCACCAAAAACTCTTCTGGATCACATCCAGTAAAGAGCAAATGTTTTCTTCACAGCTTTTGTGTGTTGATCACTACTGACATCACCCATCAGGTCAAAGAAGCTTCGCTGACTGTTTCTGGGATGAACACGGCAAAAGAAAACATGATCTTTATTCTTATAAAGCTGTTGTTTGGCACTGTGTTAATCTACAGCAAATACAAGAAGCTACCACAGTGAAACAGACCTTACATACTTGTAAGAAGCAAGAACCTGGTATGACCTGACCAAAGCGCATCTGAGTAAGGCAGATTTTACTCATTTTGCTGAAGCAGAGACTTTTTATCATCCTTTATCACATTTGGCTACTAGTTACAAATTCAGCTTTTTCTCCATAGTTACCCTCTGACCGTCTAAGTTGGCCATCTGGAACAAATTCAGAAGGAAAGAAGAGAGGATGAGAAGGAAAAAGATTATGCTTATAATGCAAGACACTATTGCTTCTACTGAGTGCAATATGCACTTAACAGGAATGGAGGAGAGGATGCACAGCTGCCTCTTGTGTCGGTATCAACAGTATGGTTGCTTCCAGCTCCAGTGACTAACAGTACAATCATTTATAACACTTTTTTTCCCACAAAAATAATGAACAGTGTTAATTTATAGCACTCATAGAACACACGTCAGCTCTCATAAATATGTCAAATAAGGAAATGCTTTTTCCACTAAAATGTATATGAGAAACTGAGACATCATCTAACTGAGGTGAGTTAATGTGGTTACCCTGAGTTTCATGTATGGAGAGAGAAAATTACAACTGTCAAGAAGGCAACCCAGATGTTAGATGTGTTAAAACACCCTTTGGAGGTGGACCTCTCTCTGCTGACCAAAGCAACCCTCCAGGACAAAAAGCTGGGCACCTGCATAGGCGAGGCAACTAAAATGGGGTAGATCTGCATTAAACATCTGAAACATATCAGAACAACAGTAGAGCTGGGAAAAGAGTATAAATTTCACTGTTCCCAGTCCTTAGCTTTCCAGCCTGCATGTAAAGAACAAAGACTTGTTCTGTACAATGCCTGCTCCTATAGTCCTTTCTTGTGCAAAATACTTCACTGTTTCCCACAGCAGAAACAATGTCTGGCTGGAAAAAGCTCACTGCCATAACAGCAGTGACATCTTTAAATCAAAGCTTTGTGGTGAAGGTTGGCACAGTTCAGACAGCAATTTTCTGACGCTTGTTTAACTCTCGGAAATCTGAAACTGTTCTTTCCACAGCCTGTAAAAACAACCTAAACTTCGCACTGCTCCCATTCAATTAACTGTAAAAACTGAGAGGCAGTCGAACAAAACTTTGAGTGAAAGATGTGGCCTTTTAGCCATGTACTCATTCAGCAACTGAAAGTACAAAAATCTTGTAACACCGATTACTTATTACAAGTAAAAGATAAACAAAATTTCCAATACATGTTGGATTTGCTGCTGTAAGATGTGAGGAGCCTGAAACTACATTCCAGTGAGATTTTTGAGCATCGAAAGTTACAATCCTAAAGCTAAATTTTGTTATGTAAAAAGAAGTTGCCAGTTTGAAAGATAACTAATGCATGAAGAACTCCTATGCATTAATGGGAGCTAGCTTTGTGTGATCCTTTATGAATTTTGCTTTAAAAGTTCCTGCTGAGTTGCTTTTAGACCCCTTCCTTCCAACACACCAGCCACGTAAAGTCAGCATTACCACTACAAAACCTAGCATTTCATAAAGTGCATCTGTCAGATTCTTCTAAATGCTCCAGAAGTAGTCCCCAGGGGATCAGATTGATACTTTTTAATTATTGACACTGATGTGCTGAATAACGCATGGCATGGAAGGCACTTTTTAATATAAAAGGAATGATGCAAAAAGTTATTCCATGACAAACAGAATCAGCAGGCCTTTCCAAACTGGCTACAGCGTGGAGCAAGATGGTACTAATAGCAGCCCACAGGTTTCATCTGGCTAAAGATACAATCCCTCTCACTGTGAATGACAGAAAGAGGGACAAAGGCAATACAAACCCCACCACTCAAGTATCTTGTACTGCCTAGACACAGCTAGACGTGCAAAGACGATGACAGAGTTAGTCTAGAAGCACATGTGCAGCCAGGCATCTAGAGGAGGGGGTTCCTGCCATCTCTGTAGGAACCACAAGCAGGGCTTCAAAACTAGAATCTGCTCTCCATCACAGAGGAGTATGGATTTAATTAGCTCTTTCCATCACTGTGAAAGACACGAATGAATTACAGTAACATTTTATGCTCTTAACTATTCTGTTGATGAATCCAAAATATACGCAATTACAGATCCAAACATAGTCCCTTACAGTTCACAGAAATCAACTCAGCTAAGCATCTCAGGAAGAGAGGGAGGGAAAGAAGATACACAAAAACCTGACTCCACTTAGGGACGTGACTTCACTTCTGTATGGTAGTACTATTTTAATTTGAAGCAAAGCTTTTCTCAAGAAGTTCCATAACTTTTTAGGACTAGTTGTATTCATACATATTCTAGTTTGTGAAAGCAAAGTAAAAATTAAGCAAAAATAATGCATTTATTCACTTATCAAATTTGTTCATCTCGTATCATCTCCAAAAAGTACTGTCCAACAAATCATTTTGTAACTAAAGTGAGGTGTCTGGTTTGATTTAAAACTTGAAACGTACTTAAAAGTGAAAGATGAGCAAAAGCCAAAGAAAAGAGCCATTTGTTCAATCACGCAGCAATAATGCATCAGTGTCCCGCCCCTTATCTGAAGGGAGCGCATTCAACACCACAGGATACTCCATTCTCCCTTTGCAGACTCACTTTTTGCTGAGACTGACAGTAAACATGTCAACTCTGTGAACATTGTTGGGAATGTGGAGCCTTATTCCCCTTCAGAATGAAGTGAGAAAACAAAATGCTTTCACTCTAGCACATCAGGCAATGGCAATCACTTACTGACACAAACGTGATCAGAACCAGAAGCAATCCTTTTTTCTGCATGCATAAGAAATTAATGCTTCCTATAAGTTATATGATTTTTATTATTAAGCAAACTATTTTTTTCCTGACTAAACAGGCCTGGACTTTTACAAGAGAGATGGAAGACATCATATCAAGCAGCAAGGTAAAGTGTAAATCAGGTGCAAAGTTATGTGAAATTTGAAGACCGGTACTGGATGTGAGACCTTTCAAAGGCAAATTCCCAAAATGCACACGCTGTTCTTTAGAAAGACCCAAAACCAGTCAGCGCCAAAGAAAGCAGTGTTTGGTAACAACTTCCAGCAGTAAATATCAGGATGCTTTAAAGCTTGTTTTCACAGGTTTCTCTGTCTCAATACTGATTTTAGGAGAATATTTTGATCAAATCCAAAATAGCAACACATAAAGTGCCGAGATGGAGAGGGATAATCCTGTCCTTAATGCTGCTATTGAAATACATACTTTTGCACAGCCTAGAAGAGAGTATCCCACCGAGATTTCTATGGATGGCCTGGGTAGGAAAGAGAGTAGACATGATCTTCCAAATATATAAAACCAGAAAGGGAAAATAAATCACCATCAGAAATATAAAATTAGTTAGACATGAAGTGTTGTCAAAAGCATAAAGAAAATAAATGGGGGAGAAAAAAAAAAAGAAAAAAAATCCCTCAATCTCCTTCGTATTTATGGCAGTAACAGGGATTGCTTGTAACAACATCAGATTTTTTTAAAAACGGTAGTGTGTTTCAAGTTGCCAGCATGCTTTGGATCATATTTAGAAAGTTAAAATCTATTGCATGAAATAGACAAACTAAGTCATGCAAAATCATAATGAAGTTGCTGACTCATTAACATATTTAAACCTGCAATTTACATGCTTAAACACATTTTTAACAATACCCTTTTAATACTCAAAGCCATCCACACTGGCAACTCCAGTACACCGAGTGATGTTACAGTTTATAGTATTTCAAGGAGGATATTTGGGTCTCTTGAGTTTATATTTTAACATAGTCAAAATACACATCCTCATAAGGCAGAAGAAGAAATTCAAGCCTTGATGTACACTAAGACTGACCCAAACTGCCTGGAAACAAACAGTAAATCCACAGATTTTTAAGGCCAGAAGGGCCCGCTGTGATTGCCAATCTAACTTCTGCACAAAGTAAGATTTCACCCCAAAAATCCTGCAGCAAGTGTTCTGAAACTGAATTACAGCTAAACATCTAGTAGAGAAACATCCTTAATGTAAATCACCTAAATCAGGATTAAGACTTAAAATATGAAAACAGTTTCAATTTTCCTTTTGTAAAGAGGTAGAACACATGAGCCTCACCAGTACATCAGGGTGACACGTTGACAGCACAGCAGGATGAATTATTGAGGATGTTACTCCTCCATACACGTTTCCACGTCTACTACACAAAATTCTAAGCAATTATAATGAATGACAGGATGATTCAATAAAATATTTCATTTCTGAAAATTCATTTCTACACTGTCGTGTGTTAAAATACAAACATAAAATCCCATTTATTGTCTTTTGCATGAAAATAATTCTAGCAATCTGCATGTTTTATCATTATTTACATAGTAAATGTTAATTCATTCATCAAAAAAAGAAGGGTTACTCCTACAAGGAAGAGAACCCAAAGTCACATCAACTATATCCTCATTTCTGTTGTGTAATATTCACTTTCTGCTCCTTCCCCCACATTTTGTATCATCAGATCCAGGGATATATCAGAGCACACATCTGGATAGATGAGCTGATTAAAAAAACGTTCACATACCATTTATTCTATTAGCACATAAAGGAAATTTAAATCAGTGTCCTATTTGCAAGTAAACAGATATAACCAAAGGTATACAAGTGCTTTCAGAGTAAGAATTTGCCTTCATATATTTCACAATTCTTGTTTAAACACTGGAAATCACATTTTCCAAAGCTGCTTCTATTCTTGCAGCCGTCACAAATTTGAGATGAGCTGTGGCAAAACGTAAGGCTGTTCATCTTTCCTTAAATGCTGCCGTACTACAGCCATAAAGACAGTAGTTTCATATTGTATTAAAGAATGGAAATCCAAGTTAATTAAAATCATATTTGAAAAAATCCACACGTTTAAATCACCTTCATAACACAAGTCCCATAACTTTTATTCAAAATTGGCCTTGAAACTTTGTTATTTATTTATGCTGCTACTGATACCTGATGTTTATCTGTCAAACATGTAATGAGTAGATAACAGACTAAACCATGGTTTTAAAATTTATTGGCATTTGTAAGAGAGCCTTCTCACAAAATTAAATGCCAGGCTTTTCTCTTGGTGTCTGTTCAAAATCTCTGATAGCTGATCTTTAGAAAAAACAACTATTTGAGGCCAAATTTGACATAAGTCTTAAAACATGGCATAAAATTACTTTTAAAAACTACTGTTGTAAGACCACAGATTTTTCTCCCATTTTCAGCGCAAGAGAAAAACGATTTCCATTCCCCATTGAAACATTTTTGAGTTTTTAAGTACCAGAAATCAACAATCTAACACAATGAAGACGCAATACAAGATACGAAGCTTCATAGCCCACCTTTCTTCTTGACTGGCATTCTTCTTCCTACTTCTGAATCTGGCTGCAAGCACTTATTTACAGGTACTAACGAAGTACTACTGGAGCACTCTGCGAGGTCAAGAACTGGCTAGCTACTGCAGAACACTTTTACAGTTCAGTTAGGAAATGCAGCTTCAATCTTCATTTCTATGAATACTTGCTGTTCCCTTGTATTGGACTTCTGATGCTTTCCACAAATGAGAAAAAAAAAAAAAAAAAGAAAAAAGAAGCTGTTTGATTCTTTTTTAAGAGATGTTTTCAATTTCTTTAAAATATATCTGAATCTACAAAAATACAAGAGCAAACGTTCCTTGGCAATATAAAACCTTATTATAACTCCTCTTCTGGCAGCAAAGTTTGAAAATTAAAAGATTTTATGCAATACAATTAAGGCACAGTCCATCTCTAGGCAGTTGTCTCAATACTCCACCTGTACATGCTCAAAAACATATCATTTGCAGGACAAAAATGCCCAAATAATCCAAGTAAGGAGGAAGACAAAAACAATCCAAAGTGTCTATTTAACTTCTTGAATTAATTTTTCTAGCTATGTATTAGATGACTACATAGCAGACTGAAAAGGTCCCTTTTTCCTCACCAGACAACAGCCTTCAAATAGCACCCTCTTTCCCAACAGAAGTCACTGGGCAGTCACTTTCATTTTTATTATCTGCAAGTCACCCAGCCTTACGGTCTTTAATGTCCCTCTGATCCTCCCATGTATTAAAAGAGGATTGAAAACGAGGAAAGCAATCCCTTGACCTGGAATTATTAAAGTGACAGTGCTGCTCACTGGGCACTTGGGCAAAGCAGATTGCTTATAGTGGAGCCATTTACTTCATGCCATTCCTTCCCTTGCACAGCAGCAGCCACCTCATGAAAGAGGAATAAGCAGAGTTAGGAGAAGAGCTTCACAAATGGTTCATTTTCAGAGACAATGAAGTATTAATGAAATAAAAAGCAAGCCATGAGATCAGTCCGGAGTTTCCCACTCAGAAGCGCAGCTGGTTGGCTTCAGTACGAGCCTTTCTCTCTCTCTCTCTCTCTCCCTTTTTCTGGAAGAAAAAAAAAAAAAGAGAAACAAAAACAGAAACAGAAACGGGATAGATTTTCCTCATCTACTTTGTTAAGGAAACGTATGAAAAGGGCGAACAAGCTTCGAGGGCGTCCCTTCCCCGCGCGAGTGAGGAGCCGCGATGCACATGCCGGGGCTTCGCTTTGCCTCGTCTGCGGGCGATGGGCACCGTGTTTGCCAAGGGGGCGGCTCTGCTTTGCTCCTTCATGTTCACAGCCGGAATCTGCCCGTCCCCGCGCTCCCAGGCAGGGGCGCCGGGGCTCTCCCCCCTCTCAACCCGCCCCTCCTCCCTTCCCCTGGCTCTCCCGAACCCGAGGGGGGCTGTGCTGCGTTCGAAGGCGGGACAGGGCACAGAGGGCTGGCTGGGTCGGGGCGCAGGTGAGCTGGGGGAGCCGGGCTGGGTTCAAGGACGAGGACAATCCCCCCGGGGTTGCCGAGGGACAGGCGGGACGCAGGAACAGCAGGCTGAGGGAGGGGACGGCGGTGGGGCGGAGCGAGACGCAGCCGGGGCGAGGGGCGCTCGGAAGGGCGGGACGGGCGGACAGACAGCACAAAGGAGCCGGTGGCGGGGGAAGGGGGCGGCGGGCGGGAGGGGCGCAGGGACTGAGGGGGGCGGACGGGCAGAGGGCGCGGGCTGAGGGGAGGGGGTCAGCGGGTTACCCCGAGGACTGGGCCTCCCCCCGCCGCAGGGAAGGGGAGTCCCCGCGTCCCGGCCGCCGGTGCAGGCTCCGCGCTCAGCCCCGCCGCCATCGAGGAGCCGCCGCCATTCGCCGCCCCGGCAACCAGCGCCGCGCCCCGCCCCCGCCCGCGCCCAATCGGCCGCCGCCATGCTGGGCCGGCGGACAGCTGCCCAATCGGAGACGGCCTCTGAGGCCCCTGGGTCATGTGAGCGGGCAAGATGGCGGCGCCCGCGCGGAGGGCGTGAGGTGGGCGGAGCCATGTTGTGGGCGGCGGGAGCGGCGCGGCGGGAGCGGCCCGGCGGGGCGGCGGGGCCGGCGGGGCCCGGACATCTCAAGGGCGCAGCCTGAGCCCGGCGGCGCGGCCGGGAGGGTGAGCGCCGTGCGGGGGCTGGTAGGGCTGGGGTTTGAAAGTTGGGGCTCTGTCTTGAGCCGGGGGCCTTGCGGGGCTTGGGGGCCTCCAGCGGCGTGCGAAGATCGGGGAGAGGTGTGTGTGCGAAACGCGTGCGAGGGTCGGGGAGCGGTGGGTGCTTACAGCTCCGTGACGCTGTGTCTGCGCATTACCCAAAGCACAGGCTTGGGACCCTCCTGAGGCGGCCTAGAGTGATCCCGGTGAGATCCTGCCCGCTTGTCCTGCTTTCTCCTTTCCTGCATCCTGCCAAGCACCAACCGGAACACGCACAGTCCTATAGATAGGCATTACGACTCAGCCTTCGCGTTATAAAAGTAACTTAAGGTAAGTATGACTGGCAGATGGGTCTGGGAGAGTTTCCTCTGGGGTTAAATGTCTAGAAAACAAGCATTTGAATCACTAAATACCAGGTTTAATGAAGAGTTTTTGGTGTGGGTTGACCTCAGCTGGTTGCCACGTAGCCACCAAGATGCTACGTTGCTCCCCTTCCTCAAGAGGACAAGGAGAAGGTATGAATAAAAGCCCGTGGGTTGAGATAAGGACAGGGAGATCGCTCTCCAATTACCATTATGGTCAAAATAGACTAAACATTGGGAAAATTTAATATATTGTCAATCAGAGTAGGGTAATGAGAAATAAAGCCAGATCTTTAAAACACCTTTTTTCCACCCTTCTTTTCGCTCCCGATTTTCTCTGTCTCCTCCCTCTGAGCAATGTAGGGAGGTGGAGAATGGGGGTTGTTGTAGTCAGTTCATCGCAAGTTGTCTCTATCACTCCTTGCACTCTTTCCCTTCTCCAGTGTGGAGCTCTCCCGCAGGAGTCAGTTCTCCATAAACTTCTCCAGCTTGAGTCCTTCCCACAGGCTGCAGTTCTCCATGAAATGCTCCGTTGTGGGACCCTTCCACAGGGTGCAGTCCTTCAGGAGCAGGCTGCTCCAGCATGGCTCCCCCACAGGCTCACATGTCCTGCCAGGAAACCTGTTCCAGAGTGGGCTCCTTTCCCCATGTGGCCACAGGTCCTGCCAGGAGCCTGCTCCAGGGCAGCCTACCCACAGCCTCCTTCAGGTTCTGGCATGGGAAGCTCAAGGGGCTGCAGGTGGATCACTGCTCCACAGTGGAGCTCCATGGGCTGCAGGAACACAGCTGCCTCACGTTTGTCTGCACCATGGGCTGCAGGGGACTCTCTGCTCCAGCACCTGGAACAGCTCTACCTCTCCTGCTCCACTGACCTTGGGTACCTGCAGGACTGTTTCTCTCAAATTTTCTCACTCCTCTTTTCCGGCTGTTCATGTGCAGTAGTTTTTACCCTTTCTTAGCTGTGTTATTCCACAAACACTGCCACTTGTTGAGGTTAGGTTTAGACTTGGCCAGTGGCAGGTCCGTCTTGGAGCTGACTGGAACAATTCTAGGAGAAGCTTCTGACATCTCAGAAGCCACCCCCACAGCCCCCCGGCTACCAAAACCTTGCCACACAAGGCCAGTACAACCGACATGGTATATAAGTCTCTGGCTAAGAGTACCAATAAAAAAAGTCCTTATGTGTGGAATAGAAAAGCAGAGTAGGTATCTCCATCATTTCTTTAAATCTTTGCAAAGTATGGATTTTTTTTTTCCTAACAGGTCTGTTTGGCAGTTAAGTCAATTTAAACCCGGTGTATTGCCATGCAAAGTAGGACATACATTTGTGATTCAAGGTGGCAAAGAGTTTAAATGTTTATTTGATTCATACTGGGGCTGTGTGACGTTGGTTAAATTTGTTTATTTTTTCCTTATGATCCAGGACTTCAAGATGACAGGAAGAGAGTTTCTTGAACTAGATTCTCCACAGCAAAGTCTATTTTTGGAAAGACTCAAGCGGATGGAAATCATACAAAAGATGTTAAATGAGCTTCCTAAAGCAGATCAGTAAGTGCTGGTAAAATAAATGAAGATAAGTGCATCAAACATTTCAAGTCTTTTGGAGGCTTTTCTTTTTCTGTACTCTCGTATTACAAATTTTCTAATACTTGTTAGTGCCCAGAAGAGAGAACTTGTTTTATGTTTTCCCAATATGGTTAGTTCAGTATTAGCTCTGGTCCTGTCCAGCTGGTTTCTGGTATGTGCTCTCCAATGCTTCGGGTTCTGGGATGACTGATCAGCCCTGACTGGCTCTGAGCATTCACACAGTGCTGTGCTAATGCTAATGCATTTTCTAGGGAACTGAAATGTGATTCTGCTGGAGTCATCTTGTGTCCAGCAGGGCTGGCCTGGGGCCAGAACTGAGTGAGTGTCAACCTGCTGGTTTCTGCATTTCATTCTGCAGTGCTTCCTGTTTCAGGAAGGCGAGACTGAGGTATCCAGGTGGCGGTGGAGGAGTCAGCTGGAGTCCTGCAGGCTCACCAGCAGGGTTCTGTGCAGCACAAAGCCAGCTAAATGATTTCTGGGCCTCACAAATGACCTTTTTGTTTTGTGATACTGGATTTTACTGCAAAACATTACTGGACCTGAGCTGATTCTGTTAGGAGCCATTTGTATGCATGTATCAGCTTGGATAAATTCTGTATAAATAAGAGTAATTGGAAGCTTATTTTATTTATATATATTTTTAATAGGACTGAATTGCTGGCTGGTAGTAACAAACAAAGTGCTGGTAGTAACACAGGGCCTCCCCACACAGGTGAGAAAGAAAAGGGTGCAACTGCATAGGATCTGCTGCCCTCACATTCAACTTGCAACACTCCTTCTTCCCCAGGAGAGCAGGGGAGGCAAATACCTCAGTGGTGATGTGGTAACGTCTGGATAGAAACTGTGGTACTTAAGGACTTCTGGGCCTTGGAAAGAAGTAGCTGCCAGTCCTGGCGGGACTTTAGGCTTGCATATCCAGAGGGGAGGTCACTAATGGCTGGAAGGGAAGAGCAAACATGCTGCAGTCAGACTGAGAGAGTTCCTGTTCACCAAAGCACTTGTTTTTAAAACTAGGAAGCTTGTATTTAAAGCAAACAAACAAAGCCCCAACACCTCCATCCTCTCTTTCTTTCCTTCTGTGCAGTGTAGCATCTCTGTACTTCACTAAGCCTAAGCAGTTTCTGCTGGTCCTGAGTACATTAATTTGGTCTGGTTTGGATACTTAAATATGCTGCTAAAATTTTAATCTCTGTCCTTCACATTTATGGATGTGCCCACCTGTGTTTCACTGCCTGTGACTGTAAACGTCTCAAGAGAACGAAATGGCTGGTTTGCAGCAAGTACTCTGTGGGCATTCTGAGAATGATGCCCAGTATTGAGAAAATGGGGATTTCAAAAGCAAATTTCTTTTTAAAACAAAGCACAAAAAAAAGAATAACTCCTAAATAAGAGCAAGAGAAGAGATCTGACCAGTAAAGTTCTCTTGCTCTCTCTATATATAGCATCAGAATTTAAATGTTAGTAGCTTATTTTCATCTTTGAAAATCTACTGAGAAAGTATGCCAAGAATTAAGGTAATTTCCTATTAAAAATGAGAAATTGATGGTGTCTTTGATGTCAGATGTTTTTAATGTTTTAAGTTTTGTACATCTCTGAAGTATTTTCTGAAGTATTTTTGGTGCTTAACGTTACTCTAAGCATTAAAATATAGAAGAATTTTAAGTATACTGATTTTTTTTAATTATGTATTTTAATTGCTAAATGGCTTAAAGATTGTCACTTCTTGTAACTACAAGTAAATATGACATTTGGCCTAACATAAATTTTGTGATCAGTTAAGCATTTTATTTTCTTGGGGGCTATAGCGATAAATACAATTTTGAAAATAAACACTTATAATAATACTGGCACAGCCTCAGAATCAGAGTGCCTTCCAGGTAATTGCTTTGTCTGGCAATAGTTGCCATTCTGTGAATTTTAGGTTTGTGGAAACCTAAAGCATAGAGTTGTTTCCACTAACCAGATTGTGCCAGGTGTAATTCTAAAGACAATGCACAGCTTCCTTCTGTCAGTCAAATGAAGTTCCATAAATTTGCTCATCAGGCGTGTAAAATTGGCACGCTTGCCTGTTCCGTCTCTTGTGTTACCTGCTGGGATGTGATGTACTCAAACGGGAACTGTTTGTTAAGATATTAAATGCTGCTGACTCTCTCTGACCGCTTTGTTCTATTCTGCCTTCACCCCATTACAGATTGCAACACGAGTAGTTGCTCTAAACCATATGTTAAAAATATCGTAGATATCAGAATCCAGTCCCTCTGTTATCAAGGGAGAAATAGAAGCTCCAGTTCTGTAAACCAGTACATTGGACTTCTGTAGCCTTTAACTAGCAAGGTAGGACCTTAAATCCACGTGTTCATTGCACACAGGGAAGGCTTACAGCCCTTCAGCACAGGTTCACTACAAATGATCGCCAGCAGCTGCTAAGATCGTTATTGCAAAGTCTTAGTTGTCCCACTTGAGCTGTTCTGTAAGCTCTTATGTTAAAACTAAACCTGTACTTTTCACTATGCAGGCTAAAAACATGGCTGGTTACAGGAGCTACCTGTGATTCTATATACATATTTCTTAATTTCTTTTCAGGAAACATTCTCCTTAGAAACGTGCTGATTAGGAGAGCAAATTTAATGAAGCTTCCATTAGCTGTAATAAACTAAAAAAAATTGTAGAAAAGGCCTCTCAGCCTTTCTGTCATTCCACTCTTAAAGTGTGTATAAACTCAGGCATGTAACAAAGGATGCTGTACTGGTTGCTTTTGAAAGTAGTTCCTCTCTATTTTACACTTGTGAGGGATTTACCTCTCTTACCCCTTGTTGTAGGATATTCAGAAAAGAATTGTTAACACCGAATAAACTGTTTTACGGTTCTCAATTACTAACATGACTTTCCTCCTTTCACAGGAACCTTTGTAATCATGGATCATACTTCCTAGCAGCAAATTCAAGCTTATGTGGTTTAGCAGCAAATAATTTCTTCAGGAACATCTTAAATATCAGAAAGGCTTCCTTGGTGTCCGCTGTGCCAATGGCCGTTATTCCATTTCTTTCAACAGCAGCAGTTTATGACACTTTTGTGCATGGCCCTTTATTTTCAGGTAAAAACCTTTTTATTCTTTGTTTTCCAAAGGGCTTTGCTTTCTGTCCACAACATAACACTAGAGGAGCTTTTCTTCCCTGCAGAGCAGGGCTCTTGAACTGTTGTGGTCTTCAAGCTCAGTATATAGATTTATAAAAATAATTCTACGCATGACTTGTTTTTAGACTTTTCCCTCAAAGTCATGTAAAAGCTACTGCAACGAAGTAGTTCAGTACAATTTTGTCTGAAGGTCAGCTTTAGAGTGATAAATTCTTCGTGGGTTGGGAGTGATTTTTTTTTTGCAAAAGGAAGAGTCCTTTCATAACTTCTTGCATGCCTGTACACGGGCAAGTTTCTGTCAAGGGCCTCTTTCCACATTCTTCCACACAGCTTATAAATTGATGTGGTGGAGCATGTGTAGATATTGACTGAAATATTTTTTGCCATGCAGGTCAGCTGAACTGTGAGGTCTGTGCTGTGGTCAGAGGAGGATTAGTAGGGGCTGTTGTGGGTGCTCTCTATCCTGTTTTCCTGGCTCTCCCCTTGAACGCAAGCCTTGCAGCCAGGTACGTCTTATTAACCTGCAATGAGTGAAATGTAGTTATTGGTTAAATCTTCAGTTCTCAGAGTAAATTCTGCGGAATTTTAGTCTGTGCACACCTGTCTTCTTGTAGGCATGTAGTACAGGGGGAGGGGATTTATATTAAGGTAATCTAATTACAAGGTGAAGTTTGTAAGAGCTACACCAAGGCTTTAAAATGAAACAAGATCTGCAAAGCGATCCACTGTGAAGCACTTGTGTTTAACTGGAACCCTGCGAGCCGCCCAGGATGTGCCTGGGTGTGGGCAGTGGTGGCTGCCATCTTGCCGAGCCGTGAAGATGGCTGGACAGCTGAGAGACCTCAGTGGCCCTGGGCAGTGCCTGGCAGCCAAGCTCCCTGGCAGGTGTCGTTCTGTGTAATGCAGAGCACAGCGAGGCTTGGCAAGACTCATCATAGCATCAGGGTGTTCTACAGCATTTATCCAGAGAGCTCAGTACCACCAGGTGAATTTAACTTAGGAGAGAATGACTATCTACCTAAATATGTATAATATTAAATCTTGACATTTGCATGGGAAAAAGAATTAAGTTTCTACCACTATTTATGTTGTTTAGGTACGTGTCATCTCCCTTGCCAGGGAAAGAAAACGCAGTACGCTACTGGCTCACAGTCACTCAGCCTATCTTTAGAAAGATGAGTCTGGGTGTACTGGTACAGGCTCTAACTGGATTATATCTTGCCACTAAACACCATGGAATATATGTCAAAATACTACAGCAGATGCACCGTAGCAGGGATCCTGAAGAGCTACAGTAACTTTTCAATTGCCTTGGATAAGTAACCATAATAAACGAGGAAAAGAAGTTGTTGCTTTCTGTCTTTTTTTAATAGAAAAACAAAGACTCTTGCACTGACATTTTTCACACTTCGAACTTAAATGCAGGTTAAGTTTTTGTTATGCCCGGCTTAGAGTATACACCTGAATAGCAGCATTATAGACAGGTGTGTTTGTTTGGAAATGGGGGGGAAAAAAGCATTTATACTGCCTGCTTAGTGTTTGGCTCTAAGGTGATGCTACATCTTTTAGAAGCTCTTAAAATGAGTATTCTTGGAAAAGGAAGCTTTTTCTTCATAATGCAAACCACAGAGTTTTTGGTTGTTTTTTTTTTTAGGTCAAGGCAAGGGTTTTCTAGATACTCCTCAAAATCTGAGTATTATTCTCCCTTTTCTCCATTCTGCTAGCACAAAACTTCTGTCACAAGATTACCTCCTTTAGGCTGTTATGAGGGTCACGGTGTACGCTGAAGAGAATACTGTTATCACAGGGCAGTCAGAGTGATTGATACCCATGTCAGGCTTCCCAGCATATGTATCAAGCAACCAAAAAACAGCCTAGTCAGAGCACACTTTGTCCTTGCTTTGCCTTGAAATTACTCTTTTCCTGAACGATGGAAGTGCGTCAAGAGGCCTCCGAGGGCTGGTGCTGTTATTGTGATATCTCAGCTACCTCTAGTTCTAAGATCAGTGGTCTAAAGTAATGCATTTACAAGTCAGGCATGTATTCACATTGGTGACTGTATGTTCTAGAGCAATATAAAGTGCCAGGAGGAATTTCTTCACATTGTTAAGCATTGGAGTGGATGGCCCAGGGAGGCAGTGAGAGGCACCACCTCTGGAGGTGTTCAAGAAACGACTGGATGTGGCACTTAGTGCCATGGTCTAAGTTGAAAAGTTGGTGATTGGTCAGGAGTTGGACTCCATCTTTTCCAGCCTAAATAATTCTGTAATTGAAAAAGCTGTACAGTTACTGGTCAATTCATGTACACTTCAGTAAAATTCTAGTATCCCCTGAGATGCATGTGGAAATATTTATTAATTAGAATTAAGAATTCAGCACTGAGACTAATTGGGTTAAAATTTATGCTGTAACACTGATGAAAAATGTATTAAAGAGTTTCATCATGTTTATCTACCTTTTCCTTAAAAATCTGTCATTACATCAGGAAAATCACACACTATTTCTCTATAACCAGGGAAGCAGCAAATACAGACTACCTGTTCTTACACAAAGGTAGTTCAGTTTCCCTTGATTCAAAGTATTGCTACGTCGTGTGGGGTTCCCATACTGGTCTGCATCTAAACAGAGAGCCTGGCCTTACCTTAACCACCCTGACTTTGGAGATTCTCATGGAGCAATTATTTTACATGACAGTGAATTGTCATATCTCCAGAAGCCATCAGACTTTAACCAACAGAACCACTTACCCGTGATAATAAAAACATAAAATAAAGGTGTTATTTTGCAGTAGTATCTTTAAGAATGGCTATGACTGGCTCAGTGATTGTTGTATCCGTTTCTGATGCTGGATATTAACTTTTACAATCTGTTCCACAGCCCCCTGCAAACAATACGCCCATCTTCCTGGTACACACCCTAGTCCTGCTCTTGGCATCCTCCTGCTAATGAGCACAGAATCATTTCTCCACAGAAATTATTTCCCCACATCTACATATCCCACTTCAATTAGGCATAAAACTGCAGGGTGCACTTTAAACAGCGTCCATTTGAACAGCTCCCATACCTAACATATCCTTCAGACATTTTACAGTCTAATAGTAAATACAGCCCTGTAACTAGAACACTGCTGATTCCAGCAGAAAACCTCTTTCAAAGCTCTAGAAAACACGGGATTTTAAAAATCAGGAAATGCTCAAAAGGCCCCTGTTTCACAAGGAAAACTGATTACAGTTTTGACAAATGGCATGAGAAATCTGATAATCTGGAAGTACGAAGAGATGCCAAGTGTTGGAACTGAGTTTCCTACATTTCCTCTGCTATCATCTCTCCAGGCATCTATAGATTGCAGAAGCACCGATTTTTCCTCCCAGATGCTGCAAAGCTCTTCAGAGGAAAGAGAGAGAAGTTAATTCAGAACAGAGCACCAGAATCAAACTGTAAAGGACTAAAAGAGAACTGAGCATTAAATTGTTTCCCTATTTAAATGCTTTAAATGCTTCTTTGATTGACTCTGGGGTGGAGAAATACTGAAAAATGTAGGTAGCACAGCTATGCAGTTGAACACTGGCACCACTTGGTTCTGTGGTATTAAAGTTTAACAAACACATATTCCAACGCTGAACAGGGTACTTTCTACAACTACAGGTGAAAAAGGCAGAGCATGCCAGTATGCTTTTAAATTTTTACACTATTTTTTGTCAAATGTTCCTTTTCATCAAACTGCAGACCACTTCCACTAGAATGCCTGCATGTGGAAAGCGCTATTTTAAAACTGTCTTACAAATAAAGCATTTAAGATTAACAGAAATCAAAAAGTGCACGGCTCACGCTGGAGCTCTGAAAATGTTCTGTCCTTTCAGCACTGTCAAACCTCTTGTTTTAAACACTCACTCCAGTGTTTAGTGTGGAAATACCAATTTGATGAGATTGTGATTCAACAGCATATTATTAACCAGTCATCAAACTTCAGAGCTTAAAAATAGTCCAGAAGGCAGGAAGATGCCAAAAGACCACGTAAGGCTTTATGTAAGTATTTTACTCCTCCAGGTTATATTGATCAAACATACCCATATTTTAAAAAATCAAGAAAGAAAAACAACTATAAAACACAAGAAGTGCTGATTCTCAGAAGTGCAACTCTGTCTGCAGTTCAAGGAATAACACCTTTGTTCCTTACCACAAAATTATCTTTAAATATAGATGAGCAAGAACATTTCTGCTGCATACCCTCATCCATTTTATCTTGTTGTCAGTGGATGACCCGCAAAGAGAACAGAAACAGTATTTTTCTTTACGTTTTCCCACTTTGTTTAATGAACCCAGACATTAATGAGAAGAAAAAGATACAAAAAACATTTGAGCCCATAAACTGAAAGATCAACAAATCTGATTTTATTATGATATTGTATTCTTATCTGGATGGCACATAATTACAAGGAAACATTTACAATATATTTTCAAGTATTAAGTTGTGTCATTTCAAGGCTTTCACTTCAAAAAGCTACATTAATAATACACCATACAGATAGTACAGTCAAGAGTTTCAAAAAGCTTCCTCCCCACTATTTGGTTTAAATATAATTCAGTAGGCACTAGAAATGCCTGCAGCCACTGACTTTCTTGGGACTTAACCTTGTTCTTGTACCACAGTACATCATTTTGCATGTCAGAAAATCAGCTGCTCTCAGACACAGCTCACAGGTCGTGTCACAACAGAGCGAAGTGCAGGTTCACACAGAGACAGAAGAACAGTCCCTGACCCTGTCATTTAGCAGTGATGCGACAAGAAAGAATGCATATTTAACTGAAAAAACACTTCTACACTAAAGTAACCGTGAAAACGCCACTGTGACATCCCATACTACATTAATGTTTTTCTTTTTGTCAATAAACTGCAAAATAAAGCATGTTCAATGAAGTCTGAGCTAGGCAGGTTGAGCCTAGGTTGAATTTAAATTATTTCAATTTTGCACATCAGTCAGTGCAGATCCTGGTGGTTAACTCTGACTCCTGTGGCACAAGTATAACCCATCAGTTACAGCAGTTGCCCAATTTAAGACTGAAACTTTGAACAGCCCTGCTGATCCTCCACAGAGGTGTAAGGTAACACATATCCCACTAAGTCTCTTTCGTGCTGGCAATATACCCTTAACAGATGGAATTCTGCATACAGTAGAGTAAAACCTGTTTGATAGGATATTATCTTTTAAAAAAAAATCTTGAATGACAGTAAATGATCCCAGCATTCAACCTTTCTCTTTTTAACCAAAGACAGCAAAAGCCCTGTTACCTCTTTATTCTCATTTCTTATACTACCTTTTAAAATAAAGCAGGAAATGTGGCCAGCAGCTGGTCCCGTCTCTTCTGCCCCAACACAGCTGAATCCACTTTAGCATAAAGAAAAACAAGGATGCTAAATACACATATACTTTATCACACAGTGATGTTTCACAAAGAAAATCAAACTCCTTTTATACTGACGAACACGTGATAGGGCCTAGCACCAATGAAGCAAATGACTGGGAGAGAACACTTTCACCTACTTAGCCTTAAACACGAAATTTAAGGCTTTAAGAAACAGTATTTCAGGAACACTAAATAGATTTTTTTTCTTAGAAGTTAATAAATGAAACTGATTTGGAAAGTATTCTTTGTGAAACCTCACTTTACATATTATCATTTCCACAGTCCTTCTTCCCCCAACTGACATACATTTAAACAACGTAAACATTATAATACAACTGAAAAAAGAACCCACTCATCTTTTGTGATAGGGAGAAACACTGACTAGTACAGGAAAACACACACTCACTATTTGTTCGTCAAACTATTCTTCCTCCTATCTCAGTTAACTGTGGAGCATTTTTCATATCATTAGCCTCAAGATACATATTTGCTCATCTCCAAACTGTGCTTAATTGTATCAAGTTATAGATTTCTGGATACTGTAGGAGGCTAAATTAAGAACTCTACAGTAAAATTAAGCACATGCATATACACGCAATATTTTTTAAAGCTACTCTGAAGTAACACAGGAATTTCAGTGTGCATGGGCACAGAGATTTACTTATGGGAAGATAAAGTAACGAGTTACTTTGACGCACTGCATTCTTCAAACCCAATTCTCATTAGAGGTCCATGCAAAAAACTGACTCCTCTACATGAGGATTCCACTGTACAGATTTAACCAGTGTTCAGGTTCAGTTTAATCAGACATAACCCTGCATCATGAATTGGAGCAAGCTAGAGAAGGACTTTTAAAAGGTACCGTGCATCCCTAACACTGGACAGTATTTTAAACTAACAGGTCGCAAATTCTTTCTTTTTAATTGAATTAAAAAGCAATATACTTACACTTTTGGGACAGTCCCCTGTGATTAAAGCTATAAATGCACATCCTCTTTATTAGCATATTTTCCCTTTTCAGCTCATCAGATACTTAGTTTAATAGAAAATTTCTATTTCAAATGGCACGAGCATTTTTTTAATTCAACATGTAGCTGTGTGTTGGCTATGTAGCAAATGTATCAGTTTCAAAAAGGAAAAGGGGAAAACAGCTAATAAGAATTATGTGATTTGTAGCCTTCACTATTAGTTACCATCCAGAGCTAGAAACATTTCGGAAGAGTAGGCCAAGGACCAGAGAAATTATTTCCTGAACCAGTCCTTACAAGAGACTGGGATAAGCAAAGCAAGCTGTCTGATACCGCATTATGGGAATATATTGATCCTTACCAGGTTGCGAGGTGGAAAACGACTGTTCTTTAACCCCTACACAACGGAGCCTGGCAGGGCAAGCACCTAAAAGAGAAACTGTCAGAGAGGTTTTAATAGTAATGTATAACTGAGATGCAGTACAATTTTATATGCATGCTTTCTTTTGCCGATCATTACTATTTTCTTAAGTCTGTCCAGTGACGACGGAGTTTTTGGTTTGGTTTTCTAAGCAAGCATTTTCGGCTCCTCAGGAAAGCAGGCTAGACATTATCTGACTCAAGACCGGGTAGTCAGCGTTATCTTTACTGCGAAGCGGAGCCGAGCACACCTTCATGCATCGGGCCGGCATGATCTTTTCACCCAAGTGCTGCGACCGGGCTCTGGCGGCACCTCCGCGTGTGCACCACGCGTGTCAGACTGTCGCACTGCTGCACGCAGCTCTGCGCGACTCCTAACGCCAAACAGGCTCACACCTCTACCGTCCACAGGCCAGATTCACAGCACCTTGAACCAAGGCCACCGTCTGGCTCCCAACGTGCCGTTCGAGAGGATTTTTTTCTCTGTTACCCTGGCCACTTAGGTGCCAGGTCCCCCTTCTCTGCATCTCCCCCAATACCACCCCATCACCACTGTATTGATCCTTTTCCTCCGCACCATCATCCGCCTGTTTCCTCCGCCGCGACGCGAGGCCCTTAGGGGTGAGAACCCCACGAGTACTTGCAGCAGGTACTTGACCCTACATTTTGAAGGAGGCCGCTGCCCGCCGAGCACAGATGGAGCAGAACTCCACCGACACCTGATCCCGGTCCACGTGCAGGCAGATCCCGCCGGGGGCCGCCCACTCCTCCTCCGCCTCAGCGCCCACGGCCGCCTCCTCCAGGCCGCGGGGCCGGGAGCTGGGCAGGGCATAGTCGTGGTCGCTGCTCTCGCCGGCGGGCTGGAGGTGCTGGTGCTGGCGGCGGGGGCTGCCCGTGTCCCTGAAGAGGCTGGTGCTGAGCTGCAGCCCGCCGGCGCGGGTCCCGGCCAGGCGGCTCAAGAGCTGCCCCAGCGCGCTCTGGTTCGCCAGCACGGCCCGCAGGTAGCTGCTCTCCCGCTCCAGCTCTCGCAGGCGGCGGCTCAGGCCGCGGTTGCGGTCCCGCAGCTGCCGGTTCTCGGCAGCCAGGCCCTGCAGGCGGCTCTCCAGCCCCAGCACGTACTGCTTCTTCTTCAGCCGGTTCAGCCGCGCCGCCGCCGCCGCCTTCAGCCGGCTGCCGGCCCCGCCGCTCCGCCGCCCGGGCACCGCCGGCCGCGGGCCCTGGCCCGGCGGGGGCAGCGGCTCCGGCTCCTCACAGAAACAGCCGCTCAGCTCCGCCTCCAGGTCCCAGTCCGGCCGGGCCGCCTCCAGCAGGTCTCCCAGCTCCAGCCCCGGGAACCAGTCCTCTTGCTCCCACACCTCCAGCGGGCCGCTGGGCGCCTCGGCCTCCTTCTCCTGCCGCCGCGGCTCCGAGGCGCCCGGGGGCTTGGGCCGCGCGGGGCCCGGGTCCCCCTCCCCGCCGACATCCCGCGCTCTCGGGGCCTGCCCCGCTCCGGGCAGCGGCCACGCGGCGCCCGAGGGGCTGGTCCCGCCGGCCGAGGCCGACAGCAGCTGCGTGAGGCTGTGGCGCATGGCGGGGGCGGGAGTGGGCCCGGCAGGACCGGACGGGACGGGACGATGCCCGAGGGCAGGAAGCGGCGCGAGGCTGCGGCCCGGCGCTCCCGGCGCGCGGCCTGTCGGGAAGCGGCGCGAAGGGCGGGAGGGGGCGCCGCGCGACTGCGCCCGCGCGCGGGAAAGCGGCGGCCGGGAAGGTGGAAGGGCGGGAGGGGGAGCGGGGGGCATTTCAAACTGGGGAAAACGTAAACATTTTCCTAAGAAGGGATGTTTGGTGTGGATGGCCCGGTCTTTGTACACTTTCAAGCCTAATCAACGAGAAGGGAGATTTAATCCGCGGAACAGATAGGCAGCTAGCAAGCCGTCTCTGAGTGACGTCCAGGTGTTGGAAAGAAAAATTACTTGTTGGTAAAATTGCCTCGTTAAGGTTCAAGGATCTCAGACCTAGGGGGAGGTTAACAGAGCCTGGGGAGAAGGATGTACCACTCACAGTGGACACAACACAGAACTTACAGGCCGCAGGGACACCTGGCAGAACTCCTGAGATAAGAAAGAAACTAATAAGCCCAACTCGGCAATTGTGCTGAAATCAGCTCTACTTGGGTAAAAGGTAGTTCCAGCAGGAGGTGATCACAACCACTGACTCACAGCCCCCTGACCCAAAAGAAGAGAAAGACTGAGCATATGGACTAATTGGCATGAGAAGCCAGAGAATCATTAACCAATGGAAGCTAGAATGCTACTTAATAAGAGACCTACATAACTTATAGCCAATTACTAATGCCTTTCTTTGCTAAAATGTATAAATACTTAAAAGTTTTGATAGTTGGTGTGCTTGATTTGTGGAACACTACCAAGCACCCAGGGTTCTGCAACTCTGAAATAAATAACATCTCTTTTGAGTAATTATTGGCTTCTTGCACACAATGAATCCAACTTTTGTAGACAACAG
>JAWMRA010000001.1:32273825-32338950 GCA_035584735.1 Pseudotriccus pelzelni | reverse complement strand
GGGTGTTTGTTTGTTTTGTTTGTGGTTTTGTTGGTTGGTTTGGGGTTTTTTGTGGGTTTTTTTGTTTGGTTGGTTTGGTTTGGGTCTTTTTTATTGAAGGCATAAAGAGCAGCAGATGAAACTCAGCAGCTAAAAACTTTCTCCTTGCCTAGGAGACAAGCAAGAGAGAGTGGGAGGTCTCTCTATCCTAGAGTGCTGACAGGAAAGATTTATTTTTTTTATCAAAAACTGCCAGACATGCACAAAATGGAAGGGTGTATCGCTGTTATTTTTCTGCAGAAAGAACCTAAAACCGCAAAAAAATCCTGGCAGAACATCTAGAACCTCAACCTGTTTCAAAGATTATTGAACTCACCCAAAAGACAATTTATTTTAAGCTGAATGGGCATATAAATAATGCTATGGCATTAAATAAGGTTAAAGCAATTGCAGAAACCTGTACAACTACTAGAAAGCTATACACGGTAATTCGTTTGGGCATCAGTTGTTGTGTATTACCTGTTCTTTTATTTAACCTGTTAAGTTCCTGAATTATGACTGTTCATCATTACAAGATGGGATTTCTTTCTTGGAGCCTCAGTATTGCCTCTTACATGTCCAGCCTCTGTTGAACTTCAAGGAAGAATCAAAGACAAAAGGCTAAGGGTTTGAGCTTTTGGCCATCTCAAAAAATAAAGTGCTTTTAACTGAAAAACAAAACAAACAAACAAACAAAAAACCCAACTATGTTTCAGCAGAGGTTAGGACCAAATGGATCAAATTCTTATTTTACATTTTCCGCCCTAATGAATCCCCATTCGGATTTAACAGTGTAGAGATTTACTTAGCTAAAAGTGCTACGACAAAAAACAGTCCTTGTAGGGGGGTTTAAACTGGTGAGGAGGTTACAAAGAATCCAGAAAATAGCCCCAATGCAGTGGTGTGTTACCATAGAGGCACCTTCCAAAAGGAGAAGAGAGGAAAAAGATGCAGTTATGCAACAAAGTGACGGAGTTTGACATTCAGTGCTCTTTCTTTAGTCAGCAAATCCATACTGTACTTTCTGTAAGCACTGAACCTCAGAGAGAGCTCGTTGTACGCCTGCTTGCTGCTTTCCAGATGTCCTTGGAGCTCTTGGACCTTCAGATCTTTGTCCACTGCTGCTGCCTCTTTCTCATGGCACCTTCGTGCTCTCTGCATAGCTTCTTCTGCAATCTCCAGCTTCTCCCCCAAGTACTGAATCTCCTGTTCCTTATCTTGCAGAGCTTTGCCCCTCTCCATGGCCAGGTTCAATAGCTGCTCTTTCTCCTTGTGTGCCCTCTCCAGCTCAGCCCGCAGTTCAGTGCTCTGAGCCCTCTGCTGACTTTCCGCCTGCTCTGCCCTTGCAACAGCTTGTTGGTGCCTCTCCTGTAGGAGTTGCAGCTGCTTCTTCAGTGAATCCACTTCCCAGGTGTAGGCACCTGCTTGGTGGCTCTGAGCTTCTAGCAGCTCCTTTTCTCTCTCCTGGGCTCTGCAACTCTCATAAGCATGTTTCTCCTGCAGGGAGTATAACTGCTGTGAGAGCTTCCTGGCCTTGGCAGCCAGCCGGAGCACTTCAGCTTCCTTCTCCCTCACAGCCTGGCTGAGAAGTGCTTCCTTCTCCTGCCGCAGGTGCTTGTTCTCCTCCCACAGCTGCATGTGCCGTTTCCTGTGTTCATTCTTGAACTGGATCATCTTCTCATGGTTGTTGGCCAGATCCATGAAGCGCCCCTCCAAATGCCGAATCCGCAGGGTCTGGGTTTTAATTTTCAGAGCATCCTCTGTCCTTAGTTTCTCCAGCTCCATGTTGAGCTGCTCCAGGGCCCTGCAGTGTTTGTGTGTGTCATCTGCTTTCTTTGTCAGCATAGAGATAAGGGGATGCTGCTTTTCTAGGTGTGAAAGCAGCACTGCCTTCTCCCTCCTCTCCTTAGAGATATCACAGAGCTCCTCCAGGCCTTTTGTCAGATCTTCCATGTCCTTGCCTGTCTCTGTGGAGTTGGCCATCCCTGCCCCTCGCTCATCCTGAGCTATGGAGCCTCTGTCTCACACAAAGACAAGAAAAAATGTTATAGTGGCTGCTTTTCTTAGTGATACTCAGCATGATTAAACATTACCCAGTGGTTGTGTGGCCAACACCAGTGCGATAAGCTGGTGGAGTTTCTCTGGAAGTCTGGAGAAGCTGATGTGGGGGGACAGGACCTCCCAAAACCAATGTCAGCCTGAAACCATACAGCTCCATAGCCCTCCCCACATCCTTTGGTACAGTCAGGCAGACTGAGAAGAAGGTTTATAGACTCCATGAGCAAAAGCAAGAATGTAGGCTTAGTATTTATGCAAGCCTATTCATTTGCTGATTTAGCTTTGCTAATTATTCCTTCTCAAAGTCCTGCTGTTATAGGCACAGGAACTACAATCATATTTAGGTGAAAAAGCTTGTAAGGGATACAGCTGTAAATAATTCCTTAAGCAATCCTTCTCCTCTGCCTTTATTTTCTCCTACACACTCTGTGTTATAACTGCAAATAAAAGAAGGGTTGCATAAGACTTCTAATTAATTTATAAGATTTTAATAGTATATTGCTCATTAAAAATAACTGAACAGTCTTATCCCATGCTTAAAGATTTATGAATAAAATAAGAGATCTATACAATGCTAATTACTGAATGCCCTGTGATACAAAGGGCATTTGTGACTAGAGAAGCAGTTCCTCATTTGAGTTTTGACACTGATTTGCTGAATTATTTAAGGCATGTAATTTTAAAAGTCTGATTCTTCTAAATAAGGGAAATATTTATATTACATAGGCACACAAATTACTATTGGTGTCAAATCACACAGCATGCTACCCAGACATTTGAAAAATTAGCCTAAAACTCATCTAAACATTTTTCATGTAGATGCAGACCTGAAACGACACAGCACACAAAACAGCATGCTGATAATCAAGTTTTGTGAATTCCTGGGCTTTGACTGGAGGTAAAGATAGGACGTGAGAAGGCACCACCTTAAAGCAAGGATGAAAAACAGTGTACAGCAAAAATGGATTAACACCTGTGAAGCAGGTAGAGTTTTAGAGCTGTACAGTAGTGACCGTCAGTACAGACACCAGCTCTGTCTCCACCATCCTGCACTCTGACACCGCTGTTGCTACCTTGGATCCTGCCAAAACATTTCAGAATAATGGGGAAGAGGGAGAAGGACTGAGAGGTTTAGGCCATCCAGTGGAAATACAATGAAGAGCAGGGTTTAAGAAGAGAAAGCTATTTTCTTACCAGGTATTTGCTTTCCCCTGTCTGTTTGTTATCCCTCCTGCTGTGAGGTTCTGTCTCCATGGAGGTGAGACGCTGAATCCAGTCACCCCAGGGCTCATGACCTCATATGGGCTGGTTGGAGCTGGGCCAGCCCCACCAGGGTGGCTGAAAGAGCTGGCAGTGTTTCTTAGCAAACAAACATTGCTGGCACTCTCAAAACCACAGATTTGGAAAAGGAAAGAGAACTTCCACAAGCTTGGAGAACTCCTCAATCTCGGCTTTTAATCCTGTGAAACTGTAGGCCATGTTCAAAGAGACATGGTTTCAGGTGAAAAATTAATTCATATAGGCAGTGAATACAAATAACTTAGGTGCCTCTTTTCTAAAATCACTATCCTTTCAGAAGTGTCTCTTTAAGGATACAGAATCAAACCAACCACTGTTACCATTTCAGGACAAACACGTTGTTCTGAAGTGTCATATGCACATACTCCCTAGGCACATAAGAAGTGTATTTGTCTGGCAAAGTGGAAGCTGTGGCAGCTACCAATCTCATACAAAACACTTGAAGCAGTAAGGTATCAAAGATTTGCAACTACTTTTGGCATTTGTGAACTCCACAGGCTGCCTGGTTCATGAAAGTGTGTTCCCCAGCAGGCTGAATAGCACCTTCTCTTTTTCCCCATTCATAGTGTACAATAAATTCCAAGTAGCATTTAGATTTCTAAAATTAAATCCAGCAATTGAGTTGGAACTGTGAAAAGCTCCCTTCTCCCCTCTAACTGAAGTTGCAAGATTTCACTGGCTTTTAGACAAGCACAGTTGGAAAAAATAAATGTGCATTTATTTTCAAAAATGTTTTCTGTCTGCATTTTGTTACATTGAATGCTGAATGGTTAACATAAACCACTGGGGTTTAATAAACATTGAATTCCTATTTAGTCTTAATAGGCTGCTTTTTATTTTAAAAAGTAATACATTTAAGCACTTTATGCATTTATTATTTATTAGTAACATGCATTTCTACAAGTTACAAATTCCAGTCTTATTTCCTATGCTGCAAAACTATTTAAGCCAAGACCACCATAGTCCCACCAGACCCCTAATGGTGGCGCTGAAGCACAGGTAAGTTCCTTCTTGCTAAAAACCAAGCTGATAGATATAGGTACAAACTTCAAAGAATAAATACCCAACATACTTGGCATCACTAAAATTGGAACATTTAGATCCTTATAAGTAGCACTGGAATAAAAAAAAAAAAAATCACCTTTATGTCTTTAGTATTTAGGAGTAACTGTTGCAGGCTAGCAAAATGATTAAAACATATATATAAAGTAAGCTTTTTATACCCCTTATTTTTTACAATACATTGGAACTTAGTCCTCTGCACATTGTAGAATAGGACATCAACAGTACCACTTCATGTCTTGCTTCTTTCACCAGAGAAGCAACTTACATATCCTAGAAATGTACAACTACACATTTACATAATGTTCTGCGGGCAAATGTTTAATTTGAAATATGAAGTGACATGACAGCACAAAACCAGAACGGCAACAGAGCAAAAACTGTCAAAACTGCTACTGTGTTCCTCTTCCAAGTTTCACCTCCCACACCTTCAATTTCCTTCCCAAGGTTTCATTTTGACACTAGCAATTAAAAAGCCACCTTATTTTGTCAATTTTGCAACCATAAGCATCCTGAGAGGTAGTGTGTCTTCTATCCAGGTGTTTGGAGAGTTCATCATCTTCTCCCAAAGGGCAGTTTCATCTGAAGTAGAATCCATCCAGTCTACTGTCGTTCCATAGCTTTTGCCTAGAAAAATGACAGTTTTAAGAGAAACATTATTAATGTGTTGCAGAATTGAGAGCAGACAATCAAATTTGCCTGCTCTAAAATGATTACACCTCCTCAGCTAGCTGACCTAGTGCTTTGGACATCCAGTTCTACATTTTTGCTCTTGAACAATTCTGTCAAATACAATTAATGACAGTTTCACACAGAGACTTTGTAGTCTTTCTCCAGACTTTTTCCTTGTTATCCGTAGTCATTTTGTCACAATCCCAAGGAGAAATATGTTAATTTCCCATATATCTGAGAAGATTTAATAATAAAATGGGATACTGATTTTTGTGCTGAAATGCAACCTTGGATATTCTAAAATTCGAATTGAGATTTACTATTCTAATTGGTAATTTGAGTTATTCTGGTGAACCATGCAAGCAGTTAATTTATGAAAGGTAATTTTTACATTGTATTTCTTGAGAAGACTCCAAAACTATCTTTCCTTCAGACCAGAGAGCAGAATGAAAGGGACAAATGGAAGAACTGTATGTTATTATATCTGCATGTCTTATATTGCCCTTATGCTAAAAACTTATTTGCATTTATAATTTTTCCTATTCAGTATCTTCAAATCTTATCATGCATTCCTCATCTATCCTTTTATTTCCACTCCATGCTGTCTTTACACCACACACCTAGTTTTTGCATGGATAAGTTTGTAAGATGTTATCACGATTTTAGGTGCAGGAGTAGCATATTCTTGTAATTGGAACAGTACCACATACAATGTATGCCCAGACAAAGTTTTATTTCTAATATTTCATCTTACTTGTCAGTCGTGCTAACCCTCCTAACACTGTTATTTACATTTCAGGATCTGCGCTGAGGAATAGGTAAATTACTGAAGGAACTCTTCAGTAAATAGATACTGAAAGGTTATTCAGTGATCTTCTCAAAACAAGAAGAAACAGAAAGGAAATAAGGAAAAAAAAAACTTAACAGGAAAGACTGTTTAATAAATTAAGTTTTAATGTGGTAATTGTCCAGTACCTGTTCCAAGGCCTATCCGGAGACCTCCCAGAAAGTGGTTTGCTAGTTTGTTGTGGTCCCAGACTGTGAGTTCTACGCAGGCTTCTTTCAAATCTTCTGGTCTAAAGCCATCATACACCATGGTGTGGTTGAATACTGGGTTTGCAGTTTTTGCAACTGTCCTTGTTTTCTGGCGACTTTTTCTGCTAGTGTCTGGAAGAATGGTACTTCAGAAAGAAAAAACACTGTCAGTTTGTACTTACACACCATAACTGCATTAAACATACTGAAAAGGCAAAAGCTACTGATTAACATTGTGCTTGGCACGTTAGACCATGACTGAAAAAGAACAGATACTTTTTGGAGATGAAGACAAGGGTCATATTCTCAGTTCTTTACAAGCAATACTGGCACCATTTATCCACCCTTGTGCTTCAGAGAATGGAAGGGCAAGTCAAAGATGGGGAAGAGGTTCAAGTGAGTTTATTTGCTGCATTATACTGACACCAAAACCTTTTGTTGCTGCCAGAGATTTCTCCAACCATTCAGTTATTCTCGTCTCTTTACATTTTTAGTCTATATATGAAAAGAAAGCGGGAAGAAATACAGCTATGCTTCTAATTTCTGTCTCCTCCCACTGTTTGCTAAGCTAAACCATAGTCTTGCACAAACACGCTTTGTTTAAATGCAAACAAAAGCAGGCAGAGTTTGACCTGTGCTTCCACCAAGTAACAGAGACAAAACTAAAGTGCAGTGATTACTTACACAGGACATTCTCCCAGTAACTTTTACTTGGTGGTATGTACTTACCATCTTGAAGTTGCAAGCCCTGAAGGAGAATTTGCGTGACAATAAAGGAGAATCAGAAAACAATTCATCGGGGATTTTTTAATACGAATGTAGAAAAATGAAGATACAATTAGAAAACACAACTGTAGCACTATTAGGCCACCACATTTGATCACTTCAGCAATTCTTACCACTTAATAAAAGAATTGAGCCTGCTGCCTCTAAGAAGAGGAAGGTTATGGCATTCCTTCACCCAGATGTGGACCTCACCAGTGGACAGAGTCTTCTTTCCTGTAAAAATAACACAAAACATCTGCTTAAGCAGATCACTTTTAAAGGTAATTTCTATGATGCAGCAGTTCCTGCCCATTTGTAGAGGTGATATTCAGCCTAGACTTATCTCACATCTTAATTCAACATTGCTCTCTCTACTCTGGAAGCTGAAATCTTCATCCCATCAAAGTAGTGCAAGATCACATCATGTCTGCATTCCTACAATAACTTTTATTACAACAGCAAACACAAGTTGCTGGTCTTCTCTTTCCAAGCCTCCTAGATAAAGAGATCAGCTTGTCTTCATGCTATGTGATGTTAGCATTTGTTGCTGCTCATGCTTTCAAAAAAGCTCCTTTGTGCTTTAAATATATTTGATTCTTATTGACTGACTGACTGTCTGGATTAAAGACCTGGCCTGGCTTCACTCTCAGATCTGTCCATTGTCAGTTGTCAGACAAGATTAAACCAAACAGATCATACTGCTATAAATTTTTGCATTCTAAATACTTACTGCTATTTCCTACATCTAGTATTGCTTCGATTCATTGTGTTGTCATTGTTTATTTAGCACATCACAGCCCTTCCTGATCATTTGTAATCTCTAAGATTATTGAGAAAACAGATTTTTATTACACATACATTGCAGTACAAATCTTAGGTTATAACAATGAGCTAATTTCTTCCATAGCAACAGTAAAAACAGCAAAAGATCCCAAAGTGATCTTTGGGATCCTTAACTGAATTCACAACCAGGGTGACTTAATCCTCTAGGAATAAAAAAGAAAATCTACTTTTATGTTGAAAAAAAATATGTCTGAAATGACTGAAAAACATTAAACAGGTTTTTTTAACTATGAAAACAAACAAACAAACAAACAAAACGCCCAAAGGCCCGACAAACCCAAGCTAAGCAGCAATACTTACCTCCAGTGGGGTGTGGGACATACTGGAGAGCTAGTTTCATCTCTCCTCTGTTTTCTAGATTAAGATCCGTTGTTGAAGTCTGAAATAAAAAATAAAAATAATAAAATAAAAAAAAGCTCCGCATACCTACAAGTCTCAGACTTTGCAGTTCATGCACAGAGTTTACCATGCAAATTTCTTTTTGCATGGTAAACTCTACATGAGGCAAGTTTTTTCTCTTGTTTCCTTATCAATTACTTCCCTCAGTTTACAGGACATGAGAGAATTTAGGGCACTTTTAATCACTTGACAGTGCCTCAGACACATAGCTCTTCTACTAAAGCAGAAAACTAGACTCAGAAGAGGCAAACAGGCTTTGAGGACACATTTCCCACTTATTATTTGGAATGCTTATTTAAAACTAGAAAATACATTCTTTCAATCGGGAAACTTACTCTTTGTGCATCAGAAAGTGCATTTCTCTAAACTCATTTCTGTAGGAATGTTTGTCTCATTTAATCCATTTAAAAATCAACCTCAACAAGAGTTATCTTGCAGAAAGGCACAAGAATATGTCACTTCTTCATAGACAGTCACGGACCATCTACAGATGGAACGTGGCACCTGTTAACATTTGGTTGCATTTACCTACTCAGAGCAGCTTAAAAATTAGTCAAATTAAATTAGTGCTAAAGACTACCATGTTATCCCTGTTTTGTTCTGCAAATTACAAAACTTGAGCTTGAGCTAATTTTGGAAAGAATTAATGAAGTAAATTCAAAGGGGGGCAGGGAATGAAAAGAGAAAACCAACAATAGAAACCAAAACTTCTGGCAGTGACTTAGCCAAAAGTTCAGATTTTACCTGAAACCCATTACAAAACAAGAGGCATACAGAGATGGAATCATCATTACATCTGATATTAAAATGGCGCTGCTCTTGCTCCATATTCTTAGAACATTTACTTTATATTCAGTGAACAAGTGCCTTCAGGTTTCTGTTGCAGCAACATGAGATTAATGAGAAATACCTTGAAATTCCTACTTCTTAGACTATGAGAAAGTTTTTCCTACTCTAGTAGATGGCTAGACTAAAAGAAACCTCAGAACTGTGTGTGCCATTTACTAGTATATACATATTTATGATTATAATCAACACAAACTCCACAGACCACATAAGACCGAGCTAAATAGTGACTTGGGTTTGCACTTACACAGCAGAAAATACAAAACAGCCAACCTACCCTTGGCTTGAGGGGAAACCAGTTGATCTGCTTGTTGGATCGATCATTCCAGTCCCAAGTTCCTAAATCCAACTCCACTTCACCGAGGAAGCTATTCCTCCCAAAGGTATCATTGTGCCAGACAGAGATATTAAGGCTTTGGTCCCTTAAGAGATCCTTCTCAATTTTATACTGCCCGGAGGAAGAAACGAGGACAAAAAATTAAAACAAGATGAATTTTTAATCCGTGCTGTGTCTGAAAGTGATAAGGTTAGAAAAAATGTGTCTGAGTTTATGCATCCATAACTGGTCATTTCTTCATTTCAGAAAACAAGCAATAAACCCCGGCTCTTTCCTTTTTTATTTCAAGCACCTTAAGACCATACTTCGCTTGTATTTGTTTGCAAGAAGTATAAAACAGACAGTGTTCTCAGTGCTCTATCCAGAGTTCACCGTAGAGTTAACTCATCACACAGGACACGGTCATCTCTACAGTCCAATCCCTCTCATGCTAACATCTCATTTGAGTGCATCTAGACCTGTGCCTAAAAGTTAAGGTTCCTCGTACATCATGCATGCAGTATTTAATTTTTAGTAGTTTGATAAATACCCGCAGTATTTCATTATAGACTGGATTAAAAGTTTTCTTTTTGACAGAAGTCTTCCGTTTGCCCAGCTTGTATTTCTCTGGAAGCAGGTAGGTCTTTACATACCTAAAATTTAGACAGCTTGTTATAAGAGAAAAAAACTCACCCTCTCCAACTTCCTCTTCCATATTACACAAGTATTTGCTTATAAAGTGAAAGAAATCCACTTAAGTAGCCATTATGTTGTTCAGCTTGTACATTTAAGAAATAAAACAGCAGTGGTGATGTGTAAAATCACCACTTCCTTATAATATCCTTCTCCAAGGGAAAATCTTTTGAAATGTCTCCTCAATACAAAAATACAGAATATATAACTATAGCAGGACCAGATATCATATGTATAGGCTCTAATCCTACCATCTGAAAAGTAGAATTTTTAAAGACAATTTTTAATATTCTTAAAATTTAGAATTTCCCGTATTAATATATATATACTATTTTATAATGGTAACTCTATATTCAATCAGAGTGAAAAAAAAAAAAAACCAAACCACAAAGCACGTATCTTCTTCATGTATTTATTGGGTTGTTAACTCTAACAGGTTAGAGATTGGAAAACCCCATCAGTTTTCGTTTTCACATTAAAAGAAAAACTTCCATTAGAAAATAAATATATTCTTCGTACTTACGGGTCCGAGCGCTGTCGCTTAACATCTGCTACTGCCAAGTCTTTGCACTGGCAAATAAAAATGTGGAGCTCATTCAGCTGTTCTACGTAATCAATAGCAAACTGAATGTTCCCCTTCACATCAACATTGCCAAAGTCTGCACTGTAGATGCTCATCAGACTTCCGCTCACCTGCACCATACAAGAGAAGAAAAGTTTTCCAGCCATTGCATTTCACCAGATATCTCAGGGTGAGGGCAGAAGTTATGCTCAGAATTCAGACAGTAAAGAAATCAACTGTGTCTCTTTGGGTGTAACAACAAAATGTAATGGACACTATTTTACAAGTTCCTCAGCCAGAAGATTAACAAAAGAGAGATATTTTGAAATCAAAGGTGTTAGGCCAAGTTTTCTACAAAAAATTTCAATGTGTTGACAGGATTGAGAGAGAAGAAATTAAATTATAGGATGCTGCGTATCTAAAGATTGCCTGTTATCAGATCCGTGAAATATTGCTTCTAAATCTCTTCAGCTGATCTTTCTTGCAGAAATCAGGGCTTAAGAATTTAGGACTTCTGAAAATACCAACAAAAAGACTAGTGGATAAAGTCTATATAGCTGAATTATGCACCTAAATATGTAGCTAAATAGAACACTGAAAATTAAACACTACATATGGAGAAAGAGAAAGATGTATAATTTTTTTTTTATGTCTACACTGTTCCCAAAAATTCTACTTTTCCTTACTGAAAGTCCACATAAACCAATGACTTTTGGTTAGCTAATTCACTGATTCAATTACACACCCAACATGTCTTCTGCTTTCACTTATTTCTCTCCCCTTTTCTCTTTTCCTAAATGTTTGTTCTACATAAATTGTTCCTCATTTTCAGCTACAAATGCAAGCTCTTAGGGTAAAATCTATCTCTTTATTCAGAGTCCTGAACAGGCTCCAATATATTACTAGAAAAATAAAACTAAATCTATTTTATTTTATTTGCTTCAGGCAATTTCATGCAAGGAATTACTTTATGTTTATATAACAGAGACAGAAAGAGACAGAGATGCCAAGGGAAGAAAGACAAGAGGAATGAGAAGAGAGATGAAACAATATCTAAGAGATTAGCAAAAGCAAAGTGCCATTAAAACAAGGCTTTGGTCTACATACAGAGGATAAGGAGGCCATGCCAGAAGAGCCGCTAAGATTGGTTAGAGAGCTGGGACTCTTCTTGATTCTGCCAAAGGAATAACTGCTTTCTGATGCTGTATCTGTCTCTCTGTCATCACTCTACAAAAACATCACAGAAAGAAAGTCTGTGTACTTTCTTTATAGTCACAAAGAACATTGAAAAAACAAAACCAAACAAGCAGAATTTTAATGCAGATTGAGACTCAGTGGAAACCTGAATTTAAATTCCCCTGTAGTGCAACATGAATAATATTTCTTGAATTAGGTCATGCATTTAAAGTTGAAAGCGGATTTTTCTGATGAACAACATACACTGATAATTTTTTTTAAGCAGCAATGCAACTAGGTTCAGGGTTTTTCTGTTTGTTTAAAATCTCAAATAGCAATGAAAAAGTACAAAGGTAAGTGTATTGGCACAATTATATTCAACTTCTCTCCATCATTTTCTCATGCATAAAATTATTGAAGTGATAATGCTCAGGTCTCTTACCAGTCCCTTTCTGCTACATAGCAAATGCTATCAGTTCAGTGCCTGTATCTGGAGGGCAGCTGATGGGAAGGTAACGTGCACAGAACAGTACTGGATACAGCAGATGGGTTTTGCAAAGTCTTTCTTAAAAAAGGGCAGGCAGGACCCTGCTTTTCCATCAGGGAATTGCAGTTTTGGTTTCCTTGGTCATTATCAGGTTACATGCTTACAATCCCATTCTATCTCAATGCTATCTCTGCACTAAAAGATTGATTTTCTTCCCACATGTGCCTTGGTATCTTCCTACACAAGCTGGTAGGGACATCACCATCTCCCTGTTGTATTCCACCCACAAACAATTTACATTCCCCTCCCCATTAAACACTTTTGAAATATGTCATAGATCTTCTGGTAAGAGATACAAGATTAGTAAACAACAATTTCTACACATATTAAGGAAATTATTATTGATATAAATAAATATATAGTATATAAGCAGTTTGAATAAGTCTTTAAAAAAATCTGTTGATTGAAGCTTCTCTGGTTATGTCTATACTTGTAAGTAAAAGCAGGCCAGGATCATTCCCCAGTTCAGAGGTCAATAGTAAGGACTGATTAATGTCCCTCCTACTCAGCACAAGGCTTCTTGACAGAAAATTGATTTGGAGAGCGCTATTTGGGACTGTACAAAATAAATCCAGGAAGTGAAATGACTGTTAAGCATTGTGGATAATCAGTCCTGTTAAATGGACTGTTTGAAAGACAGTAAAATCTCAAGTCCTCTTATAGGGGAAGGATATGTAGCCATTAGACACTTTAAGTGACTTTAATGGCTTTAAACTAACTGACGGAAGGTAGGTTTACATTAGGTATTAGGAAGAAATTCTTTATTGTGAGGCTAGTGAGGTACTGGCACAGGTTGCCCAGAGAAGCTGTGCATGTCCCATCTCTGGGAGGGTTCAAGGCCAGGTTGGATTGGGTTTTGAGCATCCTGGTCTAGGGGAAGGTGTCCCTGCCCATGGCAGGGGGTTTAGTGTTAGATGATCTTTAAGGTCCCTCCAAACCAGACTGTTCTGGGTTTCTCTGATACAAAATCATAGACATCATAGACCCGTTGCTTCAAATTGCTTATCACTTTCAAACTTCAGTGTCATTTTAAGAGATTTGAATACAGCCTCAAGCTTGTTCCAAGGTCCACACCATGATGATAATAACAACAATAATCAGGCATGGCGTGTTGTTGGGAATTCTGAAATTTCACTTGCATGGAATTAACAGACGGGTGGGTACCTGAAACTATACTATTTCAGAGATGGAGCTTACCTCTTCCTGTAGGAATGATGGTACTGACTTGCTAAGTCCTTTAAGTTTTTCAGGGTTGGAAAACAGCTTATCAGGCTGTGAAGGCACTGTGGAAACTGAAGAGCAGTAATTCAAAAGGCTTCAAAACCATGTTTGTACTTCAGAACAGTGAGATTCCATAACAGGACACGGTTAGAAACAAACCATTTCAGATGAAATACATGCACATGCACAACCAGTTTACAACTTGGATGCAAGGGCTTTTTTATCCTGTAGGACTCAGAGGAGCTATCATTAGGAAGAATAATCTACTTTGACATCTCCTATAACACTTGCTGAAGAACTTTGGTAGTATTAGAAATGTTGCTTAACGTGATATACAAGCCTAGGTGCACAAGCAAATTCTGATCAAAAGTAATGAAGCATTTTCAGTTTATCTTCTAGATTTTCTTCCTAGAACAAGTGTGTTCATGCACTAACCATATCATTATCAATATTAATATCAAGATAAGGTTCTTAGTAAGGAATTAGAATACAAGACAAACTATGTTCTTTTATTGACTTAGTCTATTTAACAGCAATAGGAACATTTGTATAAATCAAGCAAATTTTTGGTCTGCCCAAGGAAGTCTCAAGTATTCCTATTTAATTATAAGATGCATATCTTATGAATGATGCACTTTTTTGCAGCTCATCTCTATCACATTTGTATATCTCTACCGAAGTTCACTTCTGTGCTCTTTCACTGTACAAAGCATAGCTGCACAAGCTAGCCTTGCAAAAATCCTGCTTGCAGTAAGCCCACAATTCTCAGAATTTTCCATGCTATAACCCCACTAATATGTAATGCTACACTAAAGCTGGACTGGATACACATTGTGAAGTGCACCAGTACTGAGGATCATGGGACAGGGAATTATTTGGCAACAAACAGCCAGCTACAGGGGAACATATCTATTACATAAAATGAAACACTGAACATGATGGGATTGTTTGCAATCCCATGTGAGTGAAGCTTTAGCAAAACTTTTGCTGTTGAAGCTCAGCTCGTGCTCAACATACCTGTTATCATCAGTATGCAGTTAGATGCATGTCCAGATGTGTAATTCGTTAGTTGTTAAATCAAGAAGTATGTTTAATTTATTAGTTTAAGCATCAGTGGAGAAGTCTCTCCACTGTCTGCTGGAAGAATCCTATTACTCACTTCCTGTTGCACTTTCAGTCCTCTCTGGATGCTGCTCAGGTTTCGGACCTGCTCAGTGCAGTATTGACGACAGTCATTCAGTAGCACAATTTTGCAATGTTGTAAACAGCACCAATATAATTTATATGTAGAAATTGTTTTACTTCCCTGGACCCCCTAAATTTTGTGGGGTTTTATTCCTTCCAGTAGTTTAGTAGTGGTAGGTCTTGATGAGTATTAGATGTTTCATTTTGATGCATCATGGAGCAAGTTGTAAGAGTAAATGCAAAACTAGGGACCTAGTGGTGGACTTGGCAGTGCTGGATTAGCAGTTGGACTTTATGATCTTTCACCTAATATTTTTTTCCAGTGTAAACAATTCTATGATTCTGTTGCTGTGTTTTGCATGTCTGTTCTCCTTGGAGGAGCTGGATCATAACAAAGGTACTATGAGTGTGCAAGCTAAACAAAATCAATCTTTTCACTGCTCTAAATGAACAGCCTTTACCAAGATTTCAGTAGGGGTCTTCATTTGTAAGCAGAGTGCAGCATGGTGCTTAAGTCTTGTTACTTTACTGGATGTTGTATGCATCCTGGTGTGCTGTGATCATACTCATTATAGTACGGGCCACTAACACGCAAAATGCTTTAGAGCATCTAAAACACAAAAAAAGTGCAACTGTGCACTTTTAAAAGTGTAGTGCTCCGATGCTTTAAATAAAAAATTACGTGTTATATGCCATCTTATTCAATGTTATTTGATGATTTTCAATTCTGTTCATTTAGACATGTTCTTGGAGCAGGTTTGCTTTTATTTTTCTCAGATTTGGAATTTCCAAAGGTATATAGAAAAACTCAAGAGTAAGGCATCAGTAATGCACTAGTGGACTGATGATATCAGCACTAGTTGATCTAGCAGTTCATCTATTTCTTAGAATAATTCTATTTTACAGGACTGAGACAGATTTAAGAGAGGTCCCTTTTCGATTGACGTATTCCAAAGAGTGTTTTGCACTAGTAAAAGTCATCTTGCATCTTATAATGCAACAGATGAACAGACAAATTCAATGTTTACTTAGACCAAGTCTTTCAGCCAAATTAGTGTTCAAAGCTCCCTATGATTTCAGTAATTGTTCCACAGGCTGAATGACTGAAGGCCAAAATAATACATTGATAAGTGGCTCAGCTTCTACAAATATAGGAGGACATAAATACATTCCTTAAGAATAAACAACACAACAGAATTCTACAAAAGCTTTTCAGCCATGCTGAGATTAACAAAATCTAAAACACAATACAGGTCTTGGTTTAAAAAAAAAAACAAAACACCTTCACTAGCAAACAGAGGACACAGAAAAATCAATAAATTTCCATGCAGACACAAAAGATATTTACCATCTTCAGCACTAAGAGCTAATTCTTCCTTTGGATTATTTATTTTTCCTTTATCTGTGCAGGAAAAAATAACACCTGGTTAGAAACTTCATTGTTGAGTGTAAAATGGGTGGCAGTGCTAATCACAGAACTAAGAGTAATGAGGACAAAATCCACAAACAAACCAGCAAAGCCATGGGAATGGTTAAATTCAGAGGTGCTTTTACTTCACACACTACATCCAAAGCAGGGGGCTCGTGTTGACAGCTTCTATCAGCGTGCTGTTGCAACAGTGTTAGTGCAGACCTAAAACCTAGAAACTAGTTAGAAGCAAGCAATAGTGTAAGTAGTATTAGAATAAAAACTCGCCAACAATAGCCAACATCGTTCAAAAAACACATCTCCACACTCCAGTTTACTAATGTAGGTTCAGTCTATGTCTTCCCCATCAGACATGAGATAAGCATGAAAACTCTCAGGGGCAGGGTGAAGGAAAGCAGGAATAATAATTCAGAAATAGAAATCCTAGGAGGCTACTGGGGGAAATCAGGAATTCATTTTAAGTATAATATTATCTCACACTTATTATCTTAAAGTGAGTTTGGTAAGACACACATTACTGGTGAAACATTGCTAAACTGAGTTTTTCATGCTTTCACTGTCTACTAATTCAGCCGAAGCAAGAAGCCAGGAGGCAATGGCAGTGTTGCTCATTACCAATTTGGGTAATTGCTAATAAATTCACTACTGAAAAACTAGCCAAGAAACAGTTAATCACTATGAACATAGTGCATTTCTGGAAGATGTCTGCTTCACAGCTCAGTGTTGTTTCAAAATTAATATAAATAACTGGAAATTAAGTTGTATGAGAAAATAATATGGTTTCACATTACAAGGTTGTTGAGAAAAAAAACAAAGCCACCACTTGGCAAGGCTGTGTAGAAGACCAGCATTAACACATTTAAGCTGAATGGGGTCATGGGAGACACACACAAGCTTTATGCTCACTTGAGGTGGCTGATGGAATGTCCTCTAGACTTTTGGAAGGCTTTTTCCTATCTGCACTCCTTTTCAAAGCCATCAAAACAGGGTTTAATTCTTCAGAACCTGTTATGAGACAAAACATATGAACACTGCACACACAGACATCCCACTCGAAGCAAGTCAATGAAGATCCAGCCATGAGTTTCTCGTGAGAATCTATTTAGACTCTTAGCAAAGACAGTGAATATGCAATGAAAACACAAAATAAATTCAAAATTAAATAAATATCTGATTTGAAGTGTCCATTTTTACTCTCTAAATATCCTCAGTCGTCAGCAGAGACCAGTTGCTTGATTTGCCCTGTGTAGGTATCTGTCTTTACTGACTATTAATGGGGTTTGGGGCAATTAGGGCACTTAATTATTTAAGAATAATATAAAATAAACTCAGATTGTAGCCGTTTTGTAACCATCTTGTTAGGAATAGGCACCCAAAAAAAAGTTAATAGTTTTAGTTTTCTCCCCTCAGAGCAAATTTTTCTGTTATATTCTCTCCACAGTGAAAATAATTTTGTTTCAATACTTGACTAACAACAGACACACACAAAAACCCCAGCTGTGGATGTATGTGGGTCTCTGAAATTATGCAATTGTCTCCAAGGTAGAAGCACGACTGACCTAGGTCCTTCAGAAACATTTAAGACTCCCTCTCCTCCCTATCTCCCTTTCCTCCCCCTCCACCAACCTTGCAGTGTTCTGTCTGTAATTATGAGTGACAACAATTTATGTTTGATTTTTTTCTTATTTGTTTCAGTTTTCACTGACTTCCTTTGGAATCTCACTTTCAAAACAGACTCAAGTGTAAGTTGGCAGGCCCTGGGAACTTCACATATTTCTCAGATTCTCCAGCTGAAGAAAACGTTCCTAGTCTCTCAGTATGAGACTAAAAAGGTTAAATTATCTCCTCTATCTTCAGCACTTTGATGACTATCACACACTATAGACTGACTAGAGCTGCCATTCAGCCAAATAATGTGAATCATAGTAAACACATCTCTTCATTTATATGTTCACTTTCCAGTGCAATAGGCAGCAATGCTAAATGAAATAGCATTGAGCATTGCTACTATCCTTATATCCAGCCATTCCACTTATGAGCATCTATCTTTGAAGACTAGCGGTCAAACTAAAGAATGTACTCAGACAGCACTGATTTTTTTTTTCCTCTTTTAATCCAGTATATTTAAAGGAATTACTAGATTAAGTGTCACAAATTAACAAATTTGAAGGTGATATCCTGGGGGAGGAAGAAAAGAGTAAATCATGAAGATTGAATTGATTCATGCTGCTAAACTTCCCTTACCAAAAAGGCTTACTCAAATGTAGTATGTGTCTATCAAACACCTTCCAATCACAAAATTTAATTAGTTCTTCCCATCCTTCCCAAACAAATACCCACAGCATTCGACTAAGTAATAAGTATCACACAGACTTTCTGTTAACATATTACAAGTTGGCTATCAAAAAAATATTGCATCCATGTTTAACAACTCAGCACCATGAATTTCAGAAATCAAACAGCTCACGAGTTGAACTTCCGGTTCCAGAGTGGGAATCACAGTTTTCATCTGAAAACTTGGATCCCAGATTTAAACTGTCCTCTTCCTCTTCATCATTATCCTCATGCTGAGACATTAGGGAGAGCAGAGCTTCTTTTGGCTGGGGGTAGTTGCTATCATCTTTAACTGGTGTGCTTGCTCTTCTGAAATTCGACAGTGCTTGAAATTCTGAATTCTGCTCAGAGGCCTCCAAGGACGTGCTTTCATCTCTCCTTCCTTTTTCGTTTATCTGAAATGGCTTGATCGTAATCATATTTGTCTTGTCTTCCAAGGGAGTAAGATCAACTGGAAACATGTTTCTCTCTTCTATTTTATTAATAACATCATTTCTTTTAAGATCAGAAGCTTCAATTTCACTTATTGCAAGATCATTTACTGAAGCTTCGACATTTTGTTCTAGAGCTCCCCCTTTAATAGCTAAATCTATTTGTGTATGATAGCTGCTTAGAACATTATATGGCTGTGACATAGTTGTGAATAGAGTCTCTTTTTCTGAGGGAAATGCAGGATCTCCAAACTTTTCTTGCTTACGTAACTCTTTGGATATTGGACATGAAACTGTAGGTGCTTTTTGAACAAGTTTTGCTAAAGAACAACTGAATTCACTGAATTTTGCAATATTTGAAACAGAAGTTTTTTCTACTGTTTCTTGTATTTCTTGAGGACAATCTCTCTCTCGTTGATGTGGAACATGCATACTTACACTAGTCCCTATTTTACCTTGCATCTTCTTATGCATATTTTCTAGCACAGAAGCTGGTGTTTCAGAGACCTCTTTTGGTAGCTTCTGAAAATTAACATCAGACACTCTATAATCAACCTTGGACAGTGCAGATCCTTCTGTGGTCTCACCCCTTTCCTTCAGCACCTCTCCATCATGCTTATAGGTCGTGCCCTCAGCTCCCACCTCAGCAGTTCCCCATACTATGCTGTCAGCACGCTTTGGTTTAGGAGGTGGTGTTTCAGAGGCCTCCTTCAGCAGCTTCTCTAAAGCAGGATTCAAGCTACTGTCCTTGGATGGGGCAACAGACTTTTCTACCATCTCAGTGATTTCCTGCAGCACCTCTCCATCGTGATCATAGACTGTGCTCTTAGCTCCCACCTCAGCAGTTCTCCATACTATGCTGTCAGCACGCTTTGGTTTAGGAGGTGGTGTTTCAGAGGCCTCCTTCAGCAGCTTCTGTAAAGCAGAACTCAAGCCACTGTCCTTGGATGGGGCAATAGATTTTTCTATGGTCTCACTGATTTCCTGCGGCACCTCTCTGTCATGCTCATAGGTTGTGCTCTTAGCTTCCACCTCAGCAGCTCTCTTTACAGTGCTGTCAGCACGTTTTGCTTTAGGAGGTGGTATTTCAGAGGCCTCCTTCTGCAGCTTCTCTAAAGCAGGACTCAAGCCACTGTTCTTGGATGGGGCAATAGACTTTTCTATGGTCTCACTGATTTCCTGCAGCACCTCTCCATCATTCTCATAAGTCATACCTTCAATTTCCACCTCAGCAGCTCTATTTACAGTGCTGTCAGCACGTTTTGCTTTAGAAGGTGGTGTTTCAGAGGCCTCCTTCTGCAGCTTCTGTAAGATAGAACTCAAGCCACTGTCCTTAGATGGGGCAACAGATTTTTCTATGGTCTCACTGATTTCCTGCGGCACCTCTCTATCACGCTCATATCTTGTGCTTTTCACTTCCACCTCAGCAGTCCTCCACATTGTGCTGTCAGATTGTTTTGGTTTAGGAAGTGATGTTTCAGCAGCTTCCTTCAGCAGCTTCTGTAAGACAGAACTCAAGCCACTGACCTTGGATGGGGCAACCGACTTCTCTGTTGTCTCATGGACCTCTTCAAGCTGACCAGTAGCTTCTTGGCATGTTGATTCTACGCTGCTATTAGTTTCTGATGTACTATTCATGTCATGGTATGCTTTCATTCCCACCCTTCTATATTCAGAAGGTTGAGATACAAAGGTTTCTCTAAGCAGGTTCCGCAAACCAGAGCCCTCAAGAATATCATCCTTCTCTGCTGCCTGATGCTGTAGATGCAAAGGTTCAAATTCCCTAAACAGTTTTCTGAGGCTTTTTTTGTTCTCATGCTTATCTGTTGATGGCATATTCACTTTTTCTGTATTTTTACCTGTTTCTTCTTCTGGATCAGCAGGAGAAATATCATAGCTCTCTTCTACTGTTCTCTCAGAGACCTTGCACTGATTTGAGTGAAAAGTTGTCCTTTTCAAAACATCTTCTTTTAGGTTTAAGCTACATGACATCTCAAAGGCTTCCTTTTCTAACTTCTTTAGAACTGATTTAAATACATCAAGCTCACCTTTAAGTAGAACAACTTTCTCCACAGTCTCTGCAACTTCCTCCTTAGGGAGACCGATATCCAATGGACTAGTCTTGTACTCCACTTTTTCTATAGGTAAACGTAGCCTATCACCTACTGTTGTCTCCTTCAAAGCATTTTTATCACCAGGTGATTGGAGCAACTGCAGGGAAACATGATGGTATTTTGATGAAACAACACTTTTTCCTATACATTCTTTAACTTCTTGCTCCGGAAGACTCATCTTGTCCTGGGATTTTGAGATAACTGGTTTTATGTTCAGCTGGACAGAGTCTGTATTTTGCGTGTGTGTCACATACAGACCTTCCACGGTAGGAGATTTTTTGCATATCAGAGAATCTTGTTTCTGTGTTTTTTCTCTCTCAGATATTTGGGGTTGTTGTTGAATTAACCCTTGCTTGCTCACATTATCTCTACCTTTTTTATCTTCCTCTGATTTACTTTCATAGATTTTTGAATTATTATTATTTGGCAAAGAAACATCTTCCCTGTCAATTCTACTCTGAAATTTAACTCCGGTATCCCAGAAGTTTCTCAGACTCTGAAACCATGCAGGATCTGAAATTTGATTCTTGGACTTTTCATCCGTTTTTTCCTTTAAAGAAAAAACTTGAAAACTAGGCTTCTGTTGGGAACAAGCAGCAACTTTTCCTTTAAATGTGTCTTTCTCATCTTTGTCTTTGGTTTTTGGGGAGGCTGAAGTGACACCAACTCTGGAGTGCAAAGTACTGGCTTTTGGCTGTTCTGTATATTCACGAACTTCATCAGATGTAAGTGTTCCTTCTGCTTCTTTAACTGCATGGCCTGGTCCAAACTCAAAAAAGTGTTGATGTTTGCTTCTTGAATCCTGGCTCACACAACTCAGTTGAGGACTTAATGTGTTCTCGGTCTGATGGCGCAACCCATTAGGTGGGTATACTGCAGTCGGTTCTGTTTTGTCACTGTCTCCAAGACTTTTCCATGCACGGCCACCTGATGCAACAGTATTGGTACTAACTTCTTTTTCTTCATGACTGGGTATAGTTTTATCCCTTTCCCAGAATGCTCTGATCTCCCTTATTCTTCTTTGTTCTTGTATTGCCTTCTCCGATTCATATTTCTGAGGTTGTAGCTTATGTTCTTGATGTCCCAAGAGATTTGATTTTTGATTTTGTTGTTTGATTTCTTGACCACGTTCTTTTTCTTCATCTCCTGTACAATCAAGTTCACTTAGCAATTTGTCATTTTGCTCTTTATTCACTTCCCCTTTCTTAGGCTTCTCCCTCTCCCTTATCAGCTGAGCATCTTCTGAAGTAAACGATGTAGATGAAACACTGTTCTGTTGTTTAATCTTTCTGAATGGTAACTCTTCTGTAACTGCTGTTCTTTCATGCATTCTAGGCCCACTGTGTTCTGTAGGAAGAACTGCTGTTCTGGTTGAAAAGCCCACTTCCTCTATGGGCTCCTTGCCTTGGGATCTGGTTGATGCATATTCTCCATCTTCAGTATCAGAACTTCTTTTAAACCAATCTAAAACTTTTGATACAGATTCATCATCCACTTTCACGAGTTCATCAGCATATTTGTCAGGCTTGAAAGTAGTTTTAGCATCTCTCTCCTCAACAAGATCAGGCTTACCTTGTTGAAAACTTGCAGAATGGCTATTTGACACCTCACGTGCTTCTGTCTTAGCAGAAAGTTGATGTTCATCTACAATGTAAACAAACTTATCAGTTATGAATCAGACACATGACTCTAAAAACATTTGGTCTATTTAGAAATTTCTCAGAATTTTTTTTAACTGTTAGTGAAGAAAAGATTTCTCTGTCCTTGTGTTTTTGAAAAGAACCATATACTATGGGCAATAGAGGGGAAAAAATTCTGAAGTGCTATATCCTACTGAAATCATTGCTTTTGAGGGTGTGAGCAGATAAAATTACTTAATCCCATTCCAGAGGGAATGCCTACATTGAACGGGTGCTGGGCATCACACACACAACTCAGCATATTTGTGTTTAGTCCTATGAGCAAATCCCCAAGTCACAACTGGATTAGTCTCAAGGACAACTGACAACAATACACTAAAATTTTCAGTTCCTGTGCAGGCAGATCTACCGGGCCTTATAAAAGGAATTTTGTCCACATGTCATCACTTCATCATTCACAATAAAGGTGTCTATACAGGCTCCAATGACATTACCAAGAGAAGAACCTCTAAAACAATATTGACTATGCTACAGCATAAAAATACAAAAAAGTGATTTAGGATTTAGTTCTAATACAGTACGTAGCACAACCCTACTACTTCTGTTTCCGAGATGTTAATTGTTAGGTATAAGTGACCCAAAAGGTAATGAACACGTGCTATATGTTATTGCATTCCATTCTTCACTCCTATTAGTCTCTTACCAGTAAAGTTTTTGTGTGACTTCGATTCATGGCTCAAGATCTGGTTGGATTTATTTTCACGTGCCTCATCAACACTCAGTTCATTACTGCTATTTGGCAGCATATTGCTGGAAGTCTTCTGTGGAGTTTCAAGTTTCTTAGGAGAAACTGTCTTTGTCTGCAAGCTTTTATTAACCAGGAAGACTGATCTATTAGTGTCACAAGGGCCGGATGCAGATGTATCTTCTTGTAAACCATCTATTGTTCTCATTTGTAAAGCTGATGAATAGGTTCCTGAAGGCTTCACAGCAGAAATTTGCTTATCCCCAGATGAATCTGATCGGACAGCATGATTTCCACTAATCTTTTTTTGGTCGGATTCTAACAAATCAAGCTCTCCTCTTTCTTTACCATGGTGTGGCTGTGGGCTTTGCAGAAGCCTTTCTTTACTTGTGCTCGATGAAAACCTCACTTGTTTAAGTTTTTCCATTGAAATTTGTGTGCAGTCTTCTGCTTCGTCCACAAGAGAGTTCTTCTCAGAATCTCCTTCAAAAATAGTTGCAGTGGAAAGACCATTCTTCTTCTGAACATCTAACATCTGACTAGCACGAACTTCTGAGTCAGTAGAACTTGAACTTGAACTGCGCTTTAGAATGCCCCTGGGAGGTGTACCAGTGCCATTAATCCTCTCAGTCTGTTTGGTTGGTTTTGGAACAAAGTCTTCTCTTTGTGATACAGAATCTGCCGCTTTGTGAATTAATTTTCTAGCTTTTGGGACAGGACGCTTAATTAATCCCTTCTGTGATTCATCAGTAAGTTCTACAGAAGGCTTCTTATGTTTCTCTGTTTCATCATTTTGTAAGTTTGATTTAGGTGGGCCCTCTTCTGAGAGTGAGAACATTTCTGTAAGACATATATGAAGAAGAAATCATGAGTTTACACAACATTCGCCTGCATAAACAGAAAGATATAACAGTGCAGATGTAGGATGCAGTAATTATAATGGTTTATTAAAAGCAACTGCAGTAAAAACACAGGCAGAGATATAATATACATGTTAAATCCATTTTTCATTTTGATTTGTATGTAATAGGAACTTTCAGCAAGTTAAAATCCTGCAGCTATGTCTTATTCTAGAAATTTTAACTATTTGATGATACCAAAGATGGAGAGCTCCGCAAATTTATCATCAGCAGTATTCCTGCAAGGCACAAAGTTTGCAGGAAAGAGCAGCTTTTGAATACACATACAACTCTTCAAAATCAGAACAGAAACAACAATCTACAAAGATGGAAACAGACTATTTCTACAGTCATATGGAACAAGGTAAAATGCAGAAATAATCTACTGGCAGGGAGATGAAGGGCTTTTTATTACTACTGTGCAAGTCTTCCTTTTTCCTGTTTGCAAGCTTCACAACAAAGACAGGAGAGTAATTTCCACATATAACTCTAAATTACAACTTCAAATGACTGTATTTTGATAAATCATCACTAATCAACTTGCTTGCAGACAATACTGCTGGAAAGGGAGGATTTGAAAACAAACAGGACTAAGAAAATTAATTAAAAACAAAGATCAAAGAGAGCTAGGCTGCTTCTGTTGAGCTAATAGCAATGACTGGAAGGTCATAAAGGCAGCTATGCCAAAATCAAAGAAATACTGCTGTCCTCTTAACAGCAATTCTGAAGAAACAGCCCTCTGAGATGCAGTTCTTAGTACTGACTGGAACTGTGAATAAAAGAAAGGAGGCAGTACGCATTTATTCATGTAAACAGCCATTTCCTGAGTATATTCACATGCTTTAGATGAGGTTTGAAATAACTACTTGAAGTATTAACTTGTTTAAGGCAAAACAGGTTTTGATACCTTTCAAAAGAAGCAATAAAACTAAAATATTTTCCATATAAACCCCAAGAAATTCACAGTCTTATGCTAAATAAGTATATTTACCCTTCTCTGATAGCTGAGGTACAATGGCTGGTCTGTTTTCTGATTCCCCACTGTTCACGTTATCATCTGATGCAATGGAATTAAATGGATTTCGCCTTTGCTAAAAATGGAATGAACATATTAATTGCAGTCAAACTGTTATATCAGTACAGCCTTCAAAAACAAACACAGATGCAGTGATTTCCTCTGCCTCACTCGCCTCTCAGCAAAGAGTCTGAAAGCACACCTCTTGAATTGAATACATGACAAAAAGCCTAAACAATATGAATCAGGAACTGTCAGAAATGCTAGTGACAGCCTCATCTTGTTCTTTCTGAAGTCACCAACAAGAGAGATAAGCTACCACTCAAACACACTTGAAAATCCCACGTTGTTGCAAGTTAAATAATTTTATCTCCAGTTCTGTGATACTGAAACACAGCAAGACAATCCCTTTCAGTAGATGAAGAGCCTGGAAACAAGGTCAAGAACACTAGTTACAGATGTAGCAGCACTTTAGTGCTGAACTTTTAGTGGCTTTTATTACCTCCCTCCAAAATAAAAAATACTCATTTTTTCAAACTTAGTATCTTTCTTCCTAAAATCTTTAATTATCTTTACCACTGAAGCAAATAACCACACAAAATGTGGAAAACTTCTGCCATATTCAATATCAGTCATACCTTTACTGATGACACTGCTGCCTTCCTAGGCCTTTCCTCTGGGTTGTCTAACATGGAGGTTATGGGTTCAGAACTGCAAAGGAAAAGTATATAACAATTTCAGCAAACAGACATTACTTTAGGCCTTTTTTGAAAAAGCAAAACAAAGGTTCATTTATACATACTCAAACACAACTTCTTGGCACCTGAAGTTTTCTATTTAGCCTGTTGTCATCAGATTTAGAAGTAAAACAACTTCTTCCTATAGCAAAGGGGATATTCTTGCTGCTTTGTTTCCTTGCAAAAATTTCTTTTCTTGTCAGAAAATTCAATCCAACTTCTACACGGCATGACAGAAATCATGTTTTTTGATATGTTTTAGATGTTTGAGCAAGATTTATATAAATATAGCTACTCTTCAAACAATAAGACTATTGCCATCTCTATCCTTGCCCTACATTTGTCCTTCTAGGATTGAAATCAAAGAGGAAGAAAATGCCAAAATGTGATTTAAAAAAAGTTTTGCAAAGTGTCCAGATGAGAAAAAACAGAGGAATCCCAATACCACTATAGCAAAGATGTAACATGGCACAGATAACAACACATCCACTCAGCTTGTAAGATATTCTTTCAATTAAGATTTATAAAATCTATAGTTCGATAGCATAAGTGAAGTTATTACTTATGATAGTAAGTATATTCCAGATATGACAAAATTAAAGCAGCTAGAAGATATATTATATAAAGAATTATTTCATCTATTTGCAGAATTATGCAAGGTTTTTTCCCAATCAGATTTTTACAATTTGAGTTTATCTAAACATTTCAGATATGTAAAAGCATTTGGTTTTTCAACATGAGAGTTAGATGTGGATTTAAATATGGTCTCCATAAAACAAGCACATGCAGCATCTTAATTTTATGTAGAAAATGTTGACATTAACCAACATACATACTTATGATTTTGGGGATAGGGAACCATATAAGGCAGGAAAAATTTGTATTCTCCAGATAGGAAACACGACCTCCGACTGGGAAGGAAAGCAACTCCTATGGTTTTTCCAGTATAGATGTACGAAGAGATTCCAATACTGAGTATTTCTTTGGTTAATGATCTTTGTTATGGGTGAAAAAACTTTCATGTGGGGAGTAGCAGAGCCACAAGGTATCTCAGGACAAGAATCATCATCCAGCTCTCATCAAGTTCCAGATTCTCCTCCTTGCCTGAACAAAGATCTCTCCAGTCAGGTAACTGGTAACAGTCTGCTTTCCTGACAGGAGGACAGCTTTCCCATCTTTTTCAGGGTGTACTGCAGTTAGCCTCAAAGTTTAGGGGGGAAAAAATCCAACCCTCTGGCAGCCACCCTTGAAAGGCTAGTGGCCTATGGACTGCTGAGTGTGTTTAAGAAGTGACAGCACTTCCATTTTACAAAAGGAAAGCCATCATTATGGGGAAGATAATATGACAATATTAAGCAGTGTGAACACAAGGCTAGCAAAAAAATACCAGTTGTAATCAGAACTGTAAACTTCTATATCTCTTCCTTGCTCTTTGGGTTCAATACTACCTTTAAGAAATACATCACCATGCATAGAGATAGAGACTTAAGGTATGAGCTGATCTTGTAATGGGTGAAATGAATGATCATCTTGGGTGAAAAACAAACTCTCTTACTTTTCAACAGTAACTGCTGCAGTCTCTGATATGCACACACCAGATTACTAACAGACTACTATTTTTTTTTCTTTGCTGATCCTAAATAAAAAAAAATCTAATTCTTAAAAAAACCTGTTTCAACTTGTAATTCCTTTAAAAAAATATCATTCCATATTACTGTTTTAACCTTAGTTTTAAATACCTTTTCTTTTGTCTGAAAATATATGTATATTTATAAAGAAACTACACAAATTGGAATTTGTGTTCCTGTTTTTATAAAGCACTTGAGCTTGTGTTTTTGTTTCTAAGAGCACCTGTGTACTCCTGCACTTTGTCTGGTCTGCACTGTCTACTACCAAACAGAACAAACAAGATCTTAATTTTTAAGGTCTAGGTCATGAATACTTCAACCCTTCACTCATTTTAAACAAGGAAAACACTATTATGCACCCTGGGCTGCAAGAAATCAGTAAGACATTATTCAATGCAGTTTTTTCCAGGTGAGGAGGTAACTCTTGTTTCATTGAACACACACAGTCCCACAATCTTTAATGCAATGCTACTTCGGACTTACCATAAAATAACTAAAGAGTTAACTTGGTGTTACATTCTGAAAAAATACACCAGGATCCTACAACTAATTTTCACAACAAAGGGTCTGAAAATGAGTTTACCGAGAACCCATACAGATGAGAAAACTGAACAAACAGTTCCAAGATATGCTGCATTTACAGTGCTAATCTAAGAGTGTATGAGGGCAACCTGATAAATACACCCAGATTAAAAAAATCCCACACTTCAATTCAGAAAAACAAAGCACCAAGAACCACACTGAAGGCCCAAACCCCACTCAGATTGGAAAGCAACCAAGAGGCAACAAGGCAAAGGCAGGAGCAAAGCTGGAGAAATGGGTTGCAGATTTGCAGGCATTGTAAAGACATTGATTTTAAAAATTAGGGCTTTCGTGCAAGTTTTCACTTTGCAGAATTCTAGGACCCACAACTGTCACCTGTTCAGTATAGGCTAAGAATACTTTCTAGATTAGGGAAGAAAACAACACGCAAATCTTAATTTTAAACATAACCCCCCTTTTTTGAGATTCAGCATATAGACAGATAGTATCACTGAACAGAGGCAATATTGACAGTCTGAGTCACCCTTTGAAAATTCATTCTGTTCAAGGTTACGCCTTCAAAGACACTTCACATACCTGGCCTGTAAAGGCTCTGGTATGCAAGAAAATTATCACAGTGATATAACACTCAAGAAAGAAATCACTCATAGCTTCATTATTGAATTCAAGTATTTGGCATGTGGGGATAAAAATCACTACGCTGATTTTAAGACTATAGTTGTGGTCTGACTTCTGTTCCACCTAATATAGCAGCACGCTAATTCAACAGCAGAAGAGCTGGCCCCAGGGATGGATTATATCCTTAAAATTTACAAACAAGTCTACCAGAACTGAACTTTCTTTCCACTCAGTAAGAATTGTTTTGGTTTAAGAACAGGATTCAGAATAAAAGTAGTCTGAGTAATTTGTTATCATATAACTTCTGACCACGATCCTCAGGTTAGAAGTTGTGCAGTTTAATGCAAAGCCTGGAAGCCAGTCCTGGCCCAAAACACACACTTAGAGGAAAAAGGGAAGAAAAGAAAAAAAAACCCAAACCATAAACTCCCAAATTCCCACAACCTTATCCTTAAAGCAGCACTTTAAAATGTTTTAGAAGTCCAAGCTTGAATCACAGGTAGGATTTGGACGCCAGAAGCTATGAACTCCCCATATGCAATCCCAAGCTCCAGAACGTTTCATCCTCTATTGCACTGCAAGAGGAAGAGCCAATTAATTCCTTGTGGCTCCACTTTCTTTACAGCCAAATTACACGTTTTTAGACTTTTCCTTCCCACTCCAACTGCTAGGGCTATTGTTTTTCCACTTTTGTTTCCCCTTAATTCCTGCTGCCATTAGAGACAGGCCCACAGCCATGCCAGACCACTTTCTTTCAAAGTCCAGTATCAAGAAAGCAGAAAGAAAAAGTATTTTAAAAATGTGTGGTGCCTCCTGCAATTTCTAACGTGCAACGTTGTGTAGACTAACCTCAGTCATAGTGAACTAAGGCCACACTGAAGTCACAAGCAATGAATTGCACCGTCCTGCCACATTCACTTGCTTCAGCTTTTGACATTTTAGAAGCAAAGGATCCAAGGTATCCAATCAAGTATTTATGCAACGCAAATGTAAGTAAGTATTTGATAGACCTCTTCCAAGGTCCACTTCCAATTGCCTCATAAATCACTGTAGTGTATGAACTTGCTTTAGAGAGAAGATCTTGAGCTGTTGGTGAGAGAATGAGTACACATGAACAAGGCATGCAGGCTGATTTACTTCTGGTACAATTTGGAGCAAAAGGCAGGACAGAGTCCTGGACAATAATTATCAAGTTTTGCATGTCTGTGACCTGAAATAACTCATCAAATCACCTCAAGCTGAAGACGACTCCCAAGTTGGTCATATTTCAAAAAATTGTCTACATATTCTTAAACCTCGTTATGTAATTTTGAAGAGGCTGCCCTGGCAATTTATGAAATCTATTACACCTTATCAATCACACAGAATTTGTGGACAGTTGTAATGACAAGATTTAAAGAAGTACGCCCTTATAATGCTAAAATATCATCATCTCTTCCTGATGTGCAAGATGACATGCAAAATATTCTAAAATATATATTAGACAGCAGCATGTCTTGTGTTCATAAAGAAATAACTTAATAGTAATCTTCTGAAGGTAAAAGCCACACTACATTTAGTAACAACTAACTGACAGCATTATCAGTCAGCTGGGGTTGAGAGGGAAAACAGAGCTCTTTCTTGTGATAAGCAACCTTTATCATCCTTACTGTATGGCTTCATTTTTTGGGATGTCTATACCAAAGCAGTTTTTTTGACCCTTTTCAGCACAACGTGGTCAAGACAAACATCTCTGAGTTCACTGAAAGTGATAAAGGATAAGAAAGACCAGTAGCACAAACCAGAGCTGTTAAGACTTACACCAACCTTTGGTGTCATTCATCGCGAATGTGCATGCCCACTTTGCAGACCATGGAAGTGAAAGACTCAATTGCTATTAGGTACTGTACAAATGCATAGGAGGAGACAAGCCTTACTGCAAAGGAAAAAGAGATGAAGTACAGAGAAGGACTTAGAAGACAGGCGAGAAAGTGAAAGGTTACAGAGCTGATCAGTGGCACAACCCCAAGTAAAACAGTCATGCTAAGAAGTAACCCTGGCTCTTATCTCACTCTGTTCTCTAAAAGCACAAACAATAGTTATCTGGGTTACACCCTGGTTCTTGTTTCCTCAATGGTGTTGAGGAAGCTGGCCACATAAAAACATTTCACTTCTACCTGCTGTCACCCTAGCTCTTTCAGCACTTTCTTCCTCAAATGCAGGCTTTTTGAAGGTTTTTCACACAGCAAATGAATACCTTTACAATTTTAAACCGTAAGTTTAAGACTTGAAATATAGTGATTTAATGTAAAATCCTTCGTAGTTCAGAAACTATTTATCATCTAGCCCTCTGTACAACTGTAGTAATTCAGGTATATCCAAGCTATCTTATCTCATATGGAGAAGCTCTGAAAGGAAGTTTCTCCATTCCAGAAAGACATTTGCTTTTCTGGGTAGAATCTGACTAATTTTCTGCAAATATCTAAATATTCTAGCTCTTTCCACCTGAAATGTTTGGTCCTCTTAAGTCTCAGAGGTCTTAAACTACGTACCAAAAAATCTGGAAAATTCTAAACAACATTTCCTTAGTCTCTGATTCTTCACATGATATGAAGTGTTCAAAGCATGTGTTGATGTGGCACTTGGGGATATGGTTTAGTGGTGGACTTGGCAGTGCTGGGTAAATGGTTGGACCTGATGATCTTACAATTCTTTTCTACCTAAATAATGCTATGACCCAAATTTAAAATTCAGGCTGAATCAATAGTCTTGCCTCATTAAGTGACCGAATGAAGAGATGCAGAGGTTATTGTTCCCCTGTTACTAACCGCAGAGGACTGATTGTGGCCAGCCATTCTAACTAGAAAATACTGGCCTCACGTCAAGGAACCAAACTAAATTGTGACATGAGAACATGTGTGGTCACAGGACCAAGCCTGACAGAGTTCAAGAAATGTTTGTACAATGATCTTGGGCACATGGTGTGACTCTTGAGGATGGTGCTGTGCAGGGCTAGGAGTTGGACCCGATAATCCTTGTGGGTCCCTTCCAGCTCAGTGTATTCTGTGATTCTGTGGGACCATTCTATACTCCATTCACAACTTTTTCTGAGAAAAGGCAAGCTGAAGATTGTTCTGCATTTGAACACAGAACAATTAACAACGCACAACTATATGCCTTTCACATGCAGAGATTTCTTGAACAATTCTCAGGGAACATTTGATGACCTTTGAAATAAGAGATATATTTTGGGTGGAACTTACCACTCGTAAGTTTCACTAGTCCAGGTATATATATACTAAGAGCAATTAAACAGACAGCTTACCTTGAGCTAGTTTTCAGTTGTTGATGTTCTTCTTGATGTTCCACAATGCCATGTAAATCTGGTGGCACAAAGACTTCTTTATTAACATTGCTCACCCAGCTGGTCTTTGCTTTGCTCATTTTGTTCTGACTCACTTCAGCTACAACGTGAAACAAGAATATTGTTGTCTCCCATATGTTCATACAGGATTTCTTAAGAAGCAAATACAAGTATCTGCATTTAGTCCTACAGCTATTTCTAAAGTCTGCTATATTTCAATTGTTTTCAGAAGCAGATCTTGTGCCTTCTGAAAAAATATTTTTTTTAATGCTACTGGAATATTCAAATACTGTTCTGGATACTTCACTCTACTACTCCTCATAAATATGTTTTAGACCTTAAAGCGATAGTAAATGGAGGAGTTTTCTACAACAACTCTGGTGAAGAATGGTCCTATAGTTCTTGCAGCTAGATAGATATAAAAAATTCAGCCTCAGTGTCCTGAGGAAACAAAAATGATTAAACCATAGAAAACTGAAAATGTGCTGAAGTACAGTTAGTTAAGTCAATTATTCCCTTCCTACAGCAGTAAACTGGAAATTGGTTGTAACTCATTTAAGCAGGAGGTTAATCCTTTATGGACAGAATTACCACAAGAAGTTAAAAAGTTAAGTATAAGCAAACCAACTAAACAAAAGGCCCCACCTCATTCAGCAAATGCAAATAGATTTGCATTTCTTTCGAGGGTGGGACAGAATCCTATTCTGATAGCCCCTTTCGGAGTAAAAACATCACATTATTTCCTCTACTGCTTTTTGCACTTCTCCAACAGCTTAGAAGAGAAAAACTTTTTAGTGTGCAAAAATAAGCAAGATTTTTATTCTCACTTTTGCTATTGGTAAATGCAGTTAAAAAATATCTTGCCGTCTATGAGTCATTTAAGCCAAGCAGTTGCACATAGTTCCTAATGTACCAATATTCCCCTTTGTTCAAGTAATAAAATTGGGATTAATTAAGCAACCTTTAAGATATTACGGATTTAAGTTGTTTCCTTTAAGCTATAAATTATTGTCAAATTCAGCTAGAATTTTACAGCTGATTTTCATGACCTTCAAGTTCAAAACCAGCCAAAATCACAAACATATCACACTAGCCACCAATGATTTTTTTTTTTTGCATTCTTTTCTGTTTCAGGCCTCTCATGTAAACTTAAAAACTCAAAACACTAACTTCAAACTGACTAAGTAGATATTATTCAAACTCCTCTCTGTAAACAAGGCTAACTTGTAGTTATAAAACCTATATAAAGCAGCAAGCTATAGTCCAGCCACAGTATTGAGAGAAAACCAAATAGTACAAATATCAGTACAATCTGGTAAGAATAATGCAAGCCTTGTCCTTCTAAATCAAAAGGATTTAGTAGAACTAGAGGAAATTAGGAGGAGATGGAGGTCAGTTTCTCTAAAAAAGAAGACCAGGACTCTCTAGATTAAAAAGTCAGATGCTAAGAGATTATAATGGAGGATTTATAAAATCCTGTACACTATACTGTCTGTGTTTTGGTGAATATAGATTGACTGTTCACTCCCTCTCCCAGAGATGAAGTTCATGGTGACCAGGGCACTCACCATGATGTGGGTCTGCTGGGTGCATTTAAAGTTCATGTGGACAGAGCATGCCAATTCTAGCTGCCAGAGGTCCCAGCACATATATTTCAGTTAGTTATGACCACTATCTCCAGCTTGTGGCGCCTACCATTAAGCCTCAAAGGTCTCAAACTAAGCACCCAGAATCTTGCAAATCCATGTTAAAGAGCAATTTCCTCAATCTCTGATTCTTTGCATGTTCCTAAGTACCTCACAAGGCCTCAGAAATGGAAATGAGAATGAATTTAGAAGTGCTGAGAGCTTTTAACATACAGCATTTGGGGAAAGGACAGCTTACGCTGTATATTACATGGGAAGTCTCTTTTCTGCATCAGTTTCTGCTTGTAGAGATACCAGTATTCTTCTTGTATTTCACAGCTAAGTGTTGGAGGTTAGCTGAGTAAGAACCAGCCCTTCCAAAACAAAATACAAGCCAAGTGCTTACCAATAGGCTTCCGGCGCATGGAAGCTCTAATAATGTCTGCTCCATGTATCTTATCTCTGTGCCTCTTCGACTTTGCTTCATAAAACCACTGCCCGCTCATATTCTTTAGCTGAACATCATCTTTGACTTTTTCTGGTAAATGCCTGAGGAGGAGAAAAATGGATAAATTAGACATACACACACAGCGTGAACAGAATAAAAGTCAGAGTTGTTTGGTTTGGAGAGCTGGGTTGTGTTTTGTTTGTTGAATTTTTGAAATGCTGACTCAGCATGCTACTTCCATCTTTTTACCTGTTTTTTTCCTTCTTTATTTATGAAGGATGACAATGATCTGCACAGGGGACAGTCTTAGCCTTCTTACTTCAACCAATGCTCTGAGGGTAACTCTTTAAATATAAAAAGTTTCACTATTATAAACACGCAGGCAGAGACAGCTCTGGAGTCTCCAGTGACTGCAGATCTCAACTTTCTACCTTCAAAGGCCAGTTTACCAAGATTAAAATTGAGATAATCTAGCAGAACAGCATAAGTAGTCTGTACCAAAATTAAGAGCTTGGTTACTTTGGGGCTCAGAAAATGCCTCTTCAGGGTTTTCATGTGGCACTGCTTTTACACACACACTCCAAATGCGGTCTGGAAGCACGATGACATTTTTTCCATAAGTTACACAAATCCTTATATGAATTCAATGAGTTACAAAGGGAGACATCATCCCAAGGAATTAACAACAAAATAAGTTTCTGCCATTTATTAATCTACACATATCCATCATGTGAACTGCAGCCATTTTAAATACTGGGAGAAAAATTTTTAATAGTTGGATTTCAGGCTTCAGGGTCACCCTGCTTTTATGAAGCGCAGTTGAACAGAATACGGAGTTGCTGTGTACAATTTGAAAGCTTGTTTACTTTTCTTGTTAGGCGTATAACATATTAGGCATATGCTTATACATGGCCTGGAGACTAACCTGCAGACTGGGAAAGTTACTACACAGATTTAGAGAGCACTTGAACAAAAAAAGTCAAGTCAAGCTTCATCTTCCCACTTCATTTATGCCCTTTCCTCAAGCAAAACAAGCTAATAACAGAGCCTAAGGGAGAAATCAAAACAACTCCAATTACTGAGGCTTTCAGGCTTAAAAGAGTCCCCATTGATGTGGGACAGCACTATCTTCTGCAGGTCTGGTGGACAACCATGAATGGTTTGTGTTGGAAGGGACCCTTACAGATTATCTAGCCCAATCCCAAAGAGGTTCATGACAGTTTTACATTTCTCAGCAGTTTAGGAAACAGAACTTCTAGTGCAACCAAGTAACTGTGTTGACAATCCTTCAGGTTGCAGATTTCACTGTCAAATACAGACAAACATTCACAGCAGAGAAACAACACTGAGCCAATTCCTTACACTAAGACAGACCATTCATATCTGTCACTCAGCTTCTCCATCTTTGCATGGTCAGGAACCAAAAGCCTAATTTGAATGCATCAACTATATTAGAATTTGAACTTAAACTTCTTTTTGAAAGTGCTATCAAAAGTTAGTCTCCCCAGGCGTGTAAATAACTTCTTTCTCAAATCACCTACATACAGTTGAGGCTGCCAGGAGTTGAGGTCACCACTGGCAGTTTTAATGCCAAGATTCAACAGTCCATAGAATTACTGCACTATTTAAAATTTGTCCCCTCCCTCTTGGTTATAAATCCGTGCTTCTTAAAGAGCCAAAATACGCACTTCTCTTAAGCTGCAGGTCTTTTAAGTTGGAGCAGGAACACAGTAGTAGCTTCCCTGCCTTCAAGCAAATAAATTACTCAGGTATGAGCCGACTCCTCATTGCTCAGTCAGTTTGTGAACATAGTCAGCAGGAATACTGGAAATATGGAAGGCAAGAACTTTTTACATGGATGACTGCATCTCCCTTTCACCTTCTTTCCCACTTGTTATTTGTCTTGTCAGAACAGATGTCCCTTAGGGCTAGGGACTGGCTTTTCAGCTATTTGTACAGCCTGCAGGGCAGCAGAGCTCTGACCACAGCTAGTGCTTCAGGGCAGTATGACAACATATGCCAAGGGAGGTTCTCTAGTGGGAAGGTACTGAGTCACAGGACAAGTATTCCGATGTCCTCACCCTGTTTGATTCAACCCTTTCACCCCAGACTCTGCTCACCCCTTTCCCCTTTGTATTCAGCCACTGAAACTAGGGTGTGGTAGAAGACCTTTCCAAGTCAGCTCAGACCACACCAAGCTCAGCTTCACTGCAGAAGTGGGCAGAATCACAGGCCTCTCAGCTGTCTCAGTCTACTTACCTGCTTGTGGGACTCTCAGATCTGTGACTAACATAACACAAGCAGACAGAGACAGAGGCATGGATTTGTCATAGCTCTAAACTCACTAAATGTCGCTCATGGCCCATGCAGATGTCATTTTGGCTAGAAGTGAATGTCAGCACTTTGCTCCCACCACTGCTTGCTGCCTATGAAAGTTGGTGTACCTTAACTCAAGCAGCTCAACAGACCTTCTAGACTTTGGGAGGTAACAGTGCTTGCTAGCAGAGGTATAGATGTGCTCTCAATTTACACAGCACTTCATTTACAAATGACCTTCTGCCTGATGGGACTTGTATGGTAAGAACAGACAGATGTTCACAGCAGCTCACTTCCAAACAGCTTTTGCCTTCTCTTCTCACCTTGAAGTTAGCTTGGCTTCCTCATCTCTTCAAAAGAAGTATTTAGCCTCTCAGTCCGATCTTTTGAGGAACTAAGAGCAACATCAGTATTAAAGCTCTTCCAAGGCATTCCCCAGCCACAAAAAAAGAAACAGATTTCCATTATCAGAAAGACAATTAGTTCTAGGTCTTAGCAGGGAAAAAAGCTTTTAAGCCACCTGTGTTTACCAATGTATCGTAGTCTTGTAACCCCAGCAGCTGTTTTCGCAACAAATGGGAATTTTTACAGTGCTAGTTGAATTCTCAAGCTTTACTACAAGTAGGCCTTGACAGTAATACTAAAGTGCTTGCACTGTGTGGGCCTGTTTCACTGTTAGAAATTAGATTTAGATTGTGGTTTACCTTGAAAGGAACTGTGGAGAAATCAGACTGCAGCCATGGTTTTCCACAGCTTCCACGCCTCCCAGCACACCACAAGGGGATTAGAAGCCAACAGATGATTCTATGCCAGCTCCCCAGTTAACAGTAAGGCTAACCAAGTTGTCATTACATTTCTCTCTTGGTGATCAAAGAACTACTAAGCATTCAGATTGCAGGCTTAGTTGCCAAGTTTGCAATTAGGAGAAAATGCAGTAATAGCTTTACATATGATGTGAGAATGTATTCAGTGGTCTGTTAAAACACCAGTTAACCTGTGCTGCAGTTTTCACAGTGAAGCAGCCTACAGTTATAATGAAGCTGGTGCTCATTTCTCCTACAGGAACATAAAACTCCAGAAAGTAAAAGTACATAGTTAGAAGGAATTCAGTCCAAAATTCTCCTTTAAAATAAGACTGAGATCCCCATTACTTAATATGCTTTTTTCACTGTGCCAAGGTGAAACCTGTTTTATGGCATGACAGCAAATTCTTCGCCCCTCCCAGGGCATTAAGTACATGCTGAATTACATTGAATGGGCATACAAAGCAACTGCCCAGCACTCTGCAGGCAAACAGAGCATCTATGCATGGATTAATTGGTTGTTTCTCTCCACCTCCAGGACGTCTGATAATGGACTATATCACATGGTATCACTGTAAGGCAGGAAATCTGCTCTGATATAACCATTGCCTGTCAGCTTTCCTATCACCAAACCTAGAAAAATTGTTCAGCTACAACTTCTCAGTTCCTTCCCTTATTCATTGTCCATGTTACAAGGCACCACAGAATTTGCAAGATGTGACAACTGACATCTTAATACCTTATTTTATTGCCTTATACCTCAATTGACAGCTTAAGATGAGCTTTTCAGACAGGAGAGCCTGTGTGGTGCCAGCACATTCTGGGAATCCTTGTGATGAATGAAGAAGCATTTAGGTCAGGATCTGTGTTTGGCTCAAAGAGACAGATTCATTATTGTCTCACACACCCTATTCTGAACATATGGAAAAAGCACCTCAGTGTCCAATGGCAAAATAAAGGCTTTAAAAAACATGATACCATCATACATTATTTTAAAATTAGCTTCCAAACCCTCCCTTCTGCAAATAAAATACCAAATAAGTAGAAAAGTTGAAAGGAGAGAGAATTTTGAGGAATTTCATCTCAATTCTATTTGCTGCAAATATAAAACCAAAACAACAACAGAGGATTTAGGTTCTGGGTCACCCTTTGAACACAGACAAGACAAACTTGTCAAAAACCATCAGTGAAGAAACAGCTATCCTGAGACAATACACCTTTGGTATTAGAGCCTGCACAGCAACACAGGGCAACCTGAGCAAGGGGTGGAGAGGTTGCTAGAAGGTATGTGCATTCACTAGCAGGTTCTGCTAAAACAGTGTTCCCAGTACTTTGTAGGCTTTAAAAGTAGGCATATAAAGCATAAAACCAGCTCCATCACATGAGACATACAAGCAAATGTAAGTGAGCAGGAGAGCCTGTGTCATAGCTTTCTTCACACTGCCAGAAAAGGCATCTCCAAGAAATTGTTGCTGTGCTAAAGAAAAGGTTGTATTTTATCATTTCAAGTGAGCTACAAATCAAGACTAATTTAATCTGAAAACAAATGTTTGGCACTTAATAACACAACACAGTGCCAGGTACAAATGTGATAGATCTTAACCAAGACAGTTTTTGTACTGTAGGGAAATTCATGCTTATTGATGGAGTACTCAATTTAAAGGTTAAAAAGCTGTATTAGTATCCATTTTTCCCTTAAGCACATTCTTCTACCACACAAAATAAGCTCCATCTACCCTGCTTCACTAGCGGTCCCAAAAAAGTGTCATCCAGTCAAATAATCTATCTGCTACTGGTAGACAAATTATCAGTCAACACTGTGAATAAAAGATATCAGCCCATTTCACAGTATATTCCAATGCCATATCTATTACCAAGACCAGTGAGGTCTCTTTCTTAACCCCAGTTATTCATTAGATTAAGACAAAAACAGTCCTGCTTTTCTTTACTGGCACTTTACAAGGTGAGCTGAGCTGATACCAATGCCCCCCACCAAAAGCACTGTCATTCTTATGTTAGTAGGCTTTGTTAAAAAAGATAAATAATGACATGTACATTCTGCAAGAGACTGAAATTGTTCTATTTCTGAACAGTCATTGTATTTTCAGAATCACATCTGGTGCTAAGCAATGTCCATGGGGAAATTCATCAAGAGGACATGAATTTATCCTTTTCTGCCCAGACAGGTGCACCTTACAGTTCCAAGAGGAATGCTGATACTTGGATTATTGTCATATGTCTCCAAAATCTTGCCCCCAGCATTTAAAAATAAATACTATTTTTAAACTGTTAAAGCTAAATAAAAATACAGATCAAGTTTTATTTATTTGAAAGGTTGTTGCTGAATTGAAGTGCCATCATTTGCAATGGCAAATGGGAGCTGCTTTATCTCAAGCAAACATAACACAATACCAAGAAACAGAAGGAAACCAAGAATGGGCAGCAGACAAGCTTTGGGAGAGTACTCCAGGTTCTTCACAATGGGATGGAGCTCTTTTTCCTTCAGCAGATCTGCCCAGCTGGAAAGAAGCCAGTCAGCTAAGGGCACAACCCTTATGAGATGTCACTGATTTGGTTAAAGGCAATCTCCAAGCCAGCACCCTCATGTATACACTTTGATCTTCAGCACATTATACCTGCTAAAAAGTAAGCCCATTAAAAGTTAATCAGAAGTCCCTGGCAAGTCCCTGCACTAGAGACAAGTATATTCTTTCAGAAGTAGTTATAAAAAAAGGCTTGAGTTTCAATTCATAACAATTGATTTGCACTTCTCTTATAACAATACATCTTAGCAGTGTGTGAGAGCAGATTCTGTTTGACAAGAGGAGTCGCAAAGATGTCTCACTTTGTATTTTCAGCAAAAGTGTTCAACCCATCTAATTCTCAGTCTCTTACAATAAATCAATCAGTCAATCAATCAATCAATTAAATTATTTTTTATCATTAAAGGATAGCACTGTTTTCACATAAAAAAGCTTTTCTCACATTGCAAGCAAGCTACTTGTTGACACAAGCTTATGACCTAAAAATAGAATTAATATGCCACAAAATGAGTTTTAGGGGTTTTTTCCTGTTTTTGAAATCTGCTCCAGAAGAACTGTAGGATGTATTTACTTATTAGTTGCACTTGCTTACTACTAAACTAATTTGAAATTACTGAGGCCTAAGGATAACCTCAGTATCCTGACAAGAACCTCGCAATCGTTGCAAAAGGTGATGATCTGACAGGATCTTGTCATATCCTTAAGCTCTAAATTTAGAGAAAGTTGTTATTTGTGGCATCCCCAATCCCAAGTAAGCTTTCAAAAAAATTCAGTTTGAGTCAGAAGGCGTGATGATCGGCCTAAGACACCTCAGCTAGACACAAAGTACCATTCTGTTCTCTGGTCAGGACAGACTGCAGAGCACATACAAACATATCATGCTCTTACCTTCCCTGTAAGCCACACCTCTTCAACACGTCATTTTTCCACTTAAAGATGTTCAGACTTTTATCATAAAGTAGTGCAAATGATAAAGGATTTTGCAAAAAAAAAAGGAGCAGAGAACTCATAAAATGAACACTTCTCCAGAGTTCAGCTTTGGAAATAATCCCTAGGTGTTGTATGGCAATGATCAAGAGTGATTCTTCAAAACTCTGAAATTATAATCGGTCATTCATTACCTAGCTGTGCAGACACTACCAAGCTACCACAGTCATTTGAGTGGGTATTGAGGGCACATTTCAGAAATTTCTAGAACATTTGGAAGAAATAATTAGAGGAAGAGTAGGAAAAATGGGCAATTCTTTTCAAAAATAAGGTTAGCTTTGACAGCAGCTCTATCTTCAGTCAGCCCTTTAAACTTCATCCAACACCCACGTTCAGAATCATCCCCACCAAGAGCCTTGCCTGTGTTAAACACACCCTCAAAACTGTTACATCTAACAGAAAAGTATTTTATGAAGATTTTTAAGAATGCATTCTGGTGACAGTCATTTTCATACTTTAGTTATAAGTCTGGTTACCCCAATATCACCCTGATACCTTAAATATATCCCATCACAGAGAAAGGCACCTTTCTTCTAACAGAGTACAATATAAGGAATACTGCCTTGAAACGTAACTGATAGAAACTCCCAGAACTGATAGAAAGAGGATATCTGTCAAAGCTGACCAGAACCTAAAAATCATTTACAGTAGAGCTTCAACAGCCACCCACTCCCAGCAGAATCAGACCCCTGAAGCTTTCTCTTTTTTTTGCAATGCCACACCAATGTATGTATCAAAGGCGTTTGGCCCACAGCAGTCACCACCCACCCACCCCCCTGCACAAACAACTCCACATCAGAATTTCCCCTATCATTAACCTCCTTCAGTTTACACAGGGAGCAAACAATCCCAAGCACAGCCCACAAGAGCATTGCCAGGAGGTTCTGCAGGGAAGGGCTGACAGCCACAGCAGAGATCCCTGTCACAGAGGCAACCACAACAGCCTTGTGCTTCAGACATGCTGGTGCCAGGGGCCAGCCACTCCACCACAGAAGAGTCACCCAACCACACTCCACAACTTCACAGACAGATACATTTCTGTTCACGTTACTGTCTCTAGAAAGGGCTCAAAATTATGTTAATTCTGAAACACACATCTGTAAAAGGAGTCCTTAGGGGCTATGCTGAAGGTACTGCCAGGAAATTCAGTTATGCACTTAGTCCACTCACTTGTTCAGTGCTGGAGCAGAGCATATCAGAGGTTCCTGGACAGGAATGAGGACAACAACAAAATAAATAAGTTGGTAATATGCTGAAAAACAGCTTCTAGTCTTGACAAGCTGTCACTTGACTCTCTCATTTTATACCTTTCCACCCTCCCCAGCAACACTGCCATGTGACTGGGGCAATGAAGCAAAGAGAGGCATCTTCTTTCACTAGGAATAAAAAAGGATGCAATGTCTTTTGCTTTCGTTGCATCACACCTGCTTGTCATCTGAGATTTCTTCATCACCTTTTTGCCAGTGAGAAGAAAATACCAGTATCCCCTCTCCTTTGAGACAAGCCTCAGCAGAGGTGAAAGAAGAACCAGGCGTGCTGTTCTAAACCTATAATCTTGATTCAGCCCAGCACAAGAGGAGCTGCAGAATGGGGCACCTATTACAGTATTCAACAAACCAAGAATTAAAGCAGACTGCCTTAAGAAGGCTGCAGACCAGCCTAATCAGTGCAGTCTTACTACAGATTAGCAATACTGGGAACTGTTAGCAAGGGAGTGACTCTATCAGGTGATTTGTAAAATTCCACTAGGAAGTTGCTCAAAGAGGATTTTGTCATGTTACCAGTTTGTCCATGCTCCAGGAACATGGCACAGATTATGAGAATACCATTCAAACCTCAGAAATTCTTCTAGAGGGGAAAAAAAAATCACATTAAAAGACTTCCATTCTGTACACATACAAACAGCACTTTGTCAGGGTGTGATGTTTGAACGATGACAGTTGATCCCAAGGTCTTGGAATCTTCCAAGTGTGCAAGGTTGCAGAATCCAAACTAAAATACTGCATCTCTTTGGCTGGAGATATAATTCAAGTAGTGTTTTAATATGTAAGATATAAAAAGCAAGCTCCATGTGCCACAAATAAGCAGAAAAATCCATTTCATATATAAGCTTCCAGCTTCTCAGAAGTTATAATATTCAGAAACCAGAAAAGGCATTTTATTGAAGAAACAAACATGCTGATTACAGGCTGCTACAGCATTTTCCACCACACCCTCTTGAACTAGAATTACAAATGGCAAAAGTGAAGCTACACGGACAAAAATACTTGCTTACGGTCCTTTCAGGCCACTACTGAGAGTGGCTTTTATGAATTCCTGTTCCAAGAAGGGTTCCTTTCCCCAAATGCTGTTTTCAAATTCACATCTACAATTACTTTGCCTGTACACTTTCACTGTCTGGCACTGATGTAACATTCCAAGACTAAACCCAGTGTTTTTCTGCCTACAGTAAATAAAATGCCAGTTCTGTTACAGGAAAGTCAGTTTACTGTTTTTTAAAGCAGAAGACAAAACTATGTGGTGAAAACATCTCAGGTTACATTAAGATGGGGCGGAAGGGAAGGGGTGAACATTGCCTGTAATGATTTTTCCTTCAGCCTTCAGTTAAGCAAATGCCTCGAGAGGAGAAGCTTTTTTAATCCAGAGAAGCTATTTACCCTTTATTGCTCTTACACTAAAAGAAGCAAGAATAATAACTCTAGGAAATTATGACCACTTGCTGATAGAACAACTTCAAGGCTGCACAAGCATATACTGCAAAATGAATACTGCTCTTAGGGCAAGTGGCAGGCTGCTGTTTCCTTTGAAGGGTATAGGGTATGCCTGCACAGAGGCTGTTGTCAAAAAAACCTTTCTCACCAGAAGAGAAGCATCGGAGATGCATCATGGTTGGAATAATTTCAAAACACTTAAATTGGAAATAGAAGACTTAATGAAGGACGTCACAAAGAGAAGGAATCTTAAACAAGACTACCAAATCAGTGAGAGAAAATCCTACCTTCACTGAGACCTGTAAACATTTATTTGTGTTATAGCACTTTGAGTTTTCAACACCTCAGACTCCCTTTTTCATTACATGTCCACTTATTGTGTACATTGTAATAGATAATTTTCCTCACAGTAAAAAAAAAAAAAGACCTGACTACTATAATCCTCACTCCTTAGTAGGCAGCTGTGAGCTGAAGCAACTATTCAGTTGCTATTTATGCCTGTGTAGATAACTTTCACAGTCATATGGGCAACGCTGCTCTCCTCGCATGCATTTCTAGTCATAGCAGTTACCCTAATAGTAGCTCCAGAAAAACCTCCCAGCACACAAAACACTCCAGAATAAAAACACATTGCTTGATCTGTGACACCACAGAGAAAATGAGCAGAATTTTTATGCAAGGACTTCTTTTGGCACCCGGGCATAGTATTGATACCTCTTCTGGACTGCGGCTCCAATATATTGCACCTTGTATATCTGGGGTATAACTTCAGCATTCGGACATATTGCTGACTGCAACCATACTTTTTGTTTATTTGTTCTAGTGCTCATTTTGAATCAAGTCCCTCTGCTTATCATGCGTTAGTTCATTTTGCAGTGGTTTTGACTCTTGCAAATTGAATCATCTTCTGAGGAAACCAAGGCAGATGCATATCCACACAGATGTATACCAGGTGTTCTTGGCTCCTTAGGGAATCGTATGAGTCTGAAACAATTTTGGTCAATAGTGAATCATTTGTGTGGTAGAGGCATTTAATCCAGAGACTACTGGCTAAATCTGGCCCAGAGTAAAAAGATCTCCAAATGACATGTACTGTGAAACATGGGGCCCTTCGTAAAAATTGTCCTAATCTACTCCTGAGTAACTCAGTATATGAACTATGTAGGTCTTCCCAAAATAACCCAGGGTGCTGGATCCCTTACCTGACTCTCTCCTCTTCAGCTCTTTTAAGTTCTGCATCCCGTTGCAGCACCTTCATTATTGCCTCTTGTTCCTCCTCTGTTAGAAAGCTTAGGTCAATCATCTTGTTGTGTGTGTAGGGGCTGGTAAATACTGCTGAGGATAGTCTCGTAGTCTGCTTTAAAGTTAAAGAAGAAAAGTATCTTTCAGCAGGCACTGAGTAAGCTGGACTAGGTTACAGTCAGTGCTTTTAAAAGTCCCAAATGTTGCTTTCTTGCAGTACAGTACGTGTGTGCTTCCCTAGAAGAGAGATTGCTGGGAAAGTGTTGCATTCCTGCTTGCCATAATAATGATGTCTTCTCAGCAGGTCCTCTCAGCTCTGCTTCCTGAAGTAACAGTGCACTGACCCAGCACATCCAGTGTTTGAGAACAAACTAAACATCCCCTAAAAAAGAGACAAGGAAGAACAAGTTTTAATATCAGGGATCAAGGAAGTAGATTATGTATGCATTTTTAATTAAAAGAAACAAGTTTTTCAGTGTGATTAAACTACTTTATGAAGTTCAAATGGTCACTTCAAGTCAAACCTGTTTTACAGGCCTCTTGAACAAGGTGGCCATGAAAATATATTCCTTCCCAATATGGCAACTTACACCCTAAAACACAAAATCAAGTGTCCTTCAAATGGTACATTTTAAAATAAGTGCATTTTAAGTTGTACTTTAAGTTAGCAGAACAATTTGGAGGTGGGGGAAGGGGGGAAAACAAAACAAAATAAGTCAAGAGCATTTATCACATTCATTTAAAGTAATAAAAAAAAGGAAGGCCCCATCGCTGTCCAACAGAACATACAAAATAAAAGTGAAATAATTTCTACGTAACCATCATGAGTGTGTGAAATTACAAGTCATGCAGTAACATGAACATCATTGCTTTCTACAAACCAAACTGCATTTGCAAGCACTAACTGGAAGTACTGTTCTGCCTCTGTTTTATAGGCCCTGGTTCCAGAGGACTATTCACTTACAAGGCAATTCCAACTGTCAAAGACAAAAATGTCTTCCTCAAAGAAATTAAGGACGTGGGGACAGGGAGGGAAGTCAGTTGTGTCTGGGGTAGAGTGTCTTAGTGCCTCAGGATTATAGAACCATGGCTGTAATAAAGCCAGAGAAAAAAGAAATAGTTTGAATTTAATGTAAGTCTCAGAAGCATCCCTAGTGTCAAACCTGGTGAGAGAGAAGAGAAGCAGATGTTGTTACTGAACAGGTCTTTGCATTAGGCAGCTCAATCACAGCCCTTCAGGATTGTGGATGTATTCTTTGGGCCCTTGTAGATTGACACTGTCATCTGGCAGACAGGATGCTGACCTCATATTGAGCACTAAAATCACGCAACGAGTCCTTAAGCTTGCTCCCCTGGGCCGCAGATGTCAACCAGGTGATTAAAACAAGATATTGGCACTGGCAACACTCGAAGGGAAACTTAATTTCTAAAAATAACAGCATTTCTTACATATCTGGAGGGCAGCTGCAGCCATGTTTACGATTATCCCCACAGCAACCCCAACGCCAAACCACCCTGTGCACGCGGTCATGTTCAGCTGCCATATTTTTCTCCATGATTGTTGTTGTTCTTTTTTTCCACAAGGTTGATATAACAGTATCTCTAAGAACCTGCCTTCTGTAACTTCATTTACATTTAGAAAATAACAGGTTTATAATTAGACAAAAGTGCAAAGTGCTTACTGTAGGGCTACCAACAAACATAACAATCCTAAATTTGTTGAGTATCCACACCAGTATGAACTCCATCTTATGAACAAGTATGGATATCTGTTTCAACTATCGTGTGGAAACTTTCCACACCAAGCAGCATCTGCAGGGTTAATCCAAAGCTCTGGATGCTAGCTGAATGGCAAGAGCACAGCCAACATGAGTCACATAAGTTTATGTTGCTGCTGCAAACAATGGACAGCTATGAACTAGAATTATCAAAGATTTTTCTTGTAAATTGGGCAAGATTCTTGCTCAAGATCAATCAAGTCTGCAAGAAAGTTGTTGTAGACACCTTATCATGTCTTTGTCTTTATGTTACAAAAAGGCTGAGAGTACAAGTGTTACACTGTCCAATTATATTAATGTAAAAATCTAAAAGAAACAGTTGATCAGGCTGCAGACTTCATTGATGTATCTCAGTACATAAATCAATTAAACTAGTTAAAACAGAACTTCAGTTCTCCCCATATGAACAACAGCTTGCAAGGGCACATCCACAGGGGCTGTGAGAGCTCATAGCGAGCTGCACTATTACTAAACTTCTCAGATACCTTCACTCTGTAGAGCAGTTTGTTCAACTAAGGTTGCACTCCCACTCTGTTTTCAGTCAGAGGCAAGATACCAAAATACCACCTACCCTGGCAGGCTCCTCTTCATCATTTTTTCCTGGTAGATGTCACACAATATAGCAAAACACAGCTCTGTGAACTGTGGAACCAGGTTTAACATACTGGCTATGTCTGTCTTAACTGAAAAACATTCTCCTCACAGCTCTTCAGGGGAGAATCCTGCATGAACTCTGATTCACTGGTCTGCTTGCACTCATCCTGTATTCAGATTTACACAGCACCATAGAAGTTGGTTTTGCTTCCACCCTAGATTATGATAAAAGTCCTGAGTAGTGCAGCTGAGACTCTTCAGATCCCTCTGCAAAGCTAAGAACATAATGCTTCATTAAGCCATGTCCAAGTGCCTGAAAAACTGGCCCCTGATCTCACTTGTTAAGCAGCTGAAAAAACTAGCAACAATCAGTTAGGGTATTTTCTCCCCCTTTAATGTGTACCATCCATATAGTGCAAATTGTATCACAATTGACTATGATAAAGTCTTTAGTCACTGGAACTATACCACTCACAAACTGAAACTAGAGTGGTTTTTAATGTCTTCATGAACAAGAAGAAAATCTCTTTCTGTCTGTTATGTACTTAACCAGTCTCATGAGACTGGCTGATACAAGTTACTGCAAGGCTGCCTTTCTGCAAAAGATTGTCAGCACTGATGCTAAACGTAAGACAGTAAAGACTGCTTGCTTAAGGTGTAACACCTGTCATAAAATCTAAGGCTAATTTAATAATAAAATAGAAGTCAATGCTTTCCTCCACTTCAAGTCACCCACTACTGTCAACTCAACCTAAATTCTTTTATTTCTTTTGAAAATCTTTTCTCTTAAAAGCCTCTATATAAGCCAGGAAGAACTCAGAGGTCTCAACAGTTTGTTTGGTATCACTGAAAGTTCAGTGCGAAGTTCTTTGACAGGAAAGTTCTCAGACACAAGTTTCAAATAAGACTGAAAGATCTGTGTCAAACTGATTAAATCACAGAAATCAATAGACATACCACACTGACTGATTTCTCATGTGCTGTAGACTAACATTTGTAAGACATAGCATATTTGGCATGATTTTTTTTCTTAAGCCTTAAATTCAAGTGAAACCACACAAAAGTCTTCCCTTCTATGAAAGACTTCTAATCCCTGTAATAAACAGGAATCTGAAATTATGTTTTATGTTACTCATGCATGAAAGCTTCTATGTTTTGGCAATAAAAGAAACAGAAAGAAGACTCAAAATGTAGTTTTCCCTGTACACATTGTTAAGCCGCTCACAGCTTCCAAGTGGTTTAGGCCAGGCACTCATCCAAAAATTTTATCTTGCAAAATTTCTCAAAACCTCTGAGGCAGTTTTCAATTTTTTAAAGTAAGGCTTCCCATTTTTCTAGACCAGAAATCATAACAGAAAGACAACTTTGTCTACAAACTCATTCATCCCACGGGGAGCTCTGTTTGTCCCCCTTCCTGCCCAGCCCCTTTCTCCCAAATACAAAAGGGCAAGGTCAATTTGAATACTGTATTCTGAGCACTAACAGATATTACATAAGAGGTACCACAATAATAGTCTATAAAGTTTTTACTCAGTATATACCTATGGGATATAATGAGAGAGGCAAGAAAAAAGTTGGAGTAGTTTGCCATGTCTGACATTGAGTTCACCAGTAGGATCAGAAAACAAGCAGGAAAACCCCAGAACCAGCTGTTCCATTTAAACCAACAAGATTTCCTTTTGCATGCAGAAATCACATAATATCCCAAATTACTTTTCCAAGTGGTCCTTGTACAGTAGACCCAAGAGCTGGAGCTTTGCTCAGGGAGTCTGTCTTGCAGCCAGTGCCTTCTAACAACAGGAAGAAAGTGACAGACAATCCTACACTTCTCACTGCTTCACACACCTATTTGTGTCAACTCCTCCAGTTGCACAGCTACCCTTTAGGCCTGGCTGATCGACAGCTTTCCACCGTACACTTCTTAATCCTGTAAAGCATTCAGCTACAAGTAACCTACTGGCTCTTAAAAATAAGAGTGTTTGGGTTTATGCATTGGAAAGCTACTAATTTTCCTAACTTTATTTCTCCACTGCTACAACATATCAACACTAGCAAGGAGGATGATGATTTGGAAGTTCACACATAAGGCAACAGGAAGGTGAGGAAGACAGATAAATGGAATTGTGCAATAGAACCATTTGCATCTGCAGAGAAACTCATTCTCAGAAGTAATGAAGTTTGGCCTACACCCATGCTCAGGAAATAAACCTTTATTTTGAAGCAAGGAAGCTGAGAGGAACACTAAGAGCAATCAGAGCTCTGCAGAATTGGCCTCTGCAAACCTGGGAGATCACGTTAGGCAGTAGCAGTAGCTCTGACTATGAGCCCTACAAGATACAGCTTTGCAAAAATGAAGTCATCACAGTCTCCTGAAAAAACGTCATTCTCCAGTGACATTTAAGCAGTGCAGTACATTCATAGGTAACTCAGCACCATCCCAGGCTTAGAGAATATAATTTTTCTGTAAATCCCATTGAGGGAGAACAGCTAATTTGGCTAAATGCCAGTATTGGCACAAGCACAAATGGTCATGAACATATTTGTGCAGAAGATCAGAGGATTATGGATTTCAGTTCACGCAGTGGAGAAAGAAATGCTATTAACTTTGAAGACAGACTTAAGTCATCATTCAAGGGAATTTTAAACACAGCTGCCCACAAATGGTAAGGACATGAATTTAAAACAAGTACAGGAAGGCCTATTGTCGTTTTAATTCTTGAAGATGCAGAAAGGAAAAGATCACCCAGTAAGATATGCATATCTGTGGCCAATCCAGCTGCTCTTATGAGAAATGTTATCAGAGCACTTCCAAAATTGTAGCACTGGAGCATACACAGCATATCACATTTCCAACAGCCCCAGAGATTAATCTAGAGAACAGTATTTGCCTACATGTATGTTTAGTCAGTGGGAGGTAGAGAAGTTCTTATCTAGCTCTTGAAGTAGAGAGTGTTGATGGAACAGGGAGCCTTGCAGAAGTGGGGCATATCTATGGAGAGAGCAACTCCAATGTTGCCTTATTAACATGGGAGTGCTTCATTTTATTCCAGTAATAAGTTTAAGTGTACTCCTGTTAAGGAAAAAAATCTACTTATCAGCAATTTTAGGACCAGATAGCCATTCAAAACAGTCACAGGGCTGAAAAATTTAAAAATTATGCACAAGCTTGTGTACACCTTACTCTTGCTCAAAAGCACCAAAATGATTTTTGTTGCTTTTAACTTGTAAAATAGTTGAAGTCTTAAGACACTTTCACTGACAGCTTTACTCAATGTTCAACTAGCTGAGAGTGGAAGAAATTCAGCTGGAGTAACACAAACACTTGAGGAAAGTTCTCCTTTTCTTCAGGAACATCTGATTTGCTAGTCCACATGACTCTCCCTGTGGTTTCATTTTATCCTTGTTTGGTAAGACGTTAAGACCTTCATCATTTTGAAGACTATAAGGACAATTTATTCTGGAGAATAAAAGTTAATAATAGAAAGAGGATAAAAGTTAACAACTGGATATTGGAAAAGAATAATTTGCTTTGGTTGTGGCCTAATCCCTCTAATCACATATGGCAATTTGCCACTTCTTTCATAAGGCTTGTATACTGGCAGCACTGCCTAAGAATGTAAATCTGTATACCTATCATGATATACGATCATTAGGCCAGCGGTATTAAGAGGATGTGGTCTCTGGAGTAAGAAACTCATAAGTTAAAGAGAAGCCACAGAAAAACGCACCTGAATGTTTCTTTTCCCCGTGACCACTGCCAGACCAACTGCAGGTGTCACGCCATTTATTTCACATTGCCACAAGTATAAGACTACTAAAAAACCCAAACTTCAAGAATCTTCAAAATTGCAAATTCCACCAAGGTAATATCAGTAACATCAGCATATCTTCAAATCAAATGGTATTTCCTTGCACATTGTATCATTAGTACTTTGTTCTGGTTTAGTTCTGGCAGGCGCATTGTTTGAATTAGTAACAGTTCGTTTATAAGAACTTCATTCTTCTAGTTGCTAATGCTTTTCATCAAGAGTTAAAAAACAAAGAATATCTTCTCAGGGTAAGGGACTTGAAATATAGTAATGAAGGTTACTCAGTCCTCTAGATCTCTGAAGGCAGAGCACAGCCATTTTGATAACAATTATTCTCAGCTCCCTTTACAGAGGGACTAGACTCCTTCCAAAAGCAGAAGCATGAAGGGCTCACAAGACTCAAGCTCCCATGGTCACTTTCTCATTCTTCATGTTAACATTGGTTTTAGACACAGACAAGGTCCAGCTTAATAGCACGGGTTTATGTCTTGTTTGAATATAGATTTAAGTAAAACACTAAAACCTTCAAGAGAGATCGGAAGCAAACCAATTACTTTGGGAAGTATCTCCTCTCCATACATATGATTATCTGACACACTTCTGCTTTTAAAGGCTAGCTCTTTCCTAACGTTTTCCCAACAAAATTACATAATTAATTCCTTAGAAAGGTTTCGTTAAGATGCAAAGGCCTTCCTTTCTTTTTACAGGAAAGAAGTGCTCACTCTCTTCTTCCAGACACTTACCACCTTAAACATATGGATTCAGCCTGAAAGATAACAGTGAGAATGGGACAACAACAGCACCTCTGTTCCCTTCTCCCAAACTTTTATTGCAGGATGGAAAATGCACCTTTATTTCTCTCACCTGCAGCATCCTATAGACAACTTCCACACAGAACCAGGAGCTGCCAAATGCCTTTCTTCAAAAAGGCTAATGAGCACTGCACTAATGTAAGCCAAATACAAACATCCATTATGTACTAGACTTAGGAGAGCTATCCTACCTTTACTTTTCTTCTTTCTCTCCAGCAAGCATTGGGTACTTTTTAGCTAGGATTCTCTTCTGCAAATTGTACTACTGGAGAATGGAAGTGTGCAAAACTGTGACTAATTAACAAGTATTTCCTGTCAGTGGCTACTGGGAAGTGACACTCTTCCTGCATCTTGGTTAGATAATCCTTTCTATCTGAAAATGAAGACCCAAACTGCAGTTTACAGTCACTGGGTAGTTCTGATTCTTTGCTAATGCAGGCTGTCCAACAGGAGGGCTTTATTAAGGGGCTAGCAGCACTGATGGAATTCATGTTACAAATAGCAGACATGGATTTGCATTCAAATAATTACTTAGACTAATGCTAAGTTGAGCTGATAGTAAGATAGTTGGTAGAGCAGTTTCAGCTTTGAACACCAGTTTGAAGACTGAAGTATACAATTTCTGAAGAAACTCTGAAAGAAGTTTATTTCAAAACCTATGCATGTGAATTCTCTGATGCTTTCTATCTTACTATTATGGGATTCCATTAGTCAGCATCTGTTGCACCCCTGTGAGTCCCACTCTCACTCCTTGAAGTGAAAGTGATGAGTTAGTTGAGCAAGACAGCTACCATCACTGACAGACTGATTTTCCTCACTATGTTTGTAAAACTAGGAAGTTGTGGGTTAACAAGCTGCCCCTTTTATTCATCCCTTTGATCTGCTCTAAAGCACTGTCACAGCCATCTGCTCAGGTCACTGCTGGTAGCACATTTCCTCTGCAGGAGGGTGCACAATACAGCTTTGTGGTACAGGTTAAGCATAGAACTGCCAAATCAAGAGGGCAACATTTCATGTCCTCTTTGACTGCCCTGGCAGAGATTACTGATCTCAGCTTCACCAGAGCACCTTTGCCTGTAGTCTAACACCAATCCAGGATCACGGAGTGTTGCAAAAGGCGGTCCATCATTCTCAGACCCAATTAAGTGCATAAATAAGTAGCTGCGGGAAACAAAAGAATCTGTTGCCTAAATTACTCTAATTTGTCACTGCAGCCCCCCTACTTCTCAGGTACCAGCCTTGTTATTGTAACTACGGCTCTGTTTAACTGATTACTAACGTGCACAAAGAGCCAGCAAACAAAACCAGCCCTTTGGCTGTCCTTTCTCACAAAATGACTAACCATTAGACACTCATACAAGTTTTGAAGGCTAAAATTACCCACCTAATAAATTATATAATCCAAAGGCCACTAAGAAAGCTTGTGTCAATTAATCTGGTCCTTGCCATAGTAACTGAAGCACAAACCTTTCTGAAAACAGGGCCTCGCGCAGAATGCAATTACCAGCAGAAATCAGCTGCTAGAGGAAAGAGAATATTCTTCAGGAGTCCTGCAGTCATAGAAACAACAAGTAAGCCAAAGAGCGAGGTGGGGAAAAAAGCAATATGGCAAAGTTTCCAGATAAGATAAAAATCAAAATGGTTAAAAAAAAGTTAGCCTGCAGTCTGCACATAGACTCATCAGAATCATTTCTCATCTCAGTCCAAAATTTACTTAACCTTTGCAACAAAGTTTTTATTTCAGGGCTATTGTTTGTTTTGTTGTGGTTTTTTTTTTTTAGTAGACACATTAATAAAGCTCACTATAGCTCCCTATTGAGAAGAAAATCACTCATCTTCCCATGCATAATGACATTTTAACCGATAGGCCCATAATAAGAAAACTCCATCTGCTATCAGGATCATTCTGGCTAAGTTGAAACCAGCCAGCAGCAACATTTGTCCTCCTTAATACCAATATTAAATTGCAAGAAAAACAGGAAGCCTATCAGCAATGAAAACTTCACTCACAAGACTGTTTGCACTGCTGGGCTGGGCTGGATCATGTCTTTTCCCTGACTGGTACCACTTATGGCCAGATGTGAACCGAGCACTCTAGAACCAAAAAGCAAGGTGCACTATGATATGAAGAACTTGAAAGGGCATGGCAAGAGTTAAACCAAATTGCTACTAGTGAGAAGCCTAAAGCAGGGAACAGTTTTTAGAGCAGCCTTCAGTTGCACTGAATGAGGTTTGGTGACAAATCTCACTGTGTGAATGGGATATGCCCTATGAATGCTGCTGAATAACATAGGAACAGGAGAGAGGGAGCAAAAGGTTGTGTCTGAAATTGTTTCTCATGCACAGGAAGCAAAATCTGGAGTTTAGAGTCTGTGAGGCTGGGGCTTGCAGTATAAGGCCTGTCCCTGAACAGGTATTTAGTTTTGCAGGAGTGGCTCATTCTTTAGGAGCATAGCTATGCAAGGTGTTAGCTGGCTTGCCCAAGAGCTACAGCACATACCCAGGGAGCAGCCAAATCCAGAGCACCCAAGACCACTGAACCAAGTAAATCCTTCAGAGACTGTCATATATTTTGGTGAACAAGGGAATGTGCATTTGAATCTTCTTGGGTTATCTCTTGACCCTTCCTAAGGCTGAACTACCAAGGATTACGCCTCACAGAATGACTATTAAAGTGGTGTCACAACCTTGCAAGCAGAAACAGGAAGCCAGGTAAGCTCGCTCTCAGTCAGGCTACCACAACTAAAATCAGGCTCTCTTCTGACTTCCCTCCTCATCCAGACAGACCTGCATTCCTGACTATATAGCAGTCCAGTTCTAGTACAGCAGAGGGAACAGGAGAGTAACGTGAAGGTATTAATTTTTAATCCAAATCTCTTAACCTTCAGAGAAGTAACGTAATACTGTGAAGCAAGGTAAAATCAATGACATTTCCACTAACATAAAGTTACCCCAGGATTAAAAAAATGGTTTTTGTGGTCAGGGCCAGAATATAAGGTCAGTGGCTCTGGCTGTTACTTCTGGCTGTTTGATAGATTTCTGCCTAGGACTTAGATACATACCTTTTGCTTACAGTGCCTTAAGTGCAATTACACAGGGTTTTTGGACCTCACCCTTAATTTTTCATACCTGTTGTTCTATTTTTAATGTTATTTCTTAATCACACAAGTCACTTAAACTCATTAGAGAAGAAGAGATTGGTGGTAGACTTTAACATCTACAAGCTGATGGTGTACAACCATTTCTAACCCAGGAGTTCTTGATTATGCTGACCTACTACTGGACCACTAGCTACATGGCTGAGATTACACAGGCTAACTGTAGTCCATCCAGCCTGTACAGAAGTAAATCTCTGTCAGTTTATCAGTCAGCCAGAATCAGACACTGGGCAGGCAATTTCATACAGATTCTTACCAATACTGCTTGATACTTTTGTAGAACAAAATCACCTGGCAGTGAATTGAGACATTTGTTCTGACAGTTATTTCACAAATAAGCATTTCCTTTCTTCTTACCTTTATTTTTATTTATACTCAGACATATTTAGAGAGAGATGAAATACAAAATCTCCTTGACTGTGAGAAAGAAAAAATTTACTTTTAGAAGAATTTATACTACAGAGAAAAGTAGCATAGCAAGATGGAGGAAAAAAATTAGGATCATAGAATCATAGAACTGTTTGGGCTGGAAGAGACCTTAAAGATCATTTATTTACAACCCCCCTGCCATGGGCAGGGGCACGTTCCACTAGACCAAGTTACTCAGAGCCACATCCAGCCTGGCCTGAACACATCCTGAGGGATGAGGACTCCACAGTCTCTCTGGGCAACAAATTGTTAAGCTGATCATTAATTTTGTGTATAGCATAGGATACTGAGTGGGATTCAGGTCAAAAATAGTCTGGCACTATCGTCCAGATAAAGAACTGTAAAATAAAGAAGGAGAAGAAATATTCTTTTCCTCCTCATTATATATATGTTATACCTCTGGCCTTTGCTGCTCTCAATGCAATAAGCAGAGTCAAATTATGTATCAAAAGGAAACCTTATAACATGAAGTAAGAATCTAGCACAGCCAGTTGCTGTACCCAGAAGAATTGGAAAGACTCCCGACCACAAGAATGAAGTATGAATAAGTCTGCTGAAATCAGCTGTCACTTTCTTTATGCCTAAATAAGCCAAAGGACTGGAGAATGCTAATACAGAAACTGCAGCATTACTGGCTTGACATACCATAAAGCATAAGTGTTTTGGCATTGGAAGACCAAACTAAGGATCCTCCTTAAATTGACTTATGACCAACCCAAATGAGCTGACTTGAAATGCAACAGCACCAGAAGCACTGACTTCAAGCACCAAAAGTTTGCCTGCTGTTTTCAGCAGTCATTCATTAGTCACCTATCCTGGGTGAGAAGCACTTTCTGTGCAGAAAAAAAAAAGTCCCCACTATGGTTCAAACCAAGTCACTATTGAATAAAGAGGGATTTTCATGGGACAGAACAATCATTTTAAAAGAAAAATAAAATTAAAGATTCTTTTTCCTACAGAGAGACTATGAATTGCTTTTGTATTTCCTAGCAAATAATGTTTTCTTATTAGATTTTTGTTTGAAAAATTCCTTTCTGCCATGAGCAGGAAACAACACAGGGTAGGAAAGAAGTCATTTTAATTTCATCTTACTGCTTTCCTGGTTAAGCCTTCTTTCTAGATGCAACTGTTAAAATCTCACCTTCTGTGCAAGCATCAAAGGTTTTCTCAAAGTACTAAATTGGAGCAGTATTTCCACTTGGGAACCTGGCCAGTGCCTCCTGCAGAACAACAGGAGTTTACTCCAGAGAATACCTGTCCATGGTCTCTATCCAGTATTTTAGAGAAAAGACAAATTCACTTTTCTGTCATTCATTTTTGAGGGCAAGGGAGTTTTGTTTACTTTGGCCTTTGTAAGCATTGGAAACAAGAACATGAAGACCTATTTCACTGAATGTTAAAAGTCTAACAGTGAAGCTGATAATACATTATTTTGGGCTGCAAGAGATGCCAGAGGAAAGTTTCTTTAACAAGAGACAGGTTCAATGACAGCTACAGGAAATTCAAGAACACACCTTACAGCCGAAGTAGAGACCTGCTGCACACACAAGGCAGAAGCAAACTTAACAAGGTGCTTATTATTTCCTTGCCTTACACCTAGACAGAAGGCTACTAAAATATGGTAATTGGTAACAGTGTACAAGCATTTTTTAACACTGCAACAACAGTAGTAGCAGTATTTTATAACTTAGTATACACAAATATATAAATAACACACAACCACAAATGAACAGAGACTTGCAGTATACTTGTCCAAATAGTGCCCAGGAAAGCATGTGAAAATAGTAAAATCTGCAAGATAAGAATAAAGGATGTAGAGTGGGCAGGAAAGTTGTCAGATGAAACTAAAATAAAACTGCAGAATAAAGAAGAGATACGTCTGATGGAAACAGAATAACCCCGCAAAACAAATAAGAAAGATGCCTAGCAACACTAGGGTAAGCTTACTCCCTCAAATAATATAAACTATGTGAAAGGCTGATGAGATCACCTCCTTTTCTCCCAGGGAGGTAGGAAAGGTGCATAACACATTAACAATTACAGAAAGAAGAATGGTAATTTATGAAAATCACAAAATGCTTACTTTGATTCCAGCTTCTCTTGCCAAGGAGTTCTCAAGTGCTTTACTTGGACTCCGGCAACTGAAACAAACCATTAAGAACTGTAGTCATCATTGCTAAATATAGGGCATCAGCTCCAGGGCACTGTATACTCTGAGATTTACTACTACATATGTGATTGCTAAGAACTGTTTGGGAAATGTAGTGGTAACGACTGATGGTAATTAAGAACTAATAACTGGAAAACTGCATTGTTGCTGTATACAAGTTAAATAAAGTGGTTTGATTCGTCAGTCTTTTAAGCACTCCATCACAGAGAGCTTCAATTCTCTGATACACATAAATGCACAAATGTTTTGTTACAACACTTTGATCACTTCTTTTAGCAAATAAAATCAAGTTTCTTTTCAGAGCATCCTGTCAAGCATGTGTTGTAAATGAATGTGGGGGATGCATCACCACAACATGTTCTAATTCCTTTCCCCTCACACTTTTTGAGAGAGCTCAAAAATACTAGTCACTTGACGATCTGCCCCCAGATTTAGGTGACCTTCATCCTGCAATGGCAATCACATAGATCCTTCTGCTCACACAGGAAAGATACAGCCGAGTGCACTAAACTTCAGGGCCGGGTCCGACTCTGCAAGTCATTCCAGAGACAGCGTGGAAGATGCAAATAATTCAGTGTTTTGAAACTTAAGTGTTTACTATTTACACAAAGATCATTAACATCTCTCAGCTGAGATCTAAGCGCTCTCTTTAAATGGAGAGAGTCCTTTCATTAAAGCAGGCTACAGGAGCTCGGCGCAGGTAAATTCTGACAGTTACTCTGCTCTCAGCCCCGGACAGGGGCCTGGGGCTCCCCTCGGCAGCAGCAGCGGGATGTCCCGGAGCACGGCATCCCCCACGGCGAGGAGGTCTCGAGCGAGAGGAAAACCGCAGGCGAGCGGCGCTCCCCTCCAGCCTCAGCAGCAGCGGCCGGGCCGGGGAGACACCTGTGGGAGTTCTCCCGACCGCAGGTGAACGGGCCCTGCGAACTGACCGCGGCACAAAAACACTCCGGACCAGCCCGGCTGCCCAAGGCTTGGAGCCAGGATTCCTCGTGGGACAACGGACTCGCGCTCACTCTATCCCAGCGCTGAGGGCGCGGGTGGTTTCTATGCCCTTTTTTTGACTCCGAGTCACACCAATTACAAGAGACCCCCCCCGCCTACCCCCAGAGACTCTTTTTTAGGGCAGCCTCACCTCTCCTGCCGCCCCTCCGCCGCTCCCCCAGCGCTTCCCTCCAGCGGGAGACAGCGCCGGTAACCCGGTCCCCGCCAGCAGCCGCCGCCCCCCCGCGCCTCCTCCCGGCTTGTCTGAGGGAAGGGAGGCGGCACAAGGAGAGGCAGAGCCCGTCCCGCCGCTCCGGGCCAGTGCCGGGCCAATGCCTGCTCCGCGTCCCTGCGAGCGGGGCGGCTCCCCCCGCTCCGGGCCCGCCCCGCCCCGCGGTCCCGCCCGTGCCACCCGCGGCAGCCGCCGGGGCGGGGACGGTGCCTGAGGGGCGGGGAAGGGCAGGCGGGCTGCGGGGTCGGCGGTGGCGGGCACCTCTCGTAGGGGCAGGGGCAGGGTCTCCACAGCGAACAGTGGCGATTCCGCACAACGCGAGCGCAGGGAGTATCGCCTCGGCTTCGCGAGCTGCCTGCAGGGACGGTGATCGGTGTTTCGCTTTACCTGGTGGCAGGCAACCCGAGAGGTGTGAACCTACGCCCCTGTTTGCAGTAAAGATACGGGCAGAGAAAACAGAGGTTTCAGTCATCTGTTTACCCAGGAAGCCTCTGTTAGTGCTTTTCTGTTTAATCAGTGGCACAAAATACACATGCCGCCATTTCATGGGATGTTGGGACCTTCCCGTCCCAATGCCTGTTGCTCAGCAGTTAAGCACCACGGAGGTTTCTGGAGTCCCTCCCTCTGTGAGCAGAGACACAGCACCGACCCCTGGCATGTGGAGAGCTGGCGTGGTGGTATTTGCCCCTTACTTATGTTCTTCTCGCCGACGTTGAGTTAATTCATTTAATTGGGGTTTGGGGCAGCCGGAGGATTTCCGTCTCTGGTGTGCCCGGGAGCAGGGCCGCTGTGCCCTGAGGGCAGCCCGTGTGTCACCTGCCCACGTCTGCTGGCCGGCGACACTTTCGGCTGCTCTGCTTCAAATTACTTCCCTGTTGTGTTCCCAAGCTGAGTCCATCCTCTCCTAAACCCTAGATCATCAGCCCTGGCTTCCTGCAAATCATAAATTCTCATGTTTCACTTCTCCAAACTTGGATGTGGTGAAATAATTTTTTGAGGGAATTGGTGTAAAGGTTTGGTAAGGTACATGTCTTTTCAATTTCGTGCATTTTATACATGGCTTTTCCCTTTGCTATATGACAAAATAAGGGAACAGAGCATGTTTTTTGTGCACTATCCAGTAAAATTCTGACTTAATAAGCCTTTAATAAGGTTTACATTCAGCTCCCATGTATCAGAGTGAATTGGAGACCCTGTGAAAGCTTAAAAGTTGCTTGCTCCCCTTGATAATTTTCATTCAAGCACCTCTTATCCACATATCCTGTTTATTCATCCCAATGCAGCATTCTAAGCCATATCTATTCAAAACCAGAATGAAATTCTGTTCGGTGCAGATCAATAAACATCACTTAATTAGAACTAGGGGCCCTTTTGACGTTCTTGCTACGTGGAGCATACTTTTCTCTTGTGTCAAGTATCTCTTTTTCCCCTCTCACAGCAGTCACAAAGAATAACAAGGAAGGTCAGGGTAAAACAGCGTTTTAGGACTAGACACACTGTATCAGCTGGCAGCTGTGGGTACGTTTGGCCCCTGCTGGATGGAGCTGGAACTGATGGGTCTGGTGTACCCACTGCCCCAAACAACTGTCCCTTTAAACAATGACTTAGGACTCAAGCTTAGGGAAAAGCAGCTCCTCTCTGCAAGGAAGCTCCAGGTGACAGATGTCTCCAGCATTGTGACAGGTGACTGCTGAGAAGCTATGTACAGGGTGTGTACCGTGTCTGTTAAAATACGTATGTGCTCTGTCCTACTCACATTTGCTGTAGTGAGTTGCTCCTGAAATGGATTCGGATGAAATCAGTGGGATTATGTATGTAAGGGCTGTCCCGGCTGAGATTGGTTCCCAGCTGATACACTGAGTGTTTGCAGTAACGAAGCAGATGAAAATACCTCAGAACACTGAATACCTGAAGGACCCTCAGATTCATTCCTCAGTAGCTTCAGGTGGAAAAAATCTGCAACCAGTATACAACTGGTCCCCACAGTTACTCTACAGCAGTGTAGTAGGTTTGTAGAATCTGCATTTCATGTAACCACAGAAGGGCTGTTTTTCATGTGAATTGAGCCTGAACACTCTCAATGTGGCAGCAAGAGAACAAGAACTAGTGATGGAAGGATGTACCCTACCCACCCTCCTCTTCCCCATACACAGTCACAGAGTTAAGTTCTCAGCACAATCAAAAGATATAAGCATGTTTTTGATTGCATGCAACACAAAACGTTATGACATCTTCAGGAAAAACAAACAAACAAACCAACAAAAAAAAGATACCCTGCAGGTATCTTTCTGTAGAGATACTGCTATCAGATTCCAGCATGTTTATCTGTCTATCCATTATCCAAAGTAAAAATGAAGTAATCCTATCTTCTCTCAATAAAAGAAAAATTAACAAGTGTTTCAGTGTGGTTACAAAATGACAGGAAATACTTGAAGCAACAGTAATTTCCAGTGAAGCAAACCCACCTGATACTGCTTCACTTCCTGATGAACTAACACTAATCACAGCTAACTCAGATGTTGCTGATTTAATTGCTGTAGTGATTCCCTGGTTGGTGGCTTTGACCACATCATCTCTTGCTTTTGATCCTTCATTTGGCTCCTGGGCTCAAAGGTCTTTTTTTCTTTTTTTTTTCTTTAAAATCTTCTGCATTGTTAGGTAATGGGGTAAAAAGTTCTCCACGTGCACAAAGGAAGGCAGAGGAACAACGATAGGTGGAGGAGCCTGACAAGTACCCTCTCTGGCTGCTCCCAAATCCACCACAGGAGCTCTCAGCACATCAGAGGTCCATCTCTGCACACATGAAGGATCACAGAGGCAAGAGAGGGAATCCCGGTAATTCCATCAAAGAGGTACATCCCTTCCTGGGGAGTCCCAGTAGCTTACGGACTGGGGGGGTCACTGCTGGGGTAGGGCACAATATGGAATGCAAGGGAAGAGGATTTTAAGGTTGGACAAGACTTACTATGGGATATTCAGGGGACAAGCCAAAGGTGTGGAGAAAAGAGGCATGAAGGTTTGGAAAGAAGCAAGCACATTAAAACAGAGAGGTAAGGGGATAAAAGGGACCTCAGCTGCTGCCTTGCAGCTGCAGTAGAATACTGGCCTTTTGGCAGTCAATGGAGGGCTGAAATGAAACAGGAAGATGCATCAACGACCGAAAAATCCCAGGTCAAAATGGTCATGCCTTCCCCAGCATCCTGAACAGCACAACATTTGGAAACACTTGAAAGCCTTCTCTGAGTTCAGTCTCATACTCATGCTGAGGTTTGGGGCATGGCACCAGGGAGAAGAGGCAGCATAGACAGTGGAAGGCAGTGACATATTTCCTTAGTCAAGGAAACAATGTAAAAGAGGAGGGCAATTTTAACTTACATATCCTCAGAAGACTCATACCCTACTCTGTTATCTGAGGCATCTTTCCATATCCATACCCTTGAAACTCTTTTTGAAGAATTGGGCCCATCATAGCTGCCACATCCCTGCTGATGGTCTGGCTGAGCTGCAGAGACACGGAAGGGAGAAACTTGCTCCAACTAAAGCTCACTGAACTCAGCATTCCCCAAACACAAACTGCCTCAGCCCAAGGGCTCAGTTTTTCCTCCCTCTGGAGGAAAATGGCTTGCTCAACTGGATAGGAAGCATTTCTCTTCTTTAGCACCTACAGCCTTTCTGACTGAAGGGCCACTGAGATTCAGCTGGTTCTCAGGATGAATTATCCAGGCCCACCTTGTGGGATAGGTAGAAAGATGTAATCCACACATCCAGCATTTCAGTGCTCTTTAGCAGCACCTTCCAGCTCCAGGCGTTTCCACAGGCTGCCTCCCAAAGCATGTCTGATCTGTCACTGTTACACACAGGTGGATGAACTCAGCGTCGCAGCTACTGCTGAAGGGCCAACAGAAACAGCAACTCTCACCACTTCTTCACAGTCCAGCTAGTTTCTGACCACATTTCAGACCACACAGCAGAACAAATGGTAAATCTTGCCACAAAATTCATCTTCTCCCATTTGAGGGAAGGAATATTTTTTCCCAATCTTGGAAGCTGAGATTTATACCTATAGATCACCTTTACAGAACTGTGTCAAAAGATGGGGGTAGGGGGAGGTGCCTATGTAAAATAAATACCAGTGGGAGTATCTTGTAGTATCATCCAGGTCTATCTCAAATGGTAGTCCCATGCTCATCAGCATTCAATTCTGAACCAGACTTGGATTCAGCGGGATATGTGAGGTGTTTTAAAATTCCTCCTTTGAAATAAGTTATTGGTCTTCTCCATCTTCTCTTCCTGGTTCCCTTTAGGTAACTCCTTTATACATATATACATGCTATATATATTGCATACATCACATATATTGGTTCCTAGTGACCATTAAAGAGCAAATGGGACGCCTATTTTCAAGGGCAAGAAGAAGGATCTAGGAAACTAAAGAAAAGGCTCCAGGAAGACTATAGAGCAGATGGTGTGATTCTTGGGGTTGTCCTGTGCAGGATCAGGAGCTGAACTTGATGATCCTTGTGGGTCCCTTCTAACTCAGGGTATTCTATGATTCCATATTCAAGCTTATTAACAGAGAGTCAAAGAATAGCTGAAAACACTACCTGATCCTGGCAGCACTGCTAATCTGCAAAATAATGACTCAAAATTCTCAAAATATTTTTAGTCTTTCTAAAAGATGTAAGCATTGTCTGCCCATGCAAATAGAAAAATGCAAAGGTTGGCCACAGCCAGGTTTAAGCACTGTTACCTTTTGGCATAGTGTGATTTAAATATGTCCAAGTTAAAGATCTTGTGCTATAGAGTATGAAGGTCACAACTTTGCCAGCTGACATAAGACTCTCTTCTTTCTTTTTCTTTGCCTTGCATTCAAAGTCTGGCTTATGTGTCAGCTGGCTACTATATCCTAATAGCATCACTCAGTCCATAATACAGGAGAAGGAAATTAAAGGGCAGTAGTTTTTTATGTTTTGGGGTTCCGGTTGGTTGGTTTTTTGGCTTTCTCATTTGAACAGTTACATGGGGGCACTGGCTGAAAATAAACAGCATCGTCCTACTATCTTCGATACAGATACATTGCATATTACGATATCTGCCTGTAGGACTGAAAGTGTTTTGTCCTCACTTTAATGAATGTGTCTTAATTACAGAGATTGCTGTACTATGTCAAACAGGACTTGTCATAGGAGAACACAAGTTCCCATAGGGACGGCCAAAAACTCTGAACAAAGTAAGTAAATGTGAATGTTCAGCATGGAGAAAAGAGAGACCTATGGAGCTATGGAGAGACTTAATTGCAGCCTTCCAGTCCTTAAAAGGGATGTATAAAAAAGAGAAAGGGTGACTTTTTTACTTAGGCAGATAGTTACAGGACAAGGATGAATGATTTTAAACTAAAAGAGGAGAGCCCAAAGAAGCTGTGGATTGAACACATCCCTGGAAGTGTTCAAGGCCAGAATGGATGAGGCCCTGAGCAATTAAAACTAGTGGGTGGATATCTCTGCCCTAGGGGACTTGGAACTAGATGATCTTTAAGTTCCCTTCCAACACGATGCTTTCTGTGATTCGATGTTGTCCAAGAATGAGGACAAAGGCTTTTTATTGGTTCACAATTTATTTCTGTGGTCAAGTATCGTTCCCAGGGTTATGTGGTTCAGGCACTGATGTCCTATTAAAGAGGGCAACACAGAACCAATCCAAAACCAAAGGTGATCTGCTGTCCAGGTTGAGAGAGGCAGAAGTAGTTCAGGATCAGACTCCAGCCCTCCTTTCCATCTTCCTAAGCCCTATGCCCACGTCTGGGGCATGGCTTTTTGCACTGGTGCGTGGGGCAAAGGGGCTACAGGCAGCAGAGCACGGCTGCTGAAGGAGCCACCCAAGGCTCCACCTCAGTGCCTCGGACAGCTTAGGGACCTCGTTCCTAAGAAGGCAGCTCTGGGGTCACGGGTGACCCAGCTCACATTCGGCGTGGGACTGCACCACGGCGGGGCTGGGACACTCCCTCTCGAACAGAGCTGCAGTTTTACCTCAGGATTTCAGCCTGAGGTCAGCGGGTACCCACCTGAGCGAAACGCGGGCCGTCCCGGCAGCTTCGCCCCACGGAAAGCGCTGTCAGGACTCCGACCACCCCTGCGCCGTCGCTGACATTTCGAATTTCCCGGTTCCTGGGCCAGAGGGCGCCGCCGGCCCCGGGAACGTGCCGAGGGGCCGGGCAGGGCCGCGTTGCGATGGCGACCGGTGTCGCTTGTCGCTGCCGGGAGCCGCGGCGGTGGGAGCGGCGGGGGCGGTGCGGGAGGGCTGGGGAGCAGGGT
>JAWMRA010000001.1:32130764-32273815 GCA_035584735.1 Pseudotriccus pelzelni | reverse complement strand
GTCCAGGACGCGGAGGTGGAGCTGGGTGGCGGGAGGGGGGGGGTCCGGCACAGGGTGACAGTGCCGGGGGAGGGGGGGTCTGGGGCTGTGGGTGGCCCAGCTTTGCCCACTGATGTGCCTGGTGGTGAAGGGGGTTGCGGGGAGTACGTACGAGGGAAGGGTGGGCTAGGAGCGGAGTTGTTGGTGTGCTTTGGAGACTGGGAAGCGGACACAGCGTGACTGCAAGGGTGTCACAGCGCGACCGAGGTAATCAATTCGCCGGACTCTGCTCCTGGGGACGGGGCAATCGTGGATGTACCTACAGAATGGGGGATAAGAGGTTGGAGAGCAGCCCCACGGAAGGAACCCGGGAGTCCTGGTTGACGGCGAGTTGAATATGAGTCAGCAGTGCCCTGGCAGCCAGGAGGGCCGACTGAGCCCTGGGGGGCATCAGGCAAAGCATCGCCAGCCGGTCGAGGGAGGGTCGAGGGAGGATTGTCCTGCTCAAGGGGCGGCCTCACCTTGAATATTGTGTGCAGTTTTGGGTGCCACAGCGTAAAAAAGACATTAGGCTATTAGAGAGTGTCCAAGGGAGGGCTGCAAGAATGGTGAAGGGCCTTGAAGGGAAGCCGTATGAGGAGCGGCTGAGGTCACTTGGTCTGTTCATCCTGGAGAAGAGGAGACTGAGGGGAGACCTCATTGCAGGTCTCATGTACAACTTCCTCGTGAGGGAAGAGGGGGGGCAGGCACTGATGTCTTCTTTGTGGTGAACAGGGACAGGACCCATGGGAATGACCTCAAGTAGTGTCGGGAGAAGCTTATGTTGGATATTAGAAAAAGGTTCTTCACCCAGAGGATGGCTGGGCACTGGAACAGGCTCCCCAGGGAAGTGGTCACAGCACCAAGTCTGACAGAGTTCAAGAAGCATTTGGACAGTGCTCTCAGGCACATGGTGTGACTCTTGGGGTTGTCCCATGCAGGGCCAGCAGTTGAACTCAATGATCCTTGTGGGTCCCTTCCAACACAGGATATTTTATGATTCTATGATTGATGGGGACTGAGGGGGTGGAGGCTACTGGTAGTGCAGCTGCTTGACATACAGAGATACAGTGTGAGTACAAGTGCTGGTGTGGGTGGGACCGATGACAGTGATTGAGCTCATGAGAGTGGTGAGCTGCCATCCGGGAAGTCTCTGCAAAGAGTGTCTAGAAAGTCACAGTAGTTGGCTTGCAGTGTCGGGAAAGTGCCTGTTCCTTCTAAGGATGCAATGGCAATGTAGTTATTGATTGGGAAAGTTCTGGCAGTGATAATGGGGGGTTGTCAAGAGTTATGCCTCTATTTATTTGTTTTGGAGAAGTAATAGATCTTTCCTTCTGCGAGTGTGTTCCTACTGGTTTAAAATGTGCAGTCAATTCTCAGTCCCCCTAAATATGTTCTGCTCTCTCTCATACATGTGTTTTCTATGGTTTGCAAAATCCAGAAAATCCTTTATTGTAGTGTGTGTGTGTTTTACCTTGTATAGCTTGGAGGCTTTCTTGTTGCCCCCTGCTTGGGAAGAATTTAATAAATATATCACTGGACCTTATCAGTGCCTGGAGCTGAAAAAAAGAAAAAAGTCCTAAACCTTTTCAAAATACTACTGCTCAAAATTTTGCACTTGTATCCAGTTTTAAGGGGGGGACCTAATTATCCATTTAGAGAAAGGGACAGAAATAAAAAAAATCCCTTAGGGATTGCTCTGGTGATCTTCTATTTCTGAGGAAAATCAATAAAATAAGTGGTCAAGTGAAAATGGAATCAACACAATTCCAGTTAATTCTGCACTGAAGACATATGACAGATTCTTTTTTACACTTAACAACTGTAACCTGCACTTGTGCATATGGGCTGGAAATTCCAAGGGGGTCTAGGAGGAACAAAGTACCTAATTTCCCACTTTAATGAGATTTTTTTCTTAAATCACTTGTTTTGTGGTTTGTTGTTTTTTTTAATCTCAGTCTTACAACAACTCTGTGCTTAGGATTTTTAAAAGTTTCGTGAAAAAATATTGGTTTGAATAGGAAACAGCAAAGGTTGTATGTGAAGTAGGACAGAAAGTTATTTTGTATACAGAAAGCTGACCTTGCCTTGCTGCAGGGTATGGTGAGTGAGGTGAGAAGGCATTGGCCTGTGTATTTGTTACAGTGCCTCTGTCAATAGTTAACTTGATTTTGCAGTCATCTTTATGTGGCTTTCCACTGACGTTTTTTCCTGTTTACTTGTGCTCATTTTAATAGCAAAAATGTATCCAGCCTGCTTTGTTTAGTCATGGAACAAGTTGTTATCAATTTTAGCTATTATTGTCAAATTCAGAAAAGCAGTTTGATATGAAGACAGGTTATATACAATGTTTCTACTCATTCAGTAATAAAACCTCCTATATTATATAAACTGTTCTGGTTCATTTGATTATGTAACTGCTAAAAGTGAGGTATTTTTGTAAGTGCCCCTTTCTTGTGACTTTTAAATTTTATTTAGTATAATATATGATACCAGTTCCATTACAGAATTGTTCATTGACAGTTGAATTCTGAAGTTGGTAGTTGTGACAACATGCTCAGGGAATACTGCTGACATGCACATCCCTTCAGAAAGTGGTTTTGTTCCAGCTCTGACAATGAAAACTGGTATCAGAGTTTCAGTGAAAGGGAAATATTCATAGTGCTAGGAGATAAGAAGGAGAGGGAAAGAGATGCATATTAACAAGTGGACTTGACAAAACAAGTCTGATAAAGAAACAAAGGACTGGAAAAAGAACAACTGCTGATTTGATTTGCAAGAATGTAAAACACAGCCCGCAGCAAGGGATGCAACTGGTGACAGAGAACTCTGAATCTACTCAGAATGATACTTCGGGTCACCCCAAAAACACAGGCCTGAGTGCTATGCTGGGCAGGATTATTGCTGTCAAAAACCCAGCTAGTTTTGTTTATTTCAGAATTGTTAGAAACTTGTCACAAGTGACAAAGGCCTGTGAATATATGACATTCTATGCATTCATCTGTGTCTTTTTTCTCCCTTCACTTCTAGCACAAGTACAACCAAAAAAATGGAAGAGAACAAGAAAGAGAAGCCAGGAAAGCAAGTTGCAGAACCTGAATCAGATATACCAGAAGCCATACTAGAACTTCAGTAGGTTTAATAAATTTTTACTTTTCACTCATATAGAATATGTGAATGAAGGAAGCAGATGACAAAGACACTTTATTCAATTTAGAGCCTGAGCTGATTTTTTGGGGGTTTTCAAGGCTACTTCAGAAAGGTACACTTCTTAAATATAGCTGTAAGGAAATAATAGCTGTGTCAGAAATAATTTTATGCCATTAGGCTGTAACTTGGGAAAAAATGTTTTATTAAAAACAAAAAAACCAGCATTTTTTTCTGCTAGTAGCAAGCTTTTGATCAAAAATAAGAGCCAAGTGGGAAATACCTGAAGCAGTTACTAAATAGTCCGATTTATTTGATCTCCAATCTCTTGAGTAGATAATTTAAGAGAAAAAGTAAGCTCCATGACTTTTATCGGAGACAGAAATTGAAATAGAAAAGCCTCCAATATTCAGCATCCAATATTCAACAATTATCAGCATTTAGGGAGCAAGAAGTAGTGCCTTGGTGTGGAAACGAAAAGTGAAGTGAACTGAAGAGCAGCTGTAGTGACATCTACAGGAGCTCACAGGCTTTATGTGCTATTTCACTGTTCAGTTTACACAGAACAGAGTACAATTTTCCATAGTGAAATATCCCAGATTTAGCTTGATCATATCACAAACACACCATCCGAAAAGTCAACAAACCAGCCCATCTATTTCACTAATAAGCAAACTGTATTATTAGGCTGAAAAAACCTGCACCACTTTCTGATAAAATTATGCATATTCAAATATCCAAGCAAAAGACTGATTTGCCTGAAGTTTTCCACTGAAATGGGTGCTGTACTAACAAGGAGTATGTGGTTTCTACAACAATAGCGAGGAAAGGGAAGAAAAGTATTCTTGCTGTTTTTATCTTTCTCCCTCTCCTCTCTTTCCCTCCTTCACTTATGTAATCTATAACTTCTCTGTACCACTTGACTGAACAAAGCAACATAATCATACATCTGTCACATTCCACTTTAGGATTTATTGAGTGCTTAGTGCTTATTTAATTTCCATTCCTGGTTTTTCTTCCATACATTGAAGGGTGGTCACTGTTGATATGGAGTTTGTTATTTTGCATTTTAATTACAGTTCTCTGTTTCAGCATTTGTTAAAAACAACAATCTTATGAATTATTTGCCTTAGTAACATCCCATAGATGACTGATAAAACTGTCGTGACGCTGCGGGGGAGTGTTGTGTCTAAATGATTAAATCACATAGATGAGACCTAGTATATGGAGTTGAGAAAAACAGTGTCAAAGGAATCATCAATCCAGCTGTTTTGTGGCTCTAATCTGACAAATACCACAGAAAAATAATCTAAAGGGAAAAGTTCCAACATGTAGCAGACAAAATGGCAAATTGTACTCATATACATTTTGACATTAGCAAGGTGATGGATATATTAATGGAAAATCTTAAAGTAAGAGAAAATAAGATTAGCAATATCCAAAATACAGAAGTGGCTTGAAATGGCTTAAAATGGCAGGTGATTTAGGCCATCGCACTATATGGTCAAGCTGATATGTCTGTGACATAGTTTTGCTGTAGTCATGACCACCATACTCCCATATCTCTGTTCTCTCTAACTAACATCCTTGTACTTAGTAGAAAACCTGAAAAATACTTTGGAGCACACTGACACTAGAGGATGCAAATTTAGTAACCTGCAATTTACATGATTCAGTGACCCAAACTTAACAACTTAGCCAGAAAAAGAAAAAAATCTTTTAAAACAACCTCATACAATAGGGAGGGAAAAAACCCAAAACAAAACAAACAAGCAAAAAAACCCCAACAAAAACCAAAATGAAAAACTGAAGGAAAAATAACTGTTGAAAGAGTAAAAGATATTGTGATAATTGTAAAACTTGCCTCTATTGTGCCACATGGTGAATGAATTCTGGGAACAGAGGGAAAGATTACAGAGAATTTTACAAATAGATATAATTTGCAGCTTCGTGTTTCTCATTCTAGAAGACAGAACACCAGAAAGACTTATTTTACAGCTGTGGTAAAGAGAATGCCTATGAAAATGTGAAGTCAGGGAGCTAGTTCTCTGACAAAAATGTATAAACAGAGCATGCTACTCAGGCTGGAGTCCCTATTCCCTTAGTGCTTCTTAAAGGCTAACAAATTCTTGGTGTACAAATACAGTTTATGAAGCTTGACAAACCACATTTTCAGGAATTGAATCCCTTTTAATTCTCCAGTTTGGGATTCATCTGACCTATGTCTGAGTGGGTTGCCCAGGCTTCCTCTATAGATAGTGATGAGTAATATTTCTGGAGCACAAATAATCTTGTCCTAAAAGAGACCCGTGTAATTGGCCAGCTAAGCCACATGCACAAAGAGTAAACCAGTTCAAGCCTCTTTAGAGATGACAAGGGAACAGTATAACCAGGGAATCTGTATCTCTGTAGAGCATGAAGTCCAAACTAGCATGAAGGTCCAGATGTATGTGGGAAATAATTTCTTTACATGTAGTAAGCAGACAGTGATATCTACTCAAATGAGTCAAGCAATATGATATGAAAATAAACATTTTGGTAGTATTTACATCTAATCCAGCTTAAATAACATTCCTCTCTATCATGGTTTTGTAAGAATATCTCTTTCTTTATTCTCTCTCCCCAGAATTGAGACAAAAGAAACAATAATTGATCGGGTTTTGGTTCATCTGGAAGAACTGGAAAACAAGATCAAAGAGTGTCATAAAAGAGTAAGTGACTATACATCCTTCTCCCAACACATTTTATATGTGGCATTTTAACTCACAGATTCAGTTTTATTCTTTCAATATTACATATGTTAAAACTAGTTATTGGAATTTGTTATAGTCAATGAAACTAGAGTTAGTGAGTCACTTTATGTGCTAAAAGTTAAAGTGTTACCTGAATTAAATGTGACATAGAGCATAAATATCCTAAATATAATGCGTAAAAAAGGAACTGCAGGAGTAAACCATTGCAGAATAGGACAGAGCAGTAAAGTGAGTTCTGTGAAGGTGTTCAATAACTGCCTACATATTTCATGGAATCAGGGAATTGTTAATGATGGGAAAGACCTATAAGATCATTGAATCCAACTGTTAACTTACCACTGCCATGTTCATCACTAAAACATGTCCACAGGTGCCATATCCACATGTCTTTTGAACACTTCCAGGGCTGGTGATTCCACCACTTCCCTAGACAGCCTATTCCAATGCCTGACTACCCTTCCAGTGAAGAAATTTTTCCTAATATCCAATCTAAACCTCCCTGGCACAATCTGAGGCCTTTTCCTCTTGTCCTGTCACTTGTTACCTGGGAGAAGAGACTGACTCCCACTAGCTACAACCTCCTTTCTGGTATTTGTAGAGAGAGATAAGGTCCCACCTGAGCCTCCTTTTCTCCAGGCTAAACACCCTCAGCTCTCTCAGCCCTCTGCATCAGACTTATGCTCTAGTCCTTTTACCAACTTCATTTCCCTTCTTTGGACATTCCTCTTCCTCTGCAGCAAACATAGGACAGCAAGCCCCCTTTCAGTAGGTACCTTCCCTGCAGTACATTCAGATATGCCTTTTGACCAGTCCTGCAAATATTCCTCAGTATTTCAATGCACAAAGAATAAATGGTTTAACTTCATTTTTGTCAGTAGCATTAGCAGACCTAACCAACTATTGAGATTTGCTGACCTCCTTTGATTCACTTGTGAGGTAATGAAATGCACAGGTTTCTGTGAGAATCTAGTTATTCGTGCAAACTTAGTCACAATAAAAACTGAAGAAAGAGCATCAGGCAACTGACTAGTTGAGCTGTATATAAACACCCATAGTATGGCATTTGATGACTGTGAGCAGTGAACTCTGAAAGTGGATTATATAGACGGTCACCTATTGAAATTAATTCAAATTATTCAAAAATCCTTACCCTGGATCATGTTGCAGCCTGCAGTTGGTATAGCAGTGAAACATTGAAACAATGTCTCCCTGTCCTTCCCATACCCAATGTTGCCCTGCTTTTATAAGTATTTATATGTTTAGTGTTCAGTGGTGCTTCTTTCAGTCTTGAAGCCTGGATGGTGTTTCATTTGTGTCTTAACCTCGAGTGGCATTTGCTCTTCTTTCTGCAGGAATCTGAAGTCTCTTATGATTACTTCCCCAATTTACTGCTAGTTCATGGTCTCTGGAGGACTCCTTCATATTTTAGACTTTGCAGGGTACTTAAGGGCATGGTTGAAGTGCTATTTAATTTACTCATGTTTTGATTGAACTTTGAGCTCCACTCTTTGTTTCCTGCTTAATGTTTCTGAGTGGTTTAGAGTTAATCCTTCTAGAGATGAGGATTGCTCGAGACTGTCTCTACTGCAGAGTTACTGTTACTGTTGGCTGCCGTATGGTATCCTTTGGCAGCAAACATACCTGAGTATCACCTGAGAGTGTCATGGCAAAGGGTTGTGATCACAGCTGTGGAAATCAGGAGGTATAACTAATATAACCAGTTCCAGCTCTGACAAGACTGTTTGCTGTGGTTATATGCAAGCGACCTGATTGTCTCATGAGTTTTCTACATGGTGGTGGTATGTTCTCATGAAGAATGTTGAATAGTTCCTACATATAAATATTGCTATTAAATTACTCACAAGCAGCTTTCTTTCCGGGCAATGGAGGACTATTGATGTACTGCGCAGAATACAGCAGTTATTTGTCTCTCATTTCCTTCCAATGGTCTTGAAGTTACCAAGGAAACTTCTGAGACCTGAAAACTCTCCCTTCTGCTCTATCCTTTTGCATATGAAGAATAGGTGTTTAGCTGGGTGTTCTTGCATTTCATCTGGCATTAGGCCAGATTTTACTTTTGTTACTTACGTTTGTCACTTTCAAAACCCCTTTGAAAATGTGCTGTGTCTGCTGTTGTTCTTTCTTAGAATGACCTTCTGAAGGAAGAACAGCAGGCACTTGTCAGGCGCCTAATAAAACAAATAGAAGAAAAGGAGAAACAACGAGATGAAAAGGAGGTTGTAACTAGGGATGACGTGGAAGAGTCACTGAAAGCAATTTTTCAGTATGTGAGGGACAAAGAACAACTTTTTAAAGGTTTGTTGTGAGTTGGGGAAGTGTGGTTTGCAATCTACACGGTTGGGATCTTTGTCGTTGTTGTTTTGCATTTAGAGTTTCAACGTCCTTGTTACATAAAAAGCATAAGTTTTCCTCCCCAAAAATTGGGCTGTCTCAATTTGATATGAGTTTGTGGAGGGCTTAAAAGTAAATCTGTTCCTTCCAAGTGATGTATATTATTGTGCAAGTACAGAGGCTTCCTCTTTTCTGTAAATTTGAAACTTATGAAAATCCTAAGCACTGGCTCCACTGGAAGATTTTAAAAAAATAAAAAATTGATGGCAGGAAAAATGATCAGTTTTGACTGTTGAAAATTCTGGCTGTCATCCCTGTGATTCTCTGTGGGAGACACATGTGTCTTTGGTTACAATATTTCAGTGAGAACTGTTGTCACTCCCTGGAAGAATAATATTGTTTTCAGCAATGATGGTGGCCTTTCACACTGTAAGCCCATCATGTTGTAATGTACTGTACTGTAGTGTGGAAGAATCCCCTTTCCTTCTCAAACCCCTGTGAAAGTGCCTTTCTTAAAGAATTTGATGAAGTTATAAGAATTATCAGTTCAAGAAGTCAATAACGAACTTGTCTTTTGACATTCTTGTTTTAATAGAACTGCGCTCCCAAATTGAAGAAATTCAGCAAAGAATTTCAGTAAAGCAGCGTGAGAGAGACTACTGGTTGGAGTACAAAAATGTAGGAAGTAAAATACACGCTGACAAGATTAGCAGTCTGGAAAAAGACATTAAGGAAGTTAAAGATGAGCTTCAAAGAACTGCAGGTCAGTTTACAGCTACTGTAATGCAGGTCTTACAGGCTTTTTGCAAATTGCTTGCAAGAATTAAATTATAAATTTAATTTGAGATCAAGTTCTAGTAACTTGTATCAACTTTCCTAAAACAGTGCACATAAGGTGGGCTCTGTAATCCTGAAAAATGTAAGGACACCCTTTCTCTCTCTCTTTCTCTCTATAAAAGTTCCTTTGTTAAAGAAATTGATAAAGTTTACAGAAATTATGACACTTAAGGAAACTGATAAGCTTATCTTTTGATGATTTTCTTGCAAAATACAGGCAGCTCATTTTTAAAAAATGTTACTGTGAAGGACAGCAGTTTTCTAAAAATAAGTCTACATATATTTAGGCACCTACACACAGGGCTCCCTTAGCAGTTGTACTTGAAAATGTTGACTCTACTGCTGTTGCTTCTCATCATGTTACAAGCACTTCACATATTGAAAGCTTCTTTGACAGGAAAGTAGCATGAGGTCATTCTTGGAACAGTCTTTCCTATGGAGTACACGGGTTTACAAGCAGAACTAGAGGGAGCTCTTTAGCCATTGATCTGAACTTTGCCTCCTAGTTGCTTAGTCTGCTGTGTGAAGCCCTGCAAAATTGTCAGTGCAGACGTATACAGATACTGGGAACTGTTTTAGTAGCATCACAACAATGGAATTAATTTGAGAGCTTATATATTCTGGTGCTGAGTGATTTTTACAAAGATTTCTTTACTGCTGCACTGTTTCTAAATCATGTAAATATTTTGCTTTCACATAACCCACGCTTCCAATGGGAGAAGGACGTCCTGGTTTTCTTCCTTTATGTCCCTCTCAGTATGCATGACCACAGCCAAGCAGCTGGTAGTAACAGGCAGTGACACTGCTCTAAGGGTCTCTGTATATTCTGTGCCAAGCATTACCAGGCATCAACTACTGTGGATAAGAGCCAGCTAGCTATCTTTTTGTCTCTAGAAACATATTTTGCCATGATTAAGATCTGCCCCGTGATTTCTACATTGCCAGATAGCTTGTCAGATACCCATCTCTGAGTTCAGGAGAGGTTGAGGTTTTTTCCTTATGCATTTTCTATGTCCTTCATCAGTGTAAAACTGTGCTATATAGATGCTGAAATAAGAAAAAGAGAATGGGCTTTTATATAGAATGCCAGAACGAGCCAGTAGGAACGTTTACTCTGGCTTCCTGCATGTCACAGGGTACAGAGTCAAAAATTCCTGGTCAAACAGAAGTGTATTTATTGAGAGACTGTTACAGAGGTACATACAGCAGTTGCCTACTTAACACACTGCAGAATGATGCTGCCAACACTGGATGATAACACACTATTTTACTTAACTTCCTAAAATTGAACCTGGAAAGTGTCTGGGGAGTACAGCCTTCCAGCAGAAATGTAATAAGCTTTCAGAGCAATGCAGCAACAAGCTGGGCTTTTTCACACCTCAGATCTGTAACAGCCTTAGGGAATAAGCTTAGGTGAACAGGTTTCTGTCTCTGCATGTACCACTGAAGGGCTTGACAACGGCACAACTCGTGTTGTCTGGCAGTGACATTTTAAACAAAACAGCTGAAGAGGAGAGGAAACAAAAGAAAGCCACAAGCTTAGGTGAGGTGTGGGGAAACAGTGTTGTAGTGAGAGCACTGGGGAAAATAGCCTCCTTAGGAACTGTTCAGACGTGCTGTTTCGCCTTTTCTTCATTCTCCCAGTACCACTCAGGCTATTTAGCTGTCTGAAAGAATGAAACAGTGGTATGGAATTATAGTAGGGAAGTACTTCCATTTCATTTTGCCAAGTCCAGCTTCCCCGGTGTTAAATTAAGAACTAATGCACAACTAATGAACTAATACACCTTCGATATTTGACTGCCTTTGACTCCACAGCAGGTCCATGACCAGATATTCGTTTACAGCCGGATCAGCAATAGGCTGTCTGCAACACAAGTGCAGGGCAAGGCTGAACTTCAAGCCTCTGCAACAAGTAGGAAGTGCCTTCCTTCAAAGAAAATGACTGCAATCTCATTCATTCCTTCAAAAGGAGGAAATATCAAGCAGAAGTGGGCTATTTAGAAGAGCAAAAAAACAACTAAAGAGCTAAAGGGAAGGACAAAATAATTAAAAAGTAAGGACTAGAAAGTGAAGCCAAACAAATTGACTTTGATGTAAGACACTTTCTAAATAATGGCCGCATGTAATGATAAAATAAAAGCAAATCATTGAGGGATTTGCCACACTGTCCATTTTGTCCTGTTGTCAAATTAGAACCTTAGAGCCTTAGATAAGTAAGAAAATTTATTAGGCTCTTTATAACAACTGTCTGGAAAAATGCTATGTGGATAAGATGATCCAATACGCTTCTATAACTAAAAAATAATTTTTCTAAGCAAATGTTTCACATCACACTAGGAACTGCTATTAATGAAGACAAAATTTAATGTTAAGATGCCAATATTTTAGCAGAGGATTGCTCAGCTCACTGCTTAATTAGCAGTGAATTGCTCTGCTGTTGCAGTTTTCAGCAGAAATGTACAAGCCACTTCTGATTTCTAGTTTTGTAGTTAACACTACTGTCCTTTGGGTTTAGGAGGATAATTTCTATGGGAAAGGATGTTTGAATCCTTTCCTGTGGAGCATCTATGCTTATGACACTTGCTGATAAATTCCAGTTCAATAACAACATGCCAATTATGTATTTGTTGCTAGGAGAAACTGATGTCAAATAATGATTTCTGATTTCCTTTTTTATTGTTTTGAAGAATATTATAGAGATGCTTTGAATGCAGTGAAAGAAGAAAATAAGAGTCTGTTTGACAGGCACTTGAAGTTACTTAGTGAACAGGCTCTTAAGGTATTCCTTCTGCCTTTCTTAAAACTGCTAACTGCATCATAGTTAGAATACATGTACTCTATATTAATAACTATTTTAACTCACATTAAGACTTGAAACCTTTCTAATAAATTGAGAGTAACAGAAACTGTAAATCTTACTGCGCGTGGAATTGGTCATTGTTATATGTACATGTACCTTTTTTTTACATCAGACTAACAATGAGTAGATGTGAGGGCATTTTACAAATGAGGTATGAGGACCTGGGGCACCCATGCACTGACATGACTTGTTCAAGAATGTGTTGCTTTTGCTGTGACTGATTTTGACATTTGCATAGACTTCAAAAACCAATAACATGCAAAGGGATTGGCTGCATGAAAACGTACATCAATTTGAAAAAAAAATGTTGTACTTGTTAAGTACAGCATTTTTAAAATGCCAAAATAGTGCAGTCTCAGGAAAGTTTAGGTTTATTGATACATTAATTTTTTTGGTCATCTCTGCCAGAGATGATTTGAAAACATGATTTACAATAGCTCTAGTGACAACACCTTACTTTCACAAAATGCAAAACATACTTCAGTGTGAATCACTGGGCCCATTATGTGTTTAAATTCCCTGACTTCAGTGCTGGAATTTCCAGTCATGTGAGAAAATAATCCAGAGGACTGTGTTTACGGTGATCTACAGGGGCATCTTTCCTCCCAGTTGTTCCTTTCCACTTACTGACATCAATAATTAAATTGTAGCTTGAGCTCATTAGCACAGACCTCTACATGTTTAGGTCACTTGTCATAGATCAGTTCTGCTGCTTGGGATTTTTAGTAGCTAAAGGTTTGATTTTTTGAAAACAGGAAGATTTGAACTATAGTGGGAACACAGAAGAACTTGTTAGGCAAAAAAAAAGGAGAAATGTCCTATTTTAATATGGGAAAGTATAAAATATTGGTAAACTGCTTGACATATAATCTGCTCTAGGCAGGATGATGGAGAAGAAACATCTGGCCTTGTGAACTAAATCCCCTTATAATCCCTCAGGGGATGCTACAGTCTGTTGTGTGGATGTTTCTTAATTATTTCCTGCTAAAGAGCAGAAGGTTCTTCTTTATAGTCTGCAGGACTGTCAAAATTCTGCTCTCAGATGAGATGATCTTAAATTGTGTTTTCTCAGAGTGCTGTGGGATACTTAGACAAACACTGTCGCAGAGAAATTCAAGAGAATGAATGGCTAAAAGAAGAGGTAAGAGAATCACTTGGCTACAGTTCATCATGGTAGTTCATGTTTTAAATGCCATGGCCTACAGCCATAACTGTTTCCAGTGATGGGCCTCTGAAGAATTCCGTAGGAAAAGGAGAGCAGTTTTCCAGTAATTAATCTGTAATCCTGAGGAGCAAACAGTGTAATATGGTGAACAAAAGTAAAAGGTGAACACCTGCCTTCACAAATGAAGGGTACCCCTTTTCCTGCCTAAGCAGTTACATGAAGGACTACCATGTTCTGTTCAAATAAGTGTTTACATCTGTGAAGACTGGGATGCTATTTAGTGTGAAGGCTCAACCCTGTAAGTATCTGAAGAGCGAAGTTTTGAATTGCGTTAAAGTTCTAGTGTTGCTGTATTGAAAGAAAATGGATATGGATGTAGGAAATGTGTTTTGAGAAATGGCTTGAGGCAACTTTAAATGGAAGGTAATAAAGAAACCATGGGGGCTATACACTGAAGAGAGGAAAATCAAAATTGTATATAGTTGTAATTGATTACTTGATAGCTTTTATACTGTCCTTTAATGGCAATTTACAGCTGTACATTAGCTTTTTTTTCTTGTCAAGAAAACACTTCTTTGGTGAGCCAGATTTAGAAAACTATTTTTTCCATGGTGACAGATTGATTGTGTTTGCTCCAGTCAATACAGGTTCTTTGTTGCAATCAAATCTAAGCATAAGACTGATGAGTGAAATGCCACCTTTACAGTCTCACAGTTTAGAACTGAGCAAAACTTTTTGGGAAGGTAATAAATTAACTTCTTATTTTTCCATGCCACATCAACAAACCTGGCAGAGGTTTCTACATTTTACTTACTAGTTTAAGATACATGCCAGTATGCAGGGATACAGCTTTCCTTCTTCCCCTTAATGAGCCCTGAGCACACATCTTTAACTTTCCAGGGCAGGTATCCAAACCACAGCTTATGAAGCAATGAGGGTGGGGGTCAATAGGAAAGAGTTAGTGTTTTATTCTGGATAAACAAATAGGAGCTCAAATCTATACATCATGTCACTGAATGAGTATGAATTATCTTCCCATCTCCCTGTCTCACTGAACACTTATGGCTTCTACACACATTAGGCAGTGTCAACAAGACAGATCCACTTTGGAGTACTCTTATGTCCTGATAGGCCCTCACCTCAGAGCTGAGGGATTTGGGTTTCTTTCCTCTCAACTAGAAGTTTCCTATGTTATGAGTTACTTTCCTATGTTATGAATTAATGCTTTGAATTTTGGGGAAAAAACAAAACTATTATCACTAAGTTTTCCAGTCCTCTGAATTCACCCATTCATTTTCTCTGCTTTTCTTACATGGATGAAATATTTTCTCTCAGGCTAATGTTTATATGTAGCTGACAGACTCTTCCAGCAGTTTCTTTTGGGGAGATAGACCAAAAATTTCAGTTTAGTCTTCAATTTTTTTTCCCCCAGTTTAGCCACTGAACTGAAAAATGATTTACCAACACAGCCCTAAACTAGTTATCTCCAAATCTGAACAGATTTGGAGACCACATCCACATTTTTCTGTGGTTACTGTGTCACACGAAGATGGTGCAAAACTGCATCACCTCATTGTGCCAAGCCATATCCTGTTACTGGTTAATGTCCTGTTATTTTCACCTTTTTAATCCCTGGGATTACTTTTAACTGCAAATTTGGTTGATTACAGCTGGGTTAATTTGGCTCTGATGAGAACAGGTGCTTTCACGTCACTGGGCACTGCTCTTAAGGGCATATGGCTAAGTTTTTGGGGAAGGTGTCTCTCCCATGCATTCCCCTCTCCAGTGAAGTGGGTAAGAACTTGCTTGTACTTCAGGAAAAGTGGGAGGAATTGTGGAAACTGAATAACTGGCATGCTTTGGTTAGTCTAACTTCATGGCAATATGGTGTGATTACCAGTGAAAGAAAGTAGTACCTGGGGCTTAGCTAATGTTGTGGTAACTTGGACAATGTTAATTCTGGGTAAGAAGGTTTTGCGTATAAGCGGGAATTAGAAAAACAATGCTTGCTGAGAAAGACCTTGAATTTAACTCTGCAAAGAAGGTTTTTTTCTCTCAAAGCTCTGATGTGAAACCAAAAAAGAAAAATCCAAACCTGCTGTCTAGCAGACCTGCTTGACTACATGAGAAAGCTGTGCTGTCACGATTGCATAGCCCAAATATATGGCTATGACTGACAGAGCTGAGATAGTAAAAGGGTTCTAATAAAAGTGTGAAAGAACCAGAGAGATCTTCCCTTTGCCTGAAAATGTGTCACTATATTTCCCCACCAAATGTGCAGTCTTGCTGATACAGCTGCAATCTTTCTAGGTGTGTGCTGTTAAGGTAGTTGCTATGAAAGCTTTCTAAAGTTCTAAGACTTTCTTTCTATTTTTTTTTTCCTAATTTCTAAAAGGTTAAGATCTACCGAAAGGAAGTAAGTGATTTGAAAGCCTCTGTTCAGCTCCTGGAAGAAGAAAATACTAGTTTAGTGGCAAAACTGATTGATACCAAGCTTCAGAACCTGATAGAATCCAGGTAAAATGATGCCTTTACAGACCCAAAAGTGATTTTTTTTTTTTTTTAAAGATAATGATACCATCTGCCTCTAAAGCTATTTGGGCTCTCCTACATCAAAGCCAAGGCAGTTTCCTAGTTGAGGGGAAAGAGGATTTGATTATGTGGGGGACTTGTATCCTTGAAGGATAACAGTAACATTGTGGCCTCCTAAATACCAAAAGTCAGGGAAGAAACTTCGGTCTTTAATAGTCTATGAAGACCTAATGCTACTAACTTCCTCTCAGTGGGAACACCACTGGGGCTTGGAAACAGTTTCTTTGTGTTGTAATTAGATGGTCTCAGCCCCAACTTTTCAGACCAAGTGCTGAAAAATAGATTTTTTCCTTTAATGTTGGAAAAATGTGAAGATTAATACGCAAATACAGCAGGCTGCGCAATCTCAAGTGAAACAGATGACCTGGCACTGAGTAAGGAAGAGACCTTGGGATATATCTGTCTGTAGAGGTGTCTGTAGGATTAGCTTCTTTTGTACTGAAATGATTTAACTCCTTCCCCAAAGATAGATTAATTTAGCCACAAAATATCAACACTAATGGTATCAAAAGCATAATGCAACAATGGGAATGATCCATCTTTGTTTTCCAGCCCCAGCTCAGTGATTTTAGCCATATTGCATAAAAAGTTCCAAGTCTTAAGAAGTGACCATTTGTTTCTCCTTTCTAAACTTTGGATTGCTTCTAAGTGAGAGCTGCCAGCTGTGGTTTGAATCTTGGACTGACTGGAGACTATAACATTTGTTTTCTTTTAGTTGCATGGACATAGTTGAACTTAGACACTAAAAATAAAAAAGAACAGCTTATTAGCCACTAAGCTACCTGGCTGCCTCCAATGCATTTTTAAACCATTGTGCTGTTCTGCATGTGTGGATAAGCAGCAAAAGGCTTTCAGAAAGGGTGTCCTTCCTCTCACCCCAAAGCATTACAGTATAGAGAGAAATTTCAGACCACTAATATAAGTTTCACTATATCTTTTTTATTCCATAGGCATTTGTTTCTTACTGAGGCAGCTGGCTTGCAAGAAGGATTTCCTAAGGATGAAATGGAAGTGGAATATAGAGAATATGCAGGTAATGTGCATGCCAGCAGCTTATAAGAACTGATAAGTTACTGAACATTTACAGACTTCTTATTTCTTAAGGTTTTTATCAAACTGCCTGTTTGACGTGGTGAACACTTAATTTCCCACTTGATGGCAGCCACCACAGCAATGACAGACTGTAGTTTGCATTAAGACATTCTACCTGTTATGCAGTTTTTAAATCAAAATTGGTGTCTAGATTGTAGAATATAATTACTCCTCTAGAGCTAGCCTGGAATGCAGTACAAGATTGGCCATCTTTTATGAAGACATGGTTCATATCTTACTCAGTTCTTTACTGATCCATATCATCATAACTTCATTATGTCTTGTCCCTGAGACAACACTCTTTAAACTCTGTGCTGGCTTTCACTTCAAGTCATTCAGCTCATACACTGGAGGTAAATTATAAATAAATCCCTAGCAAGAGCAGCTGGAGCTCAGCCCAATCTGAAAATCTTGTTAAGCAGTACTGAATTTTGGGCTGAATCTCCATCTATTCTGGTAGGTGTGCCCAGGAAAAAGATATACCGTTAGGCAAGAAAGAGCAAGTGAATGTATTTATTTGTTTAGGATGGTTTCTACAAGAAAGAGGGTGGAAAAAGTACAAAATTAAAGAGATAAGTTACAAAAATTGAAGTCATACAGTTATGGATACATGAAGAAGTCTGTTGAAGTTCTGATCAGTCTGAGCCATAGGTGGGCCTTTTGAAACCATCAGGCACCAGCAAACATGTTAACTAAAACTTCTGAATTAGATATATGTTTACTTTGAATATCTTTGCTAGACCTTTGCAATAGTTACTGGGAGGAGTAGGTTTTGTTCCAGTAAGCTGGGATCAGATCCCAGGGAAACCTGTAACTTGGCAGTCCATTCCAGCATTGTCCATCATCCTGATTCAACTGCAAATGTGAGCTTTTCAGGTGAGTTATAAGTAGACTAGCTGTGTATCAGGAACTTGTATCTATATACCTATAGATATACGGATATAGAAAAAGTTTATACTTGTTTTTGCTGCCTTTCTTATTCTTTGTAACTATTCAAGGCTCTACAGGACTTACGCTGAACTGATTGTTTCCCCTGCCCCATCCCACAGACCCATTAGTTCTTACTTCCAATCACGTTCAGGTCCTGGTCTTGATCAGAAATTGTGAACAAAAAACACATTAAAAAAAAAAAGTGAGGAAAATTAACACTTGTCTTGAATTGCCAATTAAAAATCCCACCAAGCTGTTCTTTGCATCGCATGGGCCAAGCCATATTAAAGACTGCAGGCAATGCTCGTACCAAGTACCGATTCTGACTTCCGTGATTACATACACATCATTTTTCCTCTCTTTAAAAAGCAAAGGCAGATGGAGAAGAGAGCCTCAGAAGTGCCACAGTTCCCTGTAGAAGAAAAAAAGCCTTTCCAAAGGTTCAGTCTAAAACGGAGGACGAGAAGCCTCAAGGTAGTGAAGAGCTGCAGAAAAAATTCTTCACTACAGCCTTGGATCGCTTGCTGTACGAAGATGAAGATGATTTACAGGTACGAGTTAAAGTCATCAGGTCTTTCACTGACACATGCATTTTTAAGAATGGAGCATGAGCTACTATCAGGACCATTCCATTCCCAGTGGTGTTATGGCATCCAGTGTCTTTTACCCAGTGTGCAATTCAGATTCTTAATCATAAGGCTCTGGTGCTATTTGGGACAGTAAGGTCACTCTGTGTCCTTCAGATGCAGGGCCAAAAGAGCACAGGTTCTCTGTCATACAGGCCAGCCTCCCTTGGATGTTTTGGATGACTTGAGGCATTTCTGGTATCATGAGACATTGTTTTGGCAATTGAATGGTGTTCTAGGAATCAGCACATAGAGGGTCAGGATGAAATTCCCCCTAGAAAGAATTTCTGAATGCCAACTAGTGACAGGTTTTTATAGTATTGCCAGGCTTTTGCTTGGATACCAGTCCTTTAGAATCTGTGTTGCGTAGTAGCGTTAAAGGATCGACATTCCTTCAGCAGAAAGCCAGGATGAAGGTGTTCCTGGGTGCAAACTACAGGGGTTGAGAAAATAAAAAGGTACAGGTTATATGTAAATAGCCAGAGTTTGTGTGGTTCTCAGAGAGGGGGTCGTGGTACCTACTTCTGAAGATCCTCAAACCTAGGTTGCAAAAAAGTGCTTCCTGGGTGCCTTTGATACTCCTGAGTTATAAAAACTTGAACACATTTCTAAATAAATTAATTGCTCTTAGAAAATACTCTACATCAATTTCTACTCCAAATTAAAGAAGATGATATAAACATGGTGCAAACTGCAGGACTGTGTGAAGATACTTCCCCATAATGTTTTTTTTTTATTCCTGAATATTCTATTCAAACTTAATAATGAGTTAAAAGACCCAGAAAAGCAAAACAACAACAAAAAAAAACCCTCAACAACTGTTTTTCTAGAAATTTGGCTTTAGTTTTATCAATACCCTGCAACTTGTGTTCAGAGAAATCCTCCTGTTGCCTTGCTCAGAGACTAATTTAAGGGGTGGCTCTGTCCTGAAGAGGCATTACAAAGAGAAGTTTTAACAAAAGACTTCTGTCCAGCTGTTTGTTTCTTTGCAATCCTTGCCCAGGGAAAGGAAGCTGTCCTTCTTTCTTGCTGCTGGTAGCACTGCAGAGGTGGCACTGCAGCCCACTGAGGGTCATTGGTGCTGCTACCAATGCAGGTGCAACTGCAAGCAGCGGGGTTGCACTGGCAGCCATTGTGAACGCATTGATTAAACAGAGGTGCTTCAGGAGCTTGCACTGGAGGGTTTCTTCCTCCCCCTCTCTGGTTTGGCAGTAAGGTACAGCTCCTGCCCGCAGGGACATTGTGCACATAGTGCACATCAGCCTTTTCTGTAGCTGATTCACTCTCTAACCCAGCAGAAAAACTTTCCGTTTCCCCCTCTCCCCCTGAATTAATTTTCTGTTGGGTTAGTCAACCAAATTGACACAGAGGTTTGGAGACGACCAGAGCCAGTGCAAATGTGGCAGAAGCACACGGCTGGGCTTGGACCTCTCTTTGTGGCAGGAATGAGCTCTTGGATAGGTTAATTCTTCTCACAGAACTGAACCTGAGAGCAGAATTTGGTTTACAGAGGTGGTGTTATCAGTGAAAACACACAGGAGAAGAGGGCAGCAGGGCTGCAGCCTCATAAGATGAGCTGTCTTGTAAAAGAAGCCCATTGTCACTGACGCTACCAAACAGCAGCCCTAGGGCAGCATCTCTGTGGTTGCTTTAAAAAGGAAACTTGCTGGCTTCTGGTTTTTTTAAAAGGGCTCCTTTTCTATCTAATAAAGAATAATATTCTTTCTTCTTAAGGCATACTTAAAACTGGGTCCTCTGAAGAGAAAGCTGTATGTCGTTGGAAGAGCTGTGCCTACTCATCCTAAGGAGCCAGAAGAAATGCCGAGCAGGAGCGACAGAGAGGACGGCAGTGTTGGTAAATCAGATGGGCACATCACAGCTGAGATGATCAGGGCCTTATTTAAAGAAAATGTTGATGATTGAAACTAGATAAGCTGTGCTGTTAACACAGAAAGGTAACAATCTCAGTTCCTCAAATATTTGCTCTGTTCTTCAAGAAGTGTATAGCACTGGGCTTTGTGGAAACTATTTTTGAGTGCCTGAATCATGATTAGCATGTATAAGTTTAAGGAGAGGTATGTCTGTGTGCAGATGGCTAACTGAAAGGTTCCTTTCCTTACCACTGAGAGAGGTCTTGTGCACTTTTTGGGCTACTCAGTCCACATAGCAGCACGTATGTCTACAAAAGGATCTGAGTTCATATTTAGTTTGTGTGGTCTCCGCTTGCAGACTGTCAAATGTGGAGTTCCCTCTTGATTGGACAGAAATGGGTAAATGCAGGCTGCCATAAAATATAGAACTGTTACAAAATACTTAATACTCTGCTAAAGCAGAATTAATCTGTCCAAGCATAATTCAACTATTGGTACAAATTGAGTGTTGGAATGAATATTATCTGTCTCCATAAAACCCCCACTTAAATGTATTAAAATAAAAATTAATTAAAAAATTAAAACCAGCATAAAAATCTTGAAAGTCTTCAATTTATTTTTTTTTTTTAGAATTGACTAAGTATGTTGTATCTTTGGTTTGTGGCTGGTCTCTATGAACATATATCCTAGTGCATTGATGCAGTGGGGGGTTCTCCACTCCCACTGTGCACCCTGGATATACCCTCTCAGGAGCACACAGCGCAGTTACTTCCCACAGGTAGGCTCTGATGGGTGTTTTTCCTACTTAGGCACTTGTGACAGCATTGAATGATCCATTTCAACCCCTGACAGGTTAATCAGCTGTTTGGAATGAAGCTTTACAAAAAATTTAAAACATTTGAAACAACCTGTATTTCTATGAAGTGTCTCAGCTTACCCTGTGCTTCTGTGCAAACATTTTTGGTTTTCCAAGCGAGCTCAGCTGTTCCTGCCCAGCAGGTGTCTCCTTGAGCTGCAGGTGAGTCCGGCTGTTCTTTGGGCCCCACTGAGCTCAGCCCCTGAGGAATCATGCCCACGAGCAGCAGGCTCCGTCTCGGACTGACTCTCACTTGCTCTGCCTTGTGTGAACAGTTCATGGAGTTTTGGACGTGTCCCTGCTGTAACCCAAGCGAGTTACAGCAAAGGCTGAGGTGATTCCCAGCGCTCAACTGTCCAGGGAATGGGGATCCGGATGTGTGAGGTGGGTGTGTTTGTTTGCAGCGCAACAGAAGCCTCCCCTCAGCTACACTGCCTTGCTTTGAGTGCAGGGCAAGCCCCATGAAATGGCTGACTTGGGAGATCAGTTCTGCTCAGTGATTAGTTTAGCTCCTTGTTTAGATGCAGAATCAGAATATGGCTTATGCTGAACAGCTTTTCGGTTAAAGAAAGGCCTCTCCTTCCCACCGCTCCCCACAGGGGATGTACATTTTCTCGTGGTGTAAATGCAGGGCCCATCTCTAGACTTGTCCTGGCTTATGCCCACAATGCATCATGTGCAGGACATATGGCAGGACAACATAAACCTGCGCCTTGGAAAGAAGAGCCTTCGCCTCCTCCAGTCTCTGTTTAGCCTCTTCCCCTAAGTGCCTGTGTGGGGGAGAGGGAGTTAAAAAGAAAATTCAAACATGCTAATTAAGGTGCAAGCCACAGGCAGCCTGCACAAGCAACAGCCTGTAGCAAAACCTATTTAGCGGAGTGTCCCAAATCCCCTTGATTTCTATAGGATTAACTTTAAGACCAATGTGAGGCTTTCATATGGAGAAAGCTGGGTCTCCAGCACAAGGCATCTGGATTTGATAAATTTGTTACTGGCAAAAGCTCAGCAATGAGCAGCATATTGTAAAACAGAGGGCTAATCAGCCCTCTTTCCGGCAGCTTGGCCAGTGATTCAGACCTCCACTTAAACAATGCGAGTTCACTACTCCAGTTAGGGCAAAGCTTTCAGGAGTCATCCTTACATTATTAGCATTATGAAACACCTTTACTGTGTTTGCTGCACAAGAAAATTATAGCACACAAGAAAGTGTCCATGTGTCTCCACAACTATAGTCCAAGCAAAGCCTCAGTTGAGCTGGAGTTATGTATTTAACTAAAACACAGCTCTAAGAAACTTGCTCTTTCAACAGGAAGTAAAAACCCAAGTATTCCTTGGAATTCAGTTAAAGAAATACAAGCACCACTGAAGTTGCACAGATATAAAAGCTATTTTAATAGAACTGAGGTCCATGACCTGGAACTGAGAAACATTAATCCATGGAATACCTAAAAAGCACAATGGGGTGGGGTGTGCTGACAGCCTGTATCCACTCCAGTGATGAAAGGAGCTGCTTATCTCAGCACACTGCTGGCTTGAACCCTCTCTGAGCAACTTCCCCATGGAGCCAAACAACTGGATTATATTGCTTTATAGTCCAGCTGTGCAAGTATGATCTCCTCCCAGACCCAGCTGCAGGGAATGTGGGTTACTTCACTTTTGGTCTAGTTTTCTGACAGGTTTGCAGCTTCTGCTGCAGCTAGGTTATATAACATGGCACTCTTTCCACAGGTTCAGACCTGCATGTTTTGGGAAATGAGGGTAAGAGACTTGTTCTGCAGCATTTGTTCTGGTTTGGCTGCTTTCTGAGAGAGAAGTTATTAAACGCTCTGCTTCTGTGGGCTAAAAGGAGTTTGCCAGAATAAGGTCAAGGCAGAAATTAATGGACTGAAAAGTTACACTACAGTGACAAGCACAGAACAGAGTCTGATGGTGTTAGCATCTTTAGCCACTGATGTTTTGCAGCTGGATGTTCCTCTGAAAACATACTTTCCCTTGGATTTTGAGTCCACTGTAAAAGGAAGGATGTTTTCTTGTAAGACTACACTTCAGAGCTCATGTTCTGCACTATCCCACAAACACCATGCTGTTTTAGGACACGACATGGTAATAAGATGCCAACAACTATTCCCATATGTGGCCCATTGGACACCTCCACTGAGCCACGGAAAACTGGGATTTAACATGGTGCTGGATCTGTTCCTCACTTTAATCACTAAAAGTGAAGCAACGAGCTAAAACTGTATCAAGATGCTAAAATTGTATCAAATACTGCTTTTCTAAAAAGCAGTCCCTGGGCCATTGCTGTAGCTGGCAGGGGGGAGTTCAGCAGTTACCACGGTGAACAAAGCAGAGATCCACACTATGAAAATAAACCCGAGACCCAGCGCTCCTCGTGCACCACAGCTGCCGGATATCCAAAGCAATACGCTTGCATCCAACATGTTCCCTGTACCATTATCGCCTCACACAACAGAAATTTAAGGAAGTTGGCTCTTTGTTCCAAGGTTTTTGATCTTTGCCTCAGGAAATTTCATCATCAGAGAAGCAAGAAAAGAAGTAAATATGTTTTACTCACTCAGACTGATCTGTTATCTCAGGCAGGCCATCTCCCACAAGTGAAATGGATACAGTATTACTCAACCTTCAGATAAAAAGGGTGCCGAGTGGGTGGCACCAATGTTACACCTTCAGTGAACCTGCTCACGTTGTCTCCTCCTCACTCATTCTCATCCAGCCAGCTTGCAGCGGACAGTTCAGCCAAGTCCCTTTGCTCTCCAGTTTGACCATGGAAAACATCAGCAATTTTCCTCAAAGACTTCTCTTGCTGGGCAAATTGTGTGGGAGATGTCAAGCCGTTTCCGCTCTCTCCACTGCGGTGTGAGAGCTCCAAAGGTCAAGTCACCAGATTGCCAACAGGCCAAGGAGAAAGCTCTTCTTCGGTTCACATATGTTCACATATGCTTCCATTAGTGCCGCTTCCGTGTCTGTATTTAGCACATTTCTTCACTACCCCTCACATTATCTTGTCAATCTTCTGCTCCCATCAGCATTTACTATCGTTCTCAGTGTTTTTAGCATTTAATTCCAATTTCTCTGCCACAATCGTTAATTGTGTCATGGCCTTCTAGTTGCAATTCACTTATGCTGCTACAAAATTTGTGTCAGTCTCTGGAAACAGGCACTTTTTCTCTAACAAAAGATGCAGGGTTTCACCCTGTCCCATCTTCTTGCTGAAGGGCTGTTTGGCAGCTGGCAAAGTCTGTGACTTATTCCAGTAGCTGGCTAAACAGTCCCTCTGATGTCACAAAGTCATGCAAAGACAGCTTTTAAACATGTCCTGAGGTACAGCTCGGTTTAGTTTGTGACTTTGAAACAAACAACAGAAGCAGCAAAGGAATTTAGATCTGCCTCCAGATAAAGATTCTACACTTGGGCTTTTAGAAAACACATGAAGTTAGGAATTATTCAGGTTCTTGTGCTGGCAAGAGTAAGTGTCTCAAGAGGTAAATCCAGCTGTTTTAACTATATATTTCTCTGATTTAAAACAAAATAAATTAAAAATACTGTGGCTATTCTGAGACACCAGTTTCCTCCACAAAGCTATAAGAGCAACAACATCCCTCTAGCAAAGCACTGCATCCTCCCTTGCTTGCTAAGAGCAGGCAGCTTCCCTACACAGAGTTTGCTCCTCCAGATTAAACAGCCTTTGAACTCAATTCTGAAGAGGATCAGGCTTTTACAATCCCCCATTATTGAAAAGGGCCAGTAATCCAGAAGAAGCATGTCTATGTGCTTTGCTTTTCAAATTAAGCTAAACTGAGTATTATTCCAGTGTTACCAGAAGCAAACCTTGTGAACAAAGTAAATGGAAAGGAACGCTCAGAAAGATTCTCAAGCCAGTTTGTCTCCAAGGAGTAAACCAAGAAGCAAGTGTTACAAGCAAGGCCTTCAACAAGAAAGTTCAACCTGCACTGCAGCTGTGTTAAGGAACTCAGAGCAACAATAAGTGAGCAGTAAAGGACAACAGGAATTCATCATCCTTGCAGAAGAGTTGGTCTAGCATGTTGGGAATTTTTTGTCACCTTCCTGATTTGCAGCCTCAGGTCCAGAGCTGCACAAAGAGGGGTCCAAGGGATCAAAGAGCTCTTGGAATGCAAATCTATCTGTAGTCAAAAGCCTCAAACTAGACTTAAACCACTCTGTAGATTTAAGTAAACCATGCATCAAACTCCCCAGATCGGGGCATGTGCGTTATGTACTCTTAACAGCTTCAGGGTTTCCTTATTCATGCTTTTAGAAAGAAACTTTAAATCTACCAACCTGTACTGATCATTTTATGATGTACGCCGTCCGGACAAGCCTCAGGTGGTTGTGAGAAGCAAAGTTCCACTTCTATCAACCCTCCCTGTGTCTAATTAGAGATGATGGTCCCATCAAACTGCCCACACCTTTTCCAGCATTACTTTCCGCTAGAAGATTAGGGAATTTGGGGGGGGGGGGCATATTTATGCTTCTTGCTCAGTTACGAACGGTACAAGTTTATTGCCATGAATATTTTGAAAAACTGGAAGATGGTAAAATACCATATTAGATCAGGAAAAATGAGACAACTTGTTACTGGAACTGAAGGCATCTACAACGGCAGCCCCGGGGCGGTGCCGTATGGATCCTGTCAGTCACAGGTTCGTAGTGCGGCACTTCCTGCAATACAATATGCACATATGAAATACATTTGGTATTTTATTAAGTAAACAAAGCAATTATCAGTGCACATTTTAAGCAGCAAAAAGAAAAGAAGCACCTCAGACTTTCATACCGTAACAAAAGTTCTGTGGAAGCTGCATTTTATTTGAAAATCCACCCATTTTTGCTAACATACATTTTAATATTTTAAACAAAAATAGAATCTGCAGAGACAATGCAGCAAGTATGCTTAATTCATGTACAGAATTGCTTTCATATCAATGACTATCCTTCCGAAGGCCCCACTCCACCCAAAAATTATGATGTATTTACACAAAGCACCGATCAACAGTGCCACTTTTAATTCTTCATGAACTAAATACCCACTAGACATATGTAAGGAAGCTACTTCCCCTTTTTTTACTTTTAAAAGGTACGTGATCATAAACATGGCACGAGCCAACTGAAAAGGCTTTCCCCCCCCCAACACACAACACCTTGATTTTTTTTATTTTTTTACAGAAAAGAAGGAAAGTCTGAAGTGAAAGCAATTCCTCACATTCATTTTGGAAAGGCCTTATAATGTCAAATGTAAAAATAATGACATGCCAAGCACAAAGCAATAAAGTTCCTTCCCAATGCACTAATGCTGAATTAAAAATGTAGTGCTTCTTCTAGTCAGTTAACTGTTCCCTTGCAAAATCCTAGGCACAGAATTGACTATAAGGATTAATGCATTTTACAGCTCTTCCCTAATTCCCATATATGCTGAGAATTCATTAGATTCAGACCTTTAAAATATTTAGTGCTCTGTATGTCAGCTGAAAAGTATTCTGAATCAGATTCATTCTTTGTGGATAAAAATCAGACATACTGTATACATCCATACTCATTTTCATAAGGAGGTTCTTTTGATACAATATTAATGTTAAATTGATAATCATAAATAAATACAAACAATAATACATAAGGAATGTCTACTGCAAACTGAATATATAATTTTTTAAAAAAGTTAATTTCCATTACTGCTGTGCCTACGTTTGTGAGGACTGAAGAAAAGGTAACTGCAGAATTAAGAGTTAGGATTTGACCCTCCCCTGCCCAGAGTCCTGTTTTGAGTTACGGTAAAGGACACATCTCCACTCCAGACAGCATTTCCAAACACCAATCTCAATTTCCAGAGTAAAGGCTTCTCTTCGTATGTTACCAATTAGGGCCATTATTAGAAGCTGAGAGTACTGACGTGTTAGTCACCAGGACAAAAAATAGATCTTGGTCTTAATTCATGGTAATTCTTGGCTTTGTGTTGTGTACTCATGTCTTCTTATGGAGATGTCCCAGCTTCCTTCATTGGTCTTCATCATTTCACTGCATCACTTAATGGAAGAGGAGAGTTTGAGAGACTGAAGTTCATTTCTTCCTGGAAGTGGGGGTTTACTGCTGAGCACATATTTTTGGAAACGTTCCTTTTTCTTCCATGTAATACAGTTACATAAACTGAATCTGGAAAGATGAAAAACCCTTGGGTTAGCATCCAACAGAAGTAGGACTTCACTATAAACCTGTTTCCTTCAAACATTTCCATTCTTGCGATGCCCAAGCTACCCCATGATCTGAAGGTTTGAATGGAAATAAGAAATTTTACAAAATCAGGGCCAGGAAGCAACCAAAAGCCATCAGGATGTTTTCCAACGACACCAGCCTTTGGAATATCTCTGTGTTAACAATAAAAAGCCCCCTAGTTATACATGCGACATTGTCATCAGCCTAACACAGACCAATGCCATTATGAAGAGAACTCAAAGTCATTTTTCATGCTGAATCAGAGGAAGTGAACAGAGAAAAGCACCTGCTGTGTGCAAGAAGCCTGCTCTTTCTTTATACTATGAACTCTTGATTTTTTCACGTTTTCACTCATTTTAAGTATGTAATTCTCACCTGCCCCTGACTGATAAAGAAGAACACAACTCCTCCAGTGCACATCTGTACCAAAACTGAACCCTTGCACACGTGAACCGAGCACCTCCTCCTTCAAGAAGTGAACTCTTTGGTCAGCCCATGTGGGGAAGCGCAGTCTGCCAGGGGCAGTCAGGTCTTTGCTGCTAACCATGAACTCTGATCATTTTCCTGATGGAATGGTGAACACCAGGTAGCACCAGTTCCTTCTTCCTAACTGCAGCAAGTACCACATGAGCCGGCTCCCACCGTTCAGCAGGGAACTATCAAACTTCATTTCCAATGGTCTGAAGCAAAAAACTCAATCAGCCTTTAAAAGCCTGCAGTTAAATATAGTTTCCAGGTCACTTCCACAATGCTTCCAACTCAACATGACTTGTTTGTATTTCCTTCAGAAACAGTTCTAGCCATCCTAATAAAACTTGAATTAGAACTTTGTTTCATATCACAAACACCAGCATCTCCCCAGAGTAATGGACAATACCTAAGTTGTTCTACAAGAAATCCTGGAGAGAGAGCTCTGCAAAGGGATCCTTTCCTGAGGCTCTGTGAGGACTCTGACTGGAAGGGCTGGATGCTGCAGACAGCTAGTAAGAAAGACGACAGAGAAAGGGAAAGAAAAAGAAAACAAGGTCTCAGAATGACAGAATATGAAAGCTGAACGTGTAATGAAAGGACAAGGGGAGGTTAAGAGGCAAACTTGGCAGAAATCAACTACTAAAACAAGGTGTTTGGTCATATGGAAAACAAAGCCTCTTCAATGATTGGTGTAATGCAGAAACAAGCTAAATGTGACCCTCTAGAAAGGAAAAGCCAGTGGCATTTGCCAAACAAGCAGATAACCTCACACTTTCACAGCAGCTTTCTTCAGAAGACGATACAAAATACTCGGCCTGACTTCTGTGAAACAGGTTAATACTCTCCCAGCTTAACTGGGAAAACTACGGACTGGCAGGGAGAGATGAGGTTGAGTTCTGGCCAGAGCATGGCAACTCTCCACATGGTTTCTCCAGAAGAAATAGCACTCAGTATCTTTTCCTGTCAAAATAAGATGCATATAAAAAGAGGCTGGAGAGCAGAGAATGGATAATTCTCAATTTGGGACCTAGAAGGATATATTCTGTGAGTAGAAAAAAAAAAGGAAAAAGAAAAGAATAAAGGAAAAAGGCCAGGTTTGTCAACGGCTGCTGTTTTAGGTGAGAACTGAAGACTGCGACTGACAGTCTGTACACTCACAAAAATCACATCCTACAGCCATGTATTAAAGCACCACACTACAAACTCGGCCACATAAAGCACATAATTTATTGGCATTCCAGCTGCTACTGCTGGAAGGGACCAATAATCTGCAGGCTGTACTTGCAGAGGATCTGCTGTTTGTTGATTTATTTTTCCTTCTTTGTTAGTTCTTTCCCAGTTAGAAATGGTGCTCTATTAAATTCTATTTGCCCTCCCCCAGACAGAACATGCATGTTTTTGCAGTTACAAATAAAAATCAGCATCCTACAATTCAGGTTCCGTCACTGGAATGGTTTGTTCAGAACCGAGGCAGTAATCACCAGTGTATACCTGCACTCCATACCCACTGCAAAAAACATGGCATGAAGACCTATTTCCTTTGGAAATACCGGATGCCTGCCAACCCATGCATGACAGGGAAAGTGCTTATGGGAACTGTTTGCAGAAGTGCTCAGAGTGTAAATACTGCCAGTGCACGTTTGAATTTTTCACATGAATGTGTATCTCAGAAACCACGTGAGGACGAGGAGTTCTTTCAGGGTCAGTGCACTCTTGATCTGCACTGGAATCTTCATCTCCTCCTGGAACCCCACTCCCAGTGGGACACTTGGATCCAGTCCCCATAAACAGATTATGGAAGAATCATGAGACAGAATGAAAAATGCTTGAGAAGCAGTTTCAGGATGTCAGATATTCCCCTCTTAAACCCGGTTCTTCCCTTTGGAAAGCCATAGCCTAACACACCCCACCACTCTCTGGGATTTGAGCCAGACTAATGATATGGTCCAAGAGTCCTAACTTCAGCAAGGCATGCCTGCTGCCACTTGATTTCAGGAGACATTCTTTCTCTTCATGGTTAAATGCCTTGAAGACACATTATAAAAGTCTTGTTAAACTGAGTTGGCAAATGTCCAACTGATATCAAGTCCAAAATAACGTCCCAGTTTGAAAGCAGTGTGGAAGACTGGTAGGTTAAGAGACATTTGTGCAACATCAGCATGTAACCAGTAACAGGGGAAATTTCAGGAAGTGTTCAGCTTAAAATTTGGGAAAAAAACCTGAAAATGCTACCACCTGTATGCCACAGTCAAATTTAGACAAGACACAGTATCTGATAGTAAATATGTATTTTAACAAGATTCCTCTAATTATTAAAAAAGAGGCCCAAAAAAAGTATCTGGCAAGTATAGTTAGACAGTTTCCTACATTGCACCTCTCCACATTACTGTTTCTAAATAGATCTGAAAACCAGGACCTACCTTAGCAGTTTCTAAACAGAAACACTTTAAAAAGCAGTGCTGGCCATCAGTTTCTGTAGTGCTGATACACCTGGCACTGTGGATTTAGTGCCCTTACTGCCTGTTGCTTGTGTGATCTGAAATGGAACACACTGAGCTCAGAGAGCTCAGTCTCACTTCCAAGAGCAGTAAATACTTCCAAGAGCACCTCTCACTGCCTCCAACAAAGACAAAACTCCCTCGAGCCACAGCAAGACCAAAGAACCCATCCATAAGTGAGCATTGGGCTGATTCCCATCATTAGCTACGTTCTGATTTCTCATGGAACAAGTCTGTCAAGCTGTTTTAGCATATATTTTAGGATAATGTGCCAAAGTGAGCATCTGTAAAGTCTACTTTCTGGCATAAGTCTGTCCTGAATTTTATACCCTGTTCTTATAGTTTCAAACACCCTACAAAACAAAACAAACAGCAGCACCCCGCCCCCCCAAAAAAACCAACAACCAAAAAACCACCACAAAACCCATCCACCCACAAAACCAACTTATTAATTTGCACAAACCTATTCTATGGCAATCACTCCTGCTACTTCCCCTGTACAGTTCAGTGAGTTAACAACTGCAGTGTTACAATTTGCACAGATGCTGGCAGTAGGCTGAGTAATTTATTTATTCTATTTTGAAACCTTTTATTTTTCATTAGCCAACTGCTCCCGCCTCCTAAGGCTATGTCCCTTCTGGGGGCAACCACGCCAGAACACGTGATGCTTCAAGGCACATCACTGATTTGTCATGACTGCACCATTTTATACCAGCCAACATGACACCATTTTGGCTGGACGTTCAAGCTGCACGTTGCAACACTCGGGCCCTGGGACGGGCAGCCACATTTCAGCCACTGCACATCAGTCAGATCTGCCTTGTCTGAAATACTCTGTGTTTGCTGTACTGTATCACATCTGCCATCCCTCTACTTGGACACTGCTTCAGCCTGCCCCTTCCTCAGACTTACACACACACTCTCCAGCTACAATTTAATGAAACAAATCCAACCATTCTCACTTTGTGGGTAGCACAATATTACACTTTGCAGTGTGCAAAGCCTGCTATTTTATCATGACGAAAACTGTTGTTTTCTTTCTCAAGTGGGAAATACTGACCCTAATGCAAGATAAATTATTTCAAAGATAAAAGGTACACACCTTTTTTAACTATGTCTTCTGTACCTAGACTGTCAAAGAAACAACTGTTCTAGTCTCACTCTCAATTATTTCAAATTATTTAGCCCTTAAAAACCAAACTACCCTTGCTTTTCACAGCAACAATTAGGAATAAAGTTGCAAGGCTGCAAAGAGAACACCTGCAAAGTAGGTATGTCTAGAGATAGGAAAAATACATTTATTAAGACAAATCCTTAAGAGTATCCACTTAGGAACAACCTTGTGATGCTCATTTTCCCAGTCTGTTTACAGAGCAGGAGGAGTTCTAAACATGCTACAACTTGGCAGTGTAATTTTTTTGCAACAGCTTCGTATCTGTCATCATGCTTTCAAGTACCTTCAGGTTTCTTTACTGCAGACAACAACCAAGATCTATCAGCAGACTAGAGGTGATATAATCTGGTGCTTCCAAAGTAAATATGAAAAACAATTTCGTTTTTGACAATGTTGACACCATAGACAAAACTAGTATTCAAATAATGGTGTTTAGAGTGATCCATGTGGGCAGTTTGAACTGTGTGCCTCTCAGATAACCATTATTCATTGAAATTTGTTTACTTACCCCAAGAACACATGTTTTTATTTCTTTATTTTCTTAGTTCTATTTCTGGCACAACAGGAGCACTAACTAAACCTAAAATGACAAACAGGCTCTCAGAAGAGCCTCAAGACTAAGCATACACTAAATTTAGTGTGATAATATTGTAACTCCCCTCCGTGACTAAACATTAATAAATGCCACCTCTGCAGTGTATGGAGAAGTTCTCACTTGCAGCCTTTGTTTCACTGAAGTTGATTTATTGATGTCAGGCTTTTGAAACCTAAACAGCAAGACCAAAGCAAGACTTGCCAGCAACACATACTCTGTGTCTCAGGGAAAACCCTTCTCAGTCACACAGCAAATGCTGATTCAAAGGGTGTGTTCTCTATCAAATTAATTCTTACAGGAGCCAGACATGTTGTCAGATAAGCAGAATAAATATAGCTCCACACACCTCACTTGTGACTAATTCTTCTTTCTCCTGTTATGACAGCCAGCTGGGATTCAACGTAGGCCAAGCCTTGCAATGTCAAATTAAGCAGAAAGGCTCACTGAGCTATTCAGACCCACCTATCTGTTCATAACTGAATGAGGCAGGTAGGCAGATTATTTTTTTTTTTAAGGATCATTTCAACATTAATTTTTTTTGATGTAGAGAAAACACTTATCCTTGAAGATCCTTTCACTTGGTCTCTATTTAAGAACTGTCAAACACTCCACTTTTCTCCTTGGAATAGTATAAAAGCCATGTGAAGGATACTAAATCACTTAAGTGGCAGTGAATGTGCAAAGCAGCTCTCAGAAGTCCAAGAGAAAGTCAATCGAGAACTGCGTTTCTAGCTAAAGAAATCTAACTGCATCCCTTAGAGATAAAGCCTTTGAAAATAATTTTAAAAACCCCTATCCACAGAGCAGTGTTTTAAGGAAGACAACGGACACACTGCCTGCTGGCAGCACACAGCAGAGCCTTTCCTGTTAAAGGATCCCACTGAGGAATTGGAAAAGGCTTGGGGCTCTTTTCCCTTCCAGCTTACTGCTGAATTCTCCTCTCTCCACACTCTGGTCCCAAACCCCACACATAAACCAGCTATAACTAAGTTACGCATGTATGCTTTTAAATAGTCACCTATAGAGACAGAGCTCTTTATAGTAAAATATACAGGGACAATATGTTTCATTTTTGTAATAGAATCATGATGTACAGGGTGAACTTTGAAAAAGAAGCATTTGACAGGTAAGTAAAACCACACTGTTAATACTGTTTTTCCTTCTGTAAAAAAATAACCAAACAAATGAAAAACAAGTCCTGTCTTAAGGTGGCTACTGGATTAAAAAAGTGCATTCAGACAGAAGGTAGCCAGTGACAGAAGTTTCTAAAACAAACAATAAAAGGTATATATTTAACCCCAGTATTGATAGAATTATTCTTAACACTCAGAGTAGCCCTTGGGCACACTCACTGCAGTATGTTAGGTAATGAATCTGGACACAATGTAGCCTGAGAAGCAGGTCAGCAGGTGACTTAAGGAACACTCCCTTTAAGGTAACACTTAACAGGAAAGGCCACTATTGCTATTGCATATCTTTACTATGCTGTAAATACTGTCTCCTGCAAAACCATGGAGGAATATAAAAACTGTGGGAGACTACCCTGGTTAAAACTAGATGAATGTGCCACGTGTCTCCCACTGAGGTGGTCAGGACCGACAACCAGGTGTTGGGCTGAGGTTTCACCAAGTTTCAGAGCCATCTAATACAGCCAGAGACAGTAAAAGCTCCATACGCCCTGTTGGGCCTTGCAAAATGCTGTAATGCAAGCAAGCACCTTACACTTGGTTATATACTGAAGTAAATTAGCAGGGAATTGGGTTTTGGGGAAAAGGCCTATTTTCAGTAAAGAGCACAGACATCAACTTTTCTTATCCTTTCACCTAAGTGTTGTCACATTCCAAGAAAAACAATGCCTTAAAAAATTACCCTCTTTGCTTTTGTAATGCTAACTTGCTGCTGCCAATCTGGATTACAAGCAGGTAAGAAGCAAGCTGTCCACCAACCACTGGGCTTGTGCAGTACATTTGTTCAGCACAAGAAAATATTAAAATACTTTCAAAGAAACTGCCTCATGCATTTCACTGCCAGCAGCAATAATTTGAATGTACACACCTGTGCTCCCGGTACAGGGCTGAAAGGGTTTGGTGGTCTCATGACTGGCTGACTGTATATTAAAGTTGGCTGTGTCATTACCGGTATGCCTCCCATCTGTGACGGCTGAAAAAATCCAGACAGCATCAAATCACACACAGCAGTAATACTTTGAAAGCATTTAAGAAGAGAAAAGAAAATAGAAAATGGGCGAAAGGCCTTCATTATATGAGATATGCAATCATGTAAGATCTTACTACAATATTCTGCAAATAAATGAATGGAACACTAGAGCCTTTTCAAGGACTTATCCAACTGAGCCCATTCAATCTCTTGCTGCAACGACCTGAAGCACTTGTTTAAGCACTAGCATCCGTGATGGTCCTCCTGTTCCCAAAACCAAGGTCTGACAGCACTTCCCTGACTGCCTCTGAAAGCACAAGCACAGTTTTACAGATAGCAGTGCAGAGCTGACAATTCAGGAGAAGTTGAAAACTGAGAACTGTATGGGCAATTAACAGAGAGTCATTATGCAATCGAAGTGTTACCGACACTCTAGCTGAGCCAAATTAGGAGTTCAACATGTAGTAATGGTCTTACAAGTCAGGTTACATTTAAAGCAGATGCCCATCTCTAGCACAGCTTTTGGCACTCCCTCAGGCTTGTATTAACAGCCAGCAGCAGTCCTACTGAAGCAATCCCCATTCCAAATAGCTTTTCCCCGACTAATACTGGTGGTGGTACTCCTTCTATCCTGCCAACCAGCTGTTTGGGCACTCACAGGCTAAACCCATTCAAGAAACTGACCCTGGTGAAAACACTCTACAAAAATCACAATTTAAGAACAATTGCTGAAGAAAGAAACTGGCCAAGAAAGACACGGGAACCAGCAGCCAGGGAATGCCCAGGCACAGTACTATGGCGCTAACAAAGCTGCCTGACCCAGCATGCCTGTACCAAGAGAAAAGCCTGCCACTTAGAAAGGGTCACCCTAAGAAAGGGATCTAGAACTATGGTCCCTACTACCGCTTTTAGGAAAAACTAAACACAAGGGTAGTAAAACTTGCCAGTAATGCAGAGATTCCCAGTAGCAAATGTCCTGAGTAAAGTCTGAATGAGCCAGGACAGTTTCGGGATGTGTTACAGAGCCCACTGGTTATTCTGTAATGGCCCATCTCACCCACCTACTCAGATGTTGCAGGTGTATGAACAAGTAGCAGCAACTCAGGGTAACACTGTGGCCCCTTAATTCTAGTTTCCATTTCACACTGGCATTTATAACCCATGATAAATGCTGCTTGAGATAACCTGCAAGATTGCTTCCTGTACAGTACGTATGTTACCTTCACCAGCTGCTGAATGAAAATAACTGAACATGTTGCTGGTCTCATAAGTGCAAAGTGGTGTAGATTAAGTCTGAATCCACACTGCCGCTAGTTTAGCCACAACAACTTTGAACAAGAATATGGGAGTTCATGAATATGATAGTCTCCCAAAAGACCCTCAGGAACACAGTTGGCCACTTCTGCAGTTCACTTACTGAACATATACAAATTATTAGTCATTAAACTAATTTGGTTATACGATGAGACATTTAACTTTTTTTCCTCTAATCCATGAGGCATTTAATAGAATAGCAGTCCTACTGAAGTTTTCTTACCTTTCATTCACTCAGCAAAGCTGTGCTGCATCAAAATCATACTAACAGAGTTAAGGGATTTATGGCTTCACTTCACCAATAAAACACTTGTGTTCTGAAAGCAGCTATTACCCACATGACAAACTTATTTCTACGATACACTTATTTCTACACCAATAAAGTCCCCCAAAAATAGACACTGCCTTAACTTTCATAGAATCACAGAATGAACTGGGTTGGAAAGGACCTTAAAGATCATCTAGTTCCACTTAAAAAAGTTTACAAAAAACCAAGTGAAGGGAAGGAAGGGCAGACTTAATCTCAGACAAACACCACTGAAGTAGCTCAGAAAACCAGAACTTTATTATTTGATGAAGAATTAACCAATGGGAGCTGAAATTAAGTCTTCAGTAAAATAGTTCAGAAAAACAAGTGCTACCAAACTATAAGCAATTGAACAATATACAGCATCTGACTGTTTCCAGTTGTAGGAATTCCACTCACCATCACGTAGCCCATCATTCCTGTTGGTGTTGTGGCAGGATAAGCCATTACAGGAGGTGCCTGGTGTGAAAAAGAGGGGTGAACTGAGAGGAGGAGAGAAACTGTGTGCTGGTAAGACATTGCTTTCTAATGATCACTTAGCTTGTCATAAACATACCAAAGAACAAATAGGATTTGCAGTCTGGTGTTAAGAGGATATCCTAATAAATTCAGATGAAATACAATACCTAAAGTTTCTAGACCACCTTGGCAAATCTTAGTTAGGTACTGGGTTTTAACCTATCAGGATTCTGGCTATCTGAACTAAACTGCAAGCTACCATTCTTTCACCATCCTGTTTAGGGAATACAGTACAAGTTTGAGAGAAAATATTCATGAAGCAGAAGCATTGTTTAAATCCCACGAAGTATATGCTTATATTTCAGTATCAGAAGTAACGGTACACAAGGAGTCTTAAAAGACAATTTTAAAGACTGCAAGACCAAATTACCATTGCTCCTGCTGACACTACAGAAATTCTCTTCTCCTTAGTCAGGATGGACACGCTATGGGAATTATCCTGCCATGCTTTGATATAAATTAGACTCTCACAGGAATGTCCAGCTTGCATTCCCTTTCCCACACCTGCTTCATACTGTGAATTTGAACAGACTGTAAGTCCTCTTAGTACTTGGTAGATACGTTTATATTACCCTTAGGTACTTACTGTACTTTTATGAAGGTACAATTGCTGTCAGCAGACAGAACCTGGGGTTAAGTTAAGTTTTGTAAATGGCTTGGCAATATATACGTAGAAAAACAGCTGATAACTCTTAGAAAGATGGATATAGAAAGAGTTCTCCATCTCCTAACCATGTTCTTTGCTCTGTAGTTCATTATTCACTTCCTAAATTAATATTAACTCCCATAAGGACAAAAAAATTGGTTGCTTTCTTTTTTCAGATTCTAAATTGGTGCTTATAAACACTCATATAACTTGCTGTCTATCCACTCCACCTCCTGTTAGTCTCCCCTTTTAGAAAAAAGGGACTAGTTTTCATGCTATTGCTGCGGGGATTTCTATTCATGACAAAAAAGAAACACCATAAGCATTTCTTGGTACACAGACATTATTGATACTGAAAAGAGGGAAATCATAAAATATCAATCATCCTGGATTAATTAAAGCAGCTAAATTATATAATCCAAAATAGGACATGAGGAAAGCTGCTTCTGAATTCAATTCTAAGGTACCAGCTGCTTTTTCTTATATAGTAGAGCCAGTGCAACTGGCATTTCAACTACCATCAAAAAAGATAAAGAATCATTTAGAGACAGTGTACTATCCATACATTTTACACAGTGGACAAAGCTATCCTGAAAATTACATTTTTTGTTTTGTTTGTGTACACACACCTACACAACCATGCTGAATTATTTTTTTGGTGAGTGCTCAAGTATGGACCTACCATCCTTTAGTTACAGAGTTATCCTGCAATAAAAACAGAATACAGGGAAAGACCAATATTGCTGTTGACATAAAGAACAAAGTCCTTTGAAGTGAAAACCTGTGTTCCTCAGACAGCAAGCGTGGGTTATTGCTTGCCCTTTGTACACTATCTGTATGAATTTTCTTTTTATTACTGACATATTGGTCTCTCCCCACTTAAAAATAAAATAAAAAAAAATCAAGATCTACCATAAATGTGGATTGAGTGCCAAATATAACAAAAGCCCGTGAGGTTTCATGCAGTTATTCAAACACAATATTTTTATCTTCATTCAGAATTCACCAAATGCATTAAAGGCAGCACAGACACACACCCCAGCTCTCTGGCAGCAGATGGTACAGTTTAAAGCGAGGAAAAATAATCTCAGTATTTCCCATGCCATCATTCGAGTCAAGAGCCTGCACACCACCTATGAAGTTTGTGTACGCTAGGAGAAGCTCAATTTTTGGCACACCAAAGATTTTAAAATGAGAAATGTGTAAATAGCAGGAAGGTTATGAGATTCTGCAACAGCAGTGGTTAATATCAGCATGCCAGTCGATTGCAAAAAGGCTGTGGGTTGTTTCACTTACGTATTGTGGAAAATGCATGCCATTCTGTATTTCCCAGGGAGAACAATTACATAATGCAATAACACTGGATTAGAAGCAAATACTTACACAACAGAATATACACAGATAGCATTTTAGTTCACAAATACATTAAATGTTTACCCCAACACATTCTTGTAATTCAAGTCATTTACTGAGACAACACACACCTGTGATACTGTCCTTGTTATTAGGTTTGACATTGGTTTGCATAGTCCATTTATTTGGTATATGCCTTTTTTCCAAAGATTTTCAAAAGCATATCTATTTAGCAAGCAGCAGCAACTCCAAAATAAATAGACCAGCAGAGGAAAACAAAGCTGTTTTTTTCCCCTTACATTATTTCTGTTTCAAGGTTTTTATGCTTAGAACAGTGTCACAGGAAGAGAAGTGTCTCAACAGTATCTCTAAATAATAAAAGCTGTTAAATGTAATGACTTATCACAAGAAGATGCATATACAGGACATGAGTTATTAAACAGATTCAAGCACACAGGTAAACTCAAACCAACAATCATTAAAGCAGGTGAGTAGTTACAGTTTCTTCAATATCTACACACCCTCCAGTAAGATCCACAAACATTCTTCCCTATAGAAATGTAGTGAGTTGATAGGGGACACCTGGTAAGGAAGAGGTGGTGGATACAGGGAGATAGGTTCTCTCTTTCCAAATCCACAACACTGCAGCATTACTACACTGAGGATTCAACCTCCAACTAGAAAGTCAGATGCAGTAAATCCTTGGGGGTGGTTTCTGTCCATGTACAATTCTCCAGGTCGTTGGTGAAAGGTTGAGTAGGACTCACATGCAAAAATGTTCTGTGAGCATTGAGAAAACTACTTCTGTAAAGTCTTGATTATGTAATTAAGAGCCCTTGTGCTACATGCTACTTCAAAGTCCTTGCCAATACTACCTGCTACAATAGACATGAAGTTGATCAGCAAAACTGCCAAGGATTAAAAACAGCTGCACACACCAGGGCAGGACAGCAGTAGTTATGTACATTAAGAAAGCTATAGCCCACATCACTGCATAGACAGCTCTGCAAGCATCAGTGGGGCCAGTTCTCACCCCTAGAGCAGGCTCAGTTGTAATGTATACATACAGGACGTATCAGTGCACCTGAAGGGCGTACTTTCACACTTCTGCTTTTCTGGACAGAAAACTACCCCTCACCCCCTGGAATTCACAATTTTATGTCAAACTCATAAAATGGTTTGAGTTGTAAAGGACCTTGAAGATAATCTAGGTCGAACGCCCATGTCATGGGTAGGGATACCTTCCACTAGATCAGGCTGCTCAAAGCCCCATCCAACTAGGCCTTGAACACTTCAAGGGATGGGGCAGCCACAGTTTCTCTGGGCAACCTGTGCCAGTGCCTCACCAGCCTCACAGTAAAGAATTTCTTCCTAATACCTCATCTAAACCTGCTCTCTATCAGTTTAAAGCCATTCCCCCCTGACCTGTCACTTGAGAAGTCCACTGAGCGAAACCCAAAGGCTGCTATCTCACCATGAGAGAGGCTGTTCAAACACATGCTAAACCTGCATGTCACATCACAAACTATTTACTAGTATCACACAACCAAGAAAAACAAACGCAAGCAGTACACATCTCCAACTGACCACTTCTACAGTTTTCTATTACCTTTTTACTGCAACTACAGATCACTTCCAAATTCAACCATTATACATCACCCTCCATATCTAAGGTGCAGGGAACTCACTAACTTAAAATGAGTATTTGCTTACCAACGTTGGAGCGTTCCACGCAGTTGTAGGTGCAATCTTGGGTTGCCAGTTGGAACCACCTGTTAGTTTCTTTTCACCTGGCTGAGTCCAGTTTACATCACTTCAAATAAATTTTTTAAAGAGTTGTTAGAAAACATTGGACTTTCTTACAAAACTTCCTCAGGTAAACACCATTTCCACTTGGGAATGACACTTCTTTTATTAGCAAAGTTCATTTAACAAAGGAGTTGATAAAAAGTCTCGTGGCAACACATTTTGGCTTGGAAAAGTAAGGTAAGATGTTCAGAATGAGCCTCCTCAGCTGTATTTTAATCTTAGTCGAGTTCCGCAGACTAGGTAAGTTAGTGTACCTGACTTCCTTTGGGACAAGATAGTTTAGTTAGGAGCAACCGCATATTAGATTTCTCAATTATTTCAGAGTTGGCACAGATGGTCCCAATAAGCCTGAAATTAGCTAATCCCATTTCTCAACTTTGCTGCTAGACCAGATGTTCACTTCTCTTTAATATACACACCGTGCTTCAAAATTCACTTGTCTAAAGGTCAATCTCAAGACAGAGGTTGTCGTTTCACAACCTTTAATACAGCTCTGCACACACTCAGATCACACAAAGTATGTACAGTGTGCCATGATTACCTACAACTACAAAAAACCATTTTGATGAATTCATTTCTTCAATAAAGATAACGTCTGAAAGAAATCAGAGACAGGACACCTTGCCTGCTGCTACCACTGTCACTATCACTCAGTCAACAGCCACCTTCCAACAGCTCTCAACAATTCATTTTCCCTTGGATGAGAAGTATAACCCCAAAAATGCTCTGAAGGTTAACATGTTACGCATACCTTCACAGCAATTTACTATAATGAAAATCAAAGTGCTCAATTTCCGATTAAGCATACTCACTTTTTAGTAGTTCCATTTCCAATGCCCAAATCTGTCACAAAGGAGCAAAAAGAGACTAGTGAAATTCTGTTGGTTTAAAAGAATTAAATAAGTATTTGCATGTTAGTGGTTCCATACTTACTGCCTACAAGATTGGCTAAAGATGAATCCAGGTCATCTGACACTAATTTATTAGGCGGTACTTTGGCAACTGGAAGACTCTGGTTTTGAAAGGCCACTGTTGGTTTTAGGAGACCACCTAGTTCATCAAAGCCTTGGAATGAGAAACATAAGTGATTTGAATCACAGGCCTTCCACAACTGTCATGACACTCAATTAAATAGATAGCAAGGTCAACACAATGGCTAAAATACAAAATTTAACGTAGTGATGCTACTCTATACAAGAAGGACAAAACTTATTATGTCTCTTGATAAAGGAGACATTTACTATGGAAATCAGATTTCACTTCAGTGATTTCACCTATGCGACATCAACTTTACATGGAATGGATTGCCAGTGACCATAAACCAATCAAAATGTAAACCAAAGAAAGAAAAAAAAAGCTAAAATAGTTCAATCTTGCTTACAAAAACAGATATATACCTGCTTTTAACAAATCACCGATTTATAAAAAAAAAAATAAATCCAGTGTTAAGAGTCTAATATCAAAAGAAAATATCTACTTTGCAGATACTGTAAAGAACAGAAAGAGCCTGATGACTGCAATCCAAATTAATTGTGTATGTTTTGATAACTGACCATTTTATGAACTAATCTTAATATCAAAAGAATAGGCAAAGAAGCGCCAAAAACTGTGTTGCACAGATACATAAAATGAGGGCGCTACTTGATCTCTTCCAACCAGACTCTACAGATTTAATTTTAGCTAATAGCACATAAAAAGGAAGGCTGTTCACTGTGTGAAGTTTTAATGGACAAAATATTTAAGCCAAGGAAATCAGTATAATTATTTCAGCAAGGTGCACATAAAAACAGTACATAGGGAAAAATTACTTGATTAATGCTGTTATTGACCCCTTGAAAGCTTTCTTTTCTTCAGCTGAAACTCTGTCCCAGCAGTATTAGTAAATACAGATTAAGAGATTTATACCTCAAGAACAAATTAGGTTAAAGGACATGCATCATCTATTTTAGCAAGTCTCTTACCACCAGAATCTGGGACAACATTAGAAGATTTGTTTCCAAACACAGACTCAAAGTCAACATTAAGGCCAGCTGATGGCTGTGGTTGAGCAACAGGAGATGGAGTAAACCCTGTAGGGGTAAAAAGAAAGAAGTTGAATGTTTTTATACAGCATTTCCCATAAATCCACCTTTATGGCAAGACAAGACAAATAAACACATAGATTATTTCAGTACTGTGGAAAGACCAGGAATATCTCAAAGGTTCAGATTACACTCCGACACTGAGCAATTTATTTGGTCTTTATTTGAGGTTACTCTTCCAAAGAACGGTTTTGTCTCAAACTGGACAGAGAGGCCATAGAAGACACACCCCTGCAACTGCTGAATCTCTGACTATTGACATCTTCCTTTTCTTTGACCATATACTTACAATAAAATTCCAGAGGAAATAATCACCATGCTTCTCTAGGAAAAGAAGCTGGCTAGGTGCAGAATTTGTTTCAAGATTACCTGCCCAAAGATCATTCCCTCCATATTTTACATTAGCACAGCAGTTCTCTTAGATACAACTGGAGTAAGATCCAAACTATTCCAAGGTACCTGACTAGCAATGTCTTTAATTAGACACTCTTATATACTAATCATTTTCATAGGGCTTACTTAGATATTTTTGGACACACATTTTGCAGCTGACCATGTTTTTCAGGTAAATGTCTAGAAATTGTGGCAAGACAAGGGGATTTACAGCCAAGTTTCAGCTCCTATTTCTGTCTAAACTTACTCCATTTGTCCCATATATATCTGCAAAGCAGTGTTCTACAAAACCACACTTCTTTCCAACACTGAAAACTTATTGCAGTATGAAGCACAGTGTAGGATGTTCAGCAGCATTAAGCTGATAGTTTAGTAATACAGAGGGGAATACTGATTTGTTTCTAGAATTTTTCAATGTTATATATGATCACACACAAGCACATGCATGTACATCACCTTGATATTCAGGCAATGACAGAAGTAATTATTACTCTATATGAAAAGCACAAAAAAAAAAAAAAGCAATGCCATCTTGAAAACTACCTCTTCTGGTTCCTAACAAAAACAGGATGATGGAGAAACAAAAGGATCACAAATACTTCAGCAGTAAAACACTGCAGTGGATAGACATAACTGACAAAGAATACTTTCATTTAGCCTGCTGTGACAGCACTTCATTTCAATCTTACTGTTTTCCCAAAATACGTCACATTTCACCTAAAAAATTAGTAACTACAAGATGCTATCCTTGAGCAGAAGCTTCACAGAAAAAAACCTCAGATACTGATTATCTGTTCCTTCCTATTTGTCTTAAAGGAACATAAACCTCCTAACTCAAAAGCATCCATGACTAAGAATTTTGACAACATAGTTTTCATTAAAAACAAATCAGAGTAAAACAGCATACAACAAAACATGGGAAGCAGTAATGTGGGAAAAGATCATGAGTAAATAATCAACTAACCAAAATGAGTATCTTTATGACACGTACACCATCAAGTTGTAACAAGCCATTTCAGAGAGACTGAACTCCAGACAGGAATTCTTTTGACGGGATGTCCTGCAACTCTTAAAACTGTGCCTGTACTAACAGAAAACTTGGTTTAAAATAGCTCATATTTTGCTTTAGCAAACAGCCTTAACTGAACCATGCTGAGGTTTTTATGAAGCTAACAAGATGAGACCAGCTCCAAGACAACACAATACACAAAACTCCTTTGAATCAGTCTCTGGAAAAGATCAAATCCTATTCCTGGTACTAGCCACCAGCCCAGGGCATTCTGTTTAACATGGATGTTTTGAAAGGTGTAAAGGGCAGTATTTTTAATGTAGTTCCTTCAAGAAAATAAACAGGCAAGACTTGACAGAAAGTAATCATCCTGCTTTTTGGATATGGAACAGATTCATTTGTAGTATTTAACCTCTGGTTAAATGACTCAAGCTGATTTCTATTCAAAAACACTAAACTAAAATGTGACTTTATGGGGCTTTTAATAACTAACCCTTCTACAAATCATTTACTGAAGGTATTCCTAAACCCTGGATTTCAGCAGTGTTAACATACCCTAGTCACCTGGTTTAGACAGATTATCACCTGTCACAGCCCACAGCCTGCCTAGTAACCGTCAGGACAGTGTTCCAGAACCAGCATCAATATGGGGGTACTAGACAGACATTACACAGCTGCACAAATGATTTTTAAATTTTACTTATTAATTTAATGCAGCAGATACCTCTTTTTCCTGTTCTGTTGCAAAGCTTAGTTCTAGTTTAGTGCACTGTTTAAGAGTAATATACCAACAAAACTGCCATAAGCGGCACGAACATCCCAATCCCTTTACCTTTACCTTAAAAACAATGAGGTAGAGCAAGATGACAAGATACTTATAAACATGCATGTCTTTTGTGTGGTATGTAGCAACATGTAAACTACAACAGATCCTGAAATGGGGAGATACTCATTTCATGTTTAGACTAAGTAAGCCTTAGTTTAGCACAAACTAAAAAGAAATACATACCATTTGTGACCACACACCTGGCACAAGCACAGGAATAACAGTTGGAGCTGTTACAACAACGCAGTTCTGTAGCCAATAACCTACTAGTTCTAGGCACACAACACATTCAAACTTCTGTGTCTGTGGTAAGGCTGGATCCCATTACCTACCTCCAAATAGACCAGCTACAGAAGAAGGCTCATTGCGGAAATGAGAAGCGCTAGGGTAAGCTTGAGGACCACAAAAAGAATCTGATAAGGCATATCACACAAGAGAGAAAGCCATGAAAGGAGAAGAGGGAGAGTTACAGAAAGAGAACCAAGATATATGGTTTATCTGCTATTCAGAACTCTAATTTCAGGTCAGTCTATAAATCCACATAACAGTCTAATAACATAGAACCAATGGAATGAAATCAATACACAGACATACAGTAAGAAACAAGTTTACACACTCTATAACACAAAAGGGGAAAGCACAGTTTTGAAGTAACAGCTATATTAGGATGAAAACTTCTTTTTTCCCAATCAAATGCCATGTTTTACACCCTGGAAAGAAATGAGTGTAAAAGCTTCAAGGCATTGTTCTTATACCTGAAGTATAAGGATACAGCCCAACAGTGGATTCATATTTGGTTGCCACAAAAGGATTTAGCTGAGTAAATGGATTGTAATGATCTAAAGAACCAGAAAGAGTTATTTTAAATCCACATTCACATTATCGTAGCACCTTGATTGTGCTACACCTAAAACTGCATTTACATTTCACATATCGATTTGCCAGGAGGCCACAATTTATTTCTAGATATATCCTTAGAGCATGAGACACTGGAAGGGGATGCAATGTGTCAATGGCATCCATTTCCAGTGACTTCAGGGCTGTCAGGTAATAAATACTACTCAGACCAGCAAGTGCCACAAAAACCCACCAGACTCCCTGTCCGCAGCCCTGCACTGCAACTCTTTGTATGACTGCAGAACAAATTATACAGAGGAAACTCATCTGACTAAATAACCATCCTACTAAAAAAACCAAACCAGATGTATTTCAAATAATCACTCTATATACATGTGAACTATACCAATTTTACTGGAAACTTAGAAGCACAGGGAAGATTGTTACACAGTAGTACCAATTTAAAGTATTTGTATACTACTGCTTCAGTCAACTAATCCTCCCTGGGAACTCTGGAGAGAAGTTCACAGCAAGAGTTCCTCAGCTTGAACTTACTTGCTTTCTCTTTCCACTAAAGGCAGACAAGTTAGGAAACTAGTCAGCTGATGTGACAAAGTAGAGGTAGTATGAATATCTCTAAAGACAGTCTTTGGTTTTATCTCTGTTAACAAGTATAAAAGGTGTAAAAAACCCTCTCTGTTGTAAGAGTCTGGATTTTTCTGTTTATCAATTCCAGTGTGGTTCAACCAGCATAAATACAGCCTGTGGAGTACAACTGTCTTTAAATCTAGCTTTGCTTACCAGAACTGACACGTAATTAATTGATTTTTAGTCTATGAAAACTAACTGAACTTTTCATATTGAAAAGTAATTGAATTACTATACAGCTGCACCAACAGAAACGTTAGAAGGATTTCTAATGAGACAGCCATGCTGAACCACCTCCAAATTAAGATGTCAACAGTTTTTAACAGGTGAGTTATTAGTTTATTGACTTGTAGGTAAACAGTCTGAGTAGATCATGCACCAAAATGTGCAGGGCTCTATCAGCTTTGTTAATGACTTGGGAAAAACATCCACTAGAAAAAAAACTTTCAAAAAAAATAATATTTCAATCTGAGGAAGAAAGCAGCAGCATTTTCTTTTCATTCTCAGACACATGTAGTATTTTACATGAAAATTCCCCAAGTATAAGAGACTGCGTAAAACTGCACTCAAGCAACTGCTTTAACTATAACTAAGTTCTTTACATTGGGGTAGAATCCCATCTAGGAAGCCAAGCAAGGATTATAACACCCTTTTCATGGCACAGCTACTAAATCAAATTCTAACATAGCACAAAACCAGCCCCAAATGACCAGCTTTTAGTTTCTGAAAGGCCCCAAAAATATACTAAAATAATGTTAAATTTTTTAGGAAATAGGAAATTAGTTTAAAATGGTACTTTACCAACAAACATTTCATGTGTGGGTGTCCTACTGGTGAAAGTAGATACATCAGAAGACACAGACAGATGAGCAGCATCGTTAGTTTTTGTAAGGAAAGGATTTAGGTTTGGAATGGCATCATCAACATTATCAACAGTAGCAGAAAAAGGATCTGTTCAATTCCAGAGAGCAAGAGAAAGAAGAAAACGGAGATGGATTTAGTTACATGCTGCTTTCCTAGGCACAGAAGAGCAGAGTTAAGAAGAGTCCAGGAGGTATAGTTTTCTCCTGACACCTCTAAACTCAGAATGACCTACCTAATTGTTGGTTTTTCAAATTATCCAGAATTACCTATTCTCTACTCAAGAAAAATACTACAGATATTAGCCACAAATTCTCTTTTTTTTTTTTTTTTTAGATGAGTAACACCTTGGTCTATAAGCTGCTTCTTCCCAAGTGTGTTCTATACCGAAAATAAGTATGGCACCTGCAACACCAAAGTCTCCGGAGCAGAGACTGGCTGTCAGCACAACAGAACTCCAGGTGCCAAGCAAGGATTCGATGCAATACCATCCTCAGGGAAGCTTAAAAAATCCCAACAAAAACAACTGAGCTGTGCTTTTCCTTCTTCAAACTGTGCTTATGGATTTTTCTGTTGCTGAGCAGCATGAAGTTTTCACGAGCTATGAATATACCAAGGTAGCACACAGGACATAAGCAATTCCTTCAGTACCTGGGGTATCTGGAGCTACAAGCTTGTTGTGGATATGCCATTACCTGCAAGCAAGAAAAATCCTGTTCTGCTTTGAGGGACGACAGCCAGACAGCCGTGATGTGGAAAATGTTCCTTACTAAAAAACTATCAGACCTTACTGCAATGAAGGAAACATGGATCTATATGAACGACTGCCCAAGGCATACAGGAGAGTTTCAAGGCTTCCTGAGGATGGATGCAATTGCCAGCTAAAATACTCCTTTACTTCAGGATCCAACAGATAAACAGGATAGGAAAGGCAGATACAGTAATTGTTGACAGAAGGAGCTGTGGTTTAGCTCCCTAGTTTCAAAACCCATGAATCCTTGACAGAAAACTCAAGAACACACTAGGTGAGATCAGCAAGGGTCACACTAAGCCCTACTTGTTTTATCACAGTGCCTAGATCTGCAACTTACTCTTCTAATCAAAGTCACTACAGAGAAATGTCTGAATAATAATCAGAGCAGAGATTTCTTAAGTACTTCAGTTCCTGGCCATTTTTTCTTTCTGTTTAAAACCTTGTTAGATTACCAGTTTATCCACAACTCTTGTAGATACTACGATGCTGTGCGCTGCAGTTTTCAAAGTCTAATTTGATCTGATTCTTAGCTATAAATCCCACACAGATTGATAACATGTTCAGTAGTATGCAAATTCTAAACAAAACAAAATTTAAAAACTATAACTGCATTATTCTTTGCAGGCTCAATGCACACTTTGATTTCCTCCAAGCTCAAGGCATCTTATTAGGTAAGACCTGACTTCTCTCCCAAATTGCTTGGCTACGTTGCAAGAATGGGCAAAGTACTTTAGAAGACCTTTCCCTAAATCATTCAGTCAGCAAAATGACAGTGTCCAACACTGAATAAAGGGTAAGCAGAACAAGCTAATTTAGAATTTCTAATACATAACAGCAACACAAAACTTTGTGTTGTCTTATGTATGTTTTATATAGTGCACATGCCAATCAGCCAGTCACCTGAAACTAAGCCCTAGCTTTCAGGTACTCCTTAAAACTGTTGTCTGCTTTGAATGCTACTCTAAAGCTGTAGAATAAACAGATCTGACAATAATTCTTTAGTCAGCACCTCCTTGCTTTTTCTTTTGCTGCTTCACATTCTTCTGATTCTACTGGTTCTCCTTGTAATTGGAAAAAAATTCAAACCATTCACTTCCACACTGATACATTTGTTTTGCTTCAACTTTCGGTACAAATTCATAGCTGGCAAATAAACCACACATAGCTGGAATAGTCTCCAAGCAATCCCACTAAACAGCCCAGATAAAACAATATGGAGGAAGCTAAGAAGGACAAAAAGTTTTTAAACCATATTTGTCTAAATCTACTGTCCACTGAAATTGTTTTACACATGCCCTCATCAGGAAAACTCCTACATACTACTTTCTGTCCCCAAATCCCAAGGTTGTATATGGAGTTTCCTGTGTTTTGACTAGTAAGACAATATAATGTGTCTTCAGATAATCAAGATTTCCTCAGGAATGTAATCAGCTCTCAGACTCTTTGCTTGTCTGCCTCATTCTAATTCTAGCCAGTGTGTTCTGTCTTGTCCAAGTCTCAGAACTTGCCAATGGTAGTGACAAAGGTAACTCAAAATTAATGGGGTTTGGGTAATTTATATCCTTGCATATTCAGGTTTTAAAAATTGCTGTCAGTCTTGACAGCAACACCCCAAAGTTTCTAAAGCCCAATTTCATCCTTGATTACACATGCCATCTGTTTGTGTCAATGGAATCACTCTGCACCTGCATGCTATCATTAGGCATTAATGATTCAGATGCATTTAAAAGAGTAATTTGAATTTTGCAAGCTTTTAAGTTATCCCACTAGATTTTACCTGAAAGGACAGCGACAAAGGTTTTTCAGCAGAACCTCTTACAGTTTGAAAAAGGTAAACTGAGAATATACAACCACAGAACCCATTCCCCAGGAGTTTAACCTTGTTAGTTTTAACATTTTTAGAAGCACAAGACTAAAGGCAGCAACCCAAATATAATGCTTCTGCAACAATTTACTGGTTTATTACATAGCTATGAGCTGCTGCACAAAATGTTTTACAGTAACTGATTTTAGTTGATTTGATACTATTCTCAAAGTCACCATATACACCAAATACAAACATCATCATGTCAGAAAATTACCTAAGGGAGGGTTGCTGTGCAGTGGTTAGAGCACAGGACTGGAAATAGTTCAGGTTCCATTCTTGGCTCTGCCACTGACTTGCCGTATGACTTCAGACAAGTCAGTTAATTGCTCAGATTTCCCCATCTGTAAAATGTGGAAAGCACTTCTTATCTACCTCACCTGTGTGAAGTGAGTGTTCATGTCTGTAAAGCTGAAGAGCTGGGTTTTTTTAATGAAAGATAACAGAAAAAATGGTGATCCCAGAATTGTAGCCTAAAATTTTAGCAGACAATCCAAAACCTTCATAGTTAATTAAGTCTTAAAGTATTTAGAAATATGTCGATAGTAAGCAAATATATCAGTGACTATTAGTGGAGACTCACACCACGAGTAACACAACATTGAACAAACACAGACTTTCAGGCTAAATTTTCAGGTTAAAAAAGAAATGTGATGTGACTTTCAAGAGGAGGATAATTTCCCCTTTTACCTGTCACCCATGAAAGAAGTATGACCAGCTGAAACAGAAGATATTTTGCAGAAAGCAATCAAGATGAGTCAAAACATTTTTCTCCCTTTCTAAACCCTAAGCCTATTAAGAGCTGAAATTTGTATGCCTAACTCTGCACACTCTTCACTGCATCTTTCTCAGAAGATGCTCTGCTCAGCAAAACTAAAGGACAAGTAAGCTACTTTTATTTATTTTAGAAGCTACCACATATATTAGCATTGCCTCCGTCACTCAAAATTGTGTTATTTCCCTACAAACAAATGTGAGATGGTACACAAAAAACCACAAAGTACACAGCAAAAAATAAACAGGAAAGCAGAATACATACACTGCTTATTATGAAGATATATTAGATAACTGGAAAGCTGTTAAGAAGAGCCACAGCTCATAAAAAGAAACAGGGAAGTAAAAATTTAGAACAAGGTTGTTCTGGCACCTACAAAACTTCCTGAAGCAGCAACTCCTAATGTTTTGCATCATAAAAGAAAGCATTTTCGCAAGTATCTAATTAAAGAAATAAAAATTAAAAATCTGAAAATAGCCACATACTTCAGGAGTTTACTATTTTTTTCGTGTCATTTATGTAGAAAAGTAAAAAAAAAAAAAACAAACCCATCTGTTATAAAGATTTTTAATTGTCCACCAGTATAACCAACAACACAAGCAGGCAATACATTACCATATCTGAATTACTCTGGAACACTGCAAAGTAGCCAAGAACTTTGAGTGAACATCTAAATGCTTTACCACTTAAACTTATCTTGAAGTAACTTTCATGACATATTAGAATGCTCGTTTGGCTCCCTGGTTTGATAGCTTGCTTGTATCAATGGGATCATCTCCCACCACATTCAATCCATCCTAGCAACTTGGCAGAACAATAATTTGGGTGTTTTGGAGTAGACTTCAGAGGGAAGAGTACAAATTTTGTCTCTGCATTTAAGAGATCCAACCAGTGCTTTTTGCTGATTTGCTGTTGCAGTTAAATAAAATATAGCAGAGAATTTGTAAAGAAGAGCCTTATTATTATTTCAATAACTAACTCTGGCTTTTCTTTCTATGTATAGTTGTCACAACTGTCTCCTTTCAGGCCTCATCCAAGTTCTGCTTTATCATCAGCAGCAAATTTGATTAAACATTAGGCAAAATTTAGAATATTTATTAAAAAAAAATCTGCATTCCAGTTCCCATGTGTGCAGCACAGCCTACCTGGCAGACATCTTCACAGAACTGGCTTCTCACAGCCAAGTTTCTGCAGCTTGCCATGTGACTCTTGAAGACCGCAGTTACGAGGATGACAGAGACGGCCAACAATTAAAGTAACTTTGCTAAGAACTCTCATATCAAAATTATTTAAAGTCATCATATGCTGCTGCATTATTTTAATCCATACACAGATTTGACTTCTTCTGATTCCTTCACCCACTTGAAGCTTATCTTTGTAAGATGTTTCTCTTTAAGAAAGAAACAGCCCCCACACTAGGGGAAACATTTACAGGAACACAGCCATAGCAATTAGAACCTTAATCCAGCTCAGAATTCTTACCTCCCCAGGTACTTCCTACTTGTGGAGCAGCAGATATGGGATGTACAGACGGATGAAAAGTTGGCTGCAAATCAAGCAGATCATTTGGCAGCTTTGAAGTGCTACAAAGATAAATTAATACAACTGTTTGAACTACATCATGGTTTTCAATATAGGCAAATGGTAGTGACTGTCAACAGTAATGAAAGCTTTGCTACCAAATGGTTATTACAGAATGGGCAGAACTATGCCAAAATTATAAAGGCTGGTGAACTCCATATTTTCAGTTGTGTAAAAAAGTGTTAACTTAGCGAGATGAGTTGTATGTTATGCCAAGCGACTTTTGTCAAAGCTGTCTAAGACAGAAAGACTGGCAGTCTTCTCATCTTTCACGAAGTCCAACTCAGGGGCTAGAGCAAGTTATGTTCAGCAGTTTTCAGCAAGTTTTAAAATCATCTCATGAAAGCCCTACAGCATGACAAAAACAGACTGACAAAAAAACTGACAAAATGAACTATAATGGCCTGTGCCATCAAAATATTACATCTAAATTCCACAACTCATATCTCTCCACTATCAACCATTGCTGAGAAACTGCCTTACATCTATGAACTATTAAAGAACTTAGGGGAAAGCAAAATAAAGCAAGCCTTGAAATATTTGATCAAACCTCAGGCATGTGAATGAAAACTCATTTAAATACACATTTTAGATCATTCAAAACCAAACTGAAACCTCAGAACATCACATGGAAATGTAGAATGAAGGGTTATATACAACTGCTGCAATAATTTGAAGAATTTAACAGGAACAGTAAAACTCATCCACTTGCAGAGAGTTCATTTCATACTTTAAATAAATCTTGGAGAGCTGTGTTCTCCCAGAACTTTTTAGTACACAAAATGAACGAAACTTTGCACATATGGCTACTCCTATGGACACAAGCTGTGTTACTATGACATCCAAGCATCTCTCAAAATGAGACCAGCACAAGAGCTTAAGGGCCAGTAGCTATGTCCTAGATCTCTGTGTATTTTCTTGCTGATCCAATCACTTGAATAATTCACAGTTTTTAGTGTTCCATTACAACCGTGATTGCAACCATATTTTGCCACCACTGCTCCTATTAAAAAGCAGCATGGTCTAGCACTGCCCTGCAATGTGAGCAGCTGAACCAAGACAATTTTCAAGGTAAAGTTTGTCCAAGGTAATGACGGGGATTAACTAGACACATTGCATTTAATAGCAAGCAACTGAACTTCTGACCCAGCATATCCCCTTCATGGCAGCTCCTGCTGTAAAATCTGTTCTTCGCTCATAGCGGTCATATTGCCAGCAACTGAATTTAAACATGAAGAATCACTAATATTTGGGGATTTTTAGAAGAAAATGCTTGTCTTTACTATGCAGCTTTTCTGTGTGTCTGAAGAAGCTTCATCATATGTTTCTCTTTCTCAGACCTCTTAAGAAGCAAGATCAGACATTCAAGTTCATGTACTCATTACAAATTGTGTGGCCTCTAAAAAGCAATTTTAAAGAAAATCTTTTTTACAAGGAAATCTTACAGTTACTAATACTGACAGATGCTCTAGCTCCTTATATGTGATTCAGCTATTTTCCATGTACTTCATGTCAAGTAATTTCCTACAATAGCTTTCTAACAGAAAAAGAAAGCTGTCAAAGTGCTGACTACCTTAAAAGAGGAATAGATTCTTATGTGAGCTCTAATGAAACAACTAAGCAATCCTTTAGGTTTAGGATCACACTAACAGCAAAAATGTGCATTCAGAGAACCAATTCCTTCTATACTGATAAAAGCACTGTACCTTCCGCTGCTGCTTAATTTGACAGGTATTTTACAGAATGAAGATCACACACTTGCTCACATCAACAGCTCCTGCTAGTCAAAGATCAGGATTAGCATGCAGTGAGTACTCATGCACTGTCTTTGCAGGTCCTTGCAGGCAGAGGTGTTCTAGATACAATGCAAGACTGCAAAACCTACCTCTCTTATTTCAAGCCCTGATTCAGGCTCTCCTTTCTCCAAAAATCTACCAAGAATATTTGTTGTCACTCTATTTTTCAAGATCTAGAAAAGTACTTTCTTTATGACCTCTCAAACAGAATTTTTATTTGACTTCTCAGATCTACTTGCCAGGTTCTCTGAGGACAAAGTATGTTCTTCACATGGACAAATGTGTGTTTTACAGTTCCAACTGTCTGGCTTACTGACGAAAAACAGCTCCAACTGTTGTCAGCATTGGTTCATACCAGAAACTATTCTTCAAACAGATGATGAAAACACACTTCCTATGTTATTTATGGCAATAGATTATTTTCCCATCAGCTTAACCAAAACATCATTTCCTATCACATCACTAATGTATTCCACACCCAACCAATCTTCTGCAATATACATTGCACCAGATACTTGGAGGAGACCCTCACTTGCATTACATCTCACAGTGAAGCATTCAGCATACCTGTTTGAGGAGCTAGGGGTAGAAAAAATATCAATGGCTGGTGTAGTCATTATGCTTCCTGCTGCTGTAGACACAGGAGAAGCTGCAGTTGTTAAAGAGGTATGAGGTTTTTTTGCAAGTTCCTTTAGACGCTGCTCCTGTTGGGAAAGTGAGCTGGCATAAGAAATCCAGAAACAATATTTGTGTATATGACACTGGAGGTAAATAAAGCAGACCTGAAAAATTCTTCTTATTTATTGTACACACTGGTATCAGCCACTTACAAGAATCAGAGCTTCCACAAATGCTTCAGAAACTATTTTAACAAACCCTCTGCAAGTTGTATCATCTAAGTACACCCTGTCGGTTCTACTTCCAGCACTTTGCCAAAAGTACACGTTCAGTAGTAATCACTCTGGTTTTCCCTATGTTCCTGTAAGAATCCTAATAAGCTATCAACAAGAATACAGGAAAAGCATTTGCAATTAAAAATTCTGTATGCTTACCTTTAAAGCTTTTAAGCGAGCCTGTTCTTCCTCTAACGCTGCTTGTTTTTCCCTTTCATCAACTTTTGTGAGGGACAGGCCAGTGCTTGCAAGGGAAGAGACTGCATTGGAAAGGGTGGTAGCCCTAAAGTAATTGGACAGGAGAAAAGCTGGCTGTTAACAGATGACACGTGATTGGGAGCTTCTAAAGAACACTCTGCTTGTATCCACCCAGTCTCCTTCAGAACTCTTTATAACATTGGTTATATCTTACACTGTACAAGACAAAGTGATAAGTTTAAATAAGATACACCATCTGAAATGCAAAACGCCAGGAAGCATGCTATCTACTCTTGCACACTGGCTTTTGGATTTTCCCCCTTAAATGTTTGCTCACCAAACTGTATTACAAAATTCATGGTTGATGTGCTCTTTTCCTGCTTGCCTAAGATAGCATTGTTTGTAGACATACAGGAATCTCCGATAATCTGGGCTCCAATTCAAATTGTTGTTAATTTAACAGATTTAGCTAACAAACTATCAATGCTACTAGTATATCCCAAAGGAACTCTGCAATTTATCATCATTTTTAAGAGTATGTAAAAAGATTTAAAACAAACCCTTAACTTTCAGAAGTGTAATCTTACAAAAGAAAGCAAATATTCTAAAACGAAAGCAACAAAATAGTGCCTTAATATATCATACCATAAAGAACTTATAAAAATATTACTTACTGCCTTATTTTTTTAACATATAATAAAGAAATGCTACTTAATTTTGATGTCACAGAATATTCTGAGTTGGAAGGGACCCTCAAGGATCATCAAGTCCAACTCCTGAATGAATGGCCCAGATCAAACCTGCAACCTTGGCATTATTAGGACCATGTTCTAACCGAGTTCTCATTTTAACAACGAAGTTTGTTGTGAACAGGACTTCTCCAGATTGCATGTTGTGTTTTAGAAAGTATTCAAAACCACATTATGGCTTTAACCCCCAATTACTTTAGAATCCATTCTTAATCTAAGGACTTCTGGAAGCATTTCCTTATTTTTGACAAAAAAGGGATCGAAGCTGAGATATAAGCATCGAAGGACATTTATTTATTCATGTTGCATACCTTAATAAATACCTAATTATTAACAAAATGGATATTTGCAAGCAGTACATAAAAGAATTTAGTTTCTCTTCAGAAGTTCTGGATTAAACGTCAAAAGTATAAGCAGAGATGCTAGAGCAAGTCCTTACAGCTCGTTAGATTCTGGTTCTGTTGACCTGGAAGAAGCTGTTTTAAGTATTCAGCAAAAGCTATGAAAAATTGCCATTCCATAATTGCTCATATTTTTTGCCTTTAACAAAGCCTACTCAAATCTTAGTTTATAATGAAATTGAAAATAACTGATTTAACGCTCAATTTGACAACTGTTCAGAAGGACAAGGACATAAGCACCTGCTTGCAGCTGTGGAATCTTTGATTTTCTTCCCCTCTAGAGAAGCTAAATGTTGTTCCAAAGCATCAAGAAGGCTACTCGGTGCCTGCAAAGAGAGACATTAGGGAACAGATTTGAAGAAATCAGTAGTTAGAATACTTCCAGAGAATGCCCCAGTGGGGCAACAGGTACAACAGCTCAGAATACTTATACCCCATCTTGGCACTCTGCACCTATTTAATTACTTAAAGTATCAGGTGATGTACTCTCCTCACTGCATTACTCCATCATAATGATTCATCAGTAAGGACTGAAATGTGCAAGAGATGTTAAAATTAACAGCTAGGAAACAGCAAGCAGACAATCAGAAGCAGACACTATTTCAAGAGACACTGAGAAGGAAATTGCACAGAAAGTCATTTTTATGTGAAAAGTCTGCAAGCCTTCACATTAATTTCGATAGGCATATAGCTACAAGCAAGGCTGCTAAAAACCACAGCTTCATAATATCATATAAAAGTTTCATTATGTGAACTCACAGATATAAACTGCATCTAGAAGCATGACAGAAATAAAGTTGCCTTAAAACCCAATTAGAGAATGACAGAAATTATACGTAACATTTTACAACAGGATCACTGAATACAGAAGCCAGGCTCTGACAGAGATTGGATTTAATCACAAATTTAGAAATAACTTGATGACAATGTATACAAGAAAGCATAAGTGAATGCCATAATGCCAAGTTTTTCTGATTATGCAACGCCAAAAACAGACATGCACTGGCAAACACATAATAGGTTTATCTACCTGTGAGAGATCTGGTATGTCTCCTCTGTCAATTCCAACTTGCTGAAATAAAACAAACGAGTTTTAGAACCTGTTTGCTTTTGATGAAGGCAGAGATGCTCAGAAAGTAAACAACATTTAGATAAAGTAATGCAAAAAGCACAAACCTGTTCAATACATATTTTAAATTTCCACAGTTTGAACTCCGTAATGATTGGTTATAACAAATTCTTCTTAAGTGTATGCACATTTGAAGTAGGTGTGTTACAAAGATATTTTAACAGACAGAACCTCAGAAACAAGGGAGTAAGAATCTTGTGTTTCAGAACTTTAAGGTTGGAGAAGTTTGCTTATCTCACAGTTTATGTGGTAAACTCTCAGACCTACTCATACAGAAGATATATTTGCTACAACAAAGCACTTCTGAAGTTTTGGAAAGAAACTCTTTTCTAAAATGCAGATCAAATTTAGGATGTTTTGCAGCAGGACATATACTGTTACAATAGAAAGATTAATACTCTCAACTTCAGTTGATAATGTTACCAGCTGAAGATAGTATCTCTGATAGGGATACTGTCAGGACACACAGCAAGCCAAGCTTTAAGGCTTATATTTTTGTTAAAGAGAGATATGAATACAAAGGAAATAAAGACAAGAACAGGGGCACATCTCAACTGAGGAATTCAATAATATTAGGACATCAATTCAGCAATGTTCAGAAATAAGAATGCAAAAGATTAAACAAGTTAAAAAAACAAAACAAAACAAAAAAAAACCCCAAACACCACAAACTAAACATTTTGCAAAATAACTGCTTTTTCCTCTGTGAACACACCTACAACCAAGAAATGTAAGAAAGAAATCACATGTTCATCTACTTGTCTACAGTTCACCTACAGTTTCTTATTTGTGAAACTGTTATTTCATCTAAAATTTATGGTAGAATTGTGGGTTTCAATCTAGAATAAAGGCAGAATCACAGAGAGCAGATCGCCATGAAGTTACTTTATTTGTTTAAAGCAAAGCTATTCTTCAAAGAAAGTTCTCAAGTATTATGCAACCAAGGAAATTTTAAAATGCACATTAATAAAACCTCCTTAAGCAATAGATAAACCAGTAAGTACTCCCCAGTCAGGTTTTTCAATACAGTTGTCAAATGAACTAATCACCAGTACAGGGATTGACAAGATGACCCTTGATACAAGGGCAATTAGGCAGGAAGGAAGAAGTGTCTGCTTTATAATAAGATAAACCCTTTACAAGCTGTTTCAAATAAAGGGCAAAGTTGACTGACTGAAGTTTACCTCTGCAACTTTAAGGAACTCTGAGATCCGCGTCATTCTAGTGAGGAACTTCTTATATATATCAAGGCCTTCTTTGCACTGGTTCTTTTTCATATCGAAGTATTTTTCTAGAAACAGTAAGAATACTTGCATTAAATAATTAATCAAGATTCTGCAAAGGCCTGCAGATCTGTTATGACAACTGCAGAAGTCACTATGCTTAACTTGCACCAAATGACAAAAGCTCCATTGAATGTAAGCTAATGATTCCACGCATGCAATTACACCTTACCTTGCAGGTACTACATCTCACAAAAGCATAACCACCCTGAAGAGGACAATCAAGTTTAAGAATAGGTCACCCAAAGAAAAGTAAATTCATCTTCTTGGGAAGAAGAAGAAAAAAAAAGGCAGTTTTACAATCTGGCAGTCAAATATCTACTCTATTCCAGCAGCCAGATATCAGTCAAGATTTTGATCTTCTGACACACTGATGACTCTTGTTATGGTCTGGTGCAGTGAGATATAGATGATTACAAAACACCAATGCTGAGAGTAAGAGGGTCCCACTCCACTTTTCAAAAGCCCTTTCAAGGCCTGTTTTTATATGAAGCTTCACTCAAAACATAAGCGAAAGCAACTGCTTCTTAGAAGAAAAGAAGCCGACAGTGGTTTCAGACTGGAAGTCTGACCAACTTACTCTGGATTTTGCTTTTCATTTTGCAAGCACTGGGTAATGACAGCAATCAGGTAGCTTGATCCAATCACAGACTACAACCAAATCAAGCAAGTCAACGGATTGCTTTCAACTTAATTATTTTCTAAATTTAGGCTCCCTTTCATCTCCAGTATGTGGAAGTGAAAGGGCAGGAACCCTGAATTTGTAATTCCCCTTAAAACATAAGATATGCTCTAGGACCACAAGAGAACTAATCATTAAAACTCAGCAACATGAAAGTTTCAATAGCCAAGCGATCACAGATGATGTGACAGCAAATTTCTAACTGGCCATAACTTATTCCACTCCAAATGAAACACAACCTGATCTTGTTCCTTAAGAAAACCCAACCATTAATATAGTGATTCAGGTTTGCCGTGCAGTTCAATGAGACAAAAAAAAAATATCTGAGAAACCCCCTCCACAAAAAACCCCACACCAAAGCAGTGAAAGACAAAAATTAAGCAAATAAAATCTTGAATGGGCTTTGCTTTAAGATTTTACCAATCCCTGTACACAACACAATGAAAAAATGAAACTGGACAGATAAATGTTGGAAATTAACAGTAAAATCTTGATGTTTTACAACCAAACTATTTCAGTTTTTCAAGAAAGCAGCTATTTTCCACCATTCCCTGAGCTCCCTTCCCAAAGCTGAACATTGCAGAAAGCAGTTATATTTACCCAAGAGGTTAATAATCCCTTCATTATATGCCGCGAACAGTCTAATGGCATCTTTGAAGAGGAGCATGAAGGCAGCATTAATTACACCATTTGTAAGTTCATTGCTATTAACCTAGGAAGATCAGAAAAAAAGTTAATGTAACTGAACTGATCTCTTAATGGAAAACTTCTAGTTGAACTCCAGTATTCTATCCCAAGACATGGTTTCCAATCATCCTGCTGGCTAGTAGTGGAAAATCGCAGCACAACAAACCAACATAAATTCTCTCAGCACAGAATTAAATCAAAGCATTTTGTCAGACATTTTTGTTAACCAGTGTTAATGTTAACTAAGATAACTAGAACAGAAGGCAAAAATAATCCACTTTTAAACGAACAAGCAATTCTTAAATAAGGTACACAATAAACACAGTAATTTAGCACAAAGCATTGTCTCCAGTGAGCATTGTATTTCTTTTTCCTAATTTCTTGGGGAAATCCCAATGAACAAAACTATTTGTGCTCTTTAAGCTGTGCAGGTAACATGAAACCAAGATTAAGACCTTTAATCTTGACCTATTTTACAAGCTTGGGCAGTTTGGTACACCAAAGTTGAGTGTATGTTAGAAACGTACATGGTGCTAAACTTACATTAAAGTCGAGAAGTGCATCCATTTGATTTTGTATAATTGGTACAGTTTTTAGGAGTTTTTCTGTGCTCATTGTTCTCATCACTCCATCAGCCCTGTTATAAAAAACAAAAACAAAACCAAAAGAAAATTCTTCACATTAATTTTGAATTCTTGTTAGTAAGAAACAACATAAAAAATACATCAGGTCAGAGAAAACATTTAAGTCTTTGTCATTCAAAGCAGGCCTTTTGGTGTTTAGGAACGCTGTCTAGCCAGTACAAGTGGCAGAAAGCCAACAACTTTTATTTGGTCAAAACATGAACAGAAGATGAATTTTTAATTAAAGGAAATGAAACTGACAGTGGTCAGAAATACAGCTAAAATACAACAGGTTAAAAAAATGCTCTGAAGGTTATTTCTGCAGCAAATTTTTCTCTACTCTTTTTCCAATCACCTGGTTATTCTTTGTGTCATTTTGGATGTTTTTCTTTTCATCTTAAAGCAGTAAGAAAGAATAAACAAATGCGGTAGTGTGTTTTTCAAGCTTTGTCCAGAAGATTCTAAAGACTACACAGAATTCCCTTTTAATTGCTGATTACGAATATTTGGTTATTTATTGATTGTTCAGATTGAACAGACTAAGACTGGACATGTATTTGAAAAAAACCCTCATCAAGTGAATACCAAACATATCCAAGAAAAGCAACAACTGAAGAAGAGATTAAATCACCTCTGACATGAAACAACTGCTTTCTGCAAGACAGATCGGACAGCCTTGCAGTTCATCAGCATGCACATGGCAAACCAAATGTTTCCTGCAAGTGCAAATCTCACAGTGCATCTGCAGAGAAAAGGCCATGGCTGTTCTCCAGGCTGGAAAGCAGTGGGGAGTACACTTCTTCCAGCTCTCTACTTGTGCTGTATACTTGATCCAAACTCCAAACAACAACTGCAAGAAACTTAATGGGGCAGGACATGGGTGCAAAGGCCCTCAGAAAAACTGAGGTGGGGAAAAGGTAGATAGCTGCCACCAGAACAGCTACTCCTACTGGCTCACAAAAGGACCTCCAGACACATGTTGTAGGCTAAATAATTTGCCTCATTATGCCTAAAACATCCGATAAAACAATTATGCATCTCTCTAGAGCAGCTGCAGCCACCTGGACACACTCAGATCCTAGGTGTGGAAAATGCTGTTTTGTGGTGTTGGCACTCCAAGCATCTCCAAAGGCAGAAAGAGCAAACAGAGCCCAGCATCCCCCTTTTACTTTACCATCGCACTTTAAAATAAAATGGACTCTTACATGTTAGGAAGGAAGCATAAAGGATTTGGAGAGTGTTCTGAGGCCCATTGCAAATGCCTTTGCAACATTAATGCAAGATATCATTAGACAGCCCACTACTACAGTTGATTAATTTAACAGTATTAAGTTGGGATTTTTGTGGGTTAAAAACTAAGTTTTTAGCTTCAATATAAACTAACCTGTGTATGGATGATATAGGATGCCCAAATGTAAAACTAATATTGTGTTTTAAACTTTTTAAAAACAGGTAACAAAGATGGAAAGACTTCCAACCGTGATTGGTACCTCCTCTCCAGCCTTCCCAATGAAGAGCTTCAGATTAATTCCATTGTTCACTATAACATACAATTTAACCCAGCTACTGGTGCTCTACACTGTGTTATTTTACATGTAAAGAGGTATCTAGTCTCAAACAACTTATTTCTTTCAAATGAGCACACTTTCCAAGGAAAATTTCAATTCCTGTGGACAAACTCAGGATAGCATCTACTGCAATGTTTTACTGAAAGTACAAATTGCACTACACCTTCATAAAGGTGGTAAACTTCATATAGATATTTTGGGACAAAAAGAGACAAACACCAGGAAAGACTGCAAGGTGTTTCACCTGCCATTTAAACCTTCCAGAGCTAGAAGCACAAATAAACTGCACAGTCCTCTATATTATATACAAGGCAAAGTACATGACATATTGTGAAACTTGCTAAAACTTCTCTTTTTTTATATGGACTTTGATACAGACCACTTGATTTCTTTATATTAAACTGTCAATATTTAAAATGAAAAATTACAACAACTAAAGTAAAATATTTTTGCAATATACATGATTGGGCAGTTGAGCCTTTATGTGTTGTGGGAGATATCAATTGAGAAAAGGAGTCTTTTTTGTCTGTATTAAGCCTGAGCCAACATCAGGATTTTTCACTTGAATTACAGAAGACAAAACCTCAAGATAAACAAAACAGAATACCATCCTTACCCTCTTTTTACTTTTGTGAAGTCAAAAGCCACTTGTCTATAAGAAACTGCCTTTTCATTCAGATACCTGCTATACCGCCTGATAAATGTTGACATGTCATAACCTAAAAAACAAGTTTCAGAGATTTATGACTTTATTACTTAATCAATTAGTGTTCTTGTTCTTAAATAAGAGATATTAACACAAGACAGCTCCATTAACTATGCAAAATCAGGCAAAAATATAATCTGATAAGAACTGTGTACATCATCATATTCACTATGTAAATCAAACAGACAATACCACTGTGTAGAAGTTTACACTTCACTTCCTAAGGAAATTGCTTCCAAAAGCAAAACGAAGTAATTTTTATGCAAGTTCTCATACTACAATAGAAACTACTACCAAAAAATTTAAATGATGCATTTACAAAGATGTTCACATCAGCTCCACAACACATTCTCTCATTTGCAACTCAACAGAACAAGAGGCATTGAAGGAAACGTGAAAATATGACAGAAATTCTTCTATGTTAAGACAGCAATGATAGGAAATATTTTGATAACTGTCAATCTAGGAATATAGACTAAGATCTGTTCATAGTCTAAACAGAGACCATGGAAGTTAAGACTCAATAAAATGACACAATTTAGCACAGCCTTGGTTATCACTGATGTGGTTTCTGTCCCTGGGCAACCACTTTGTCTGTTTCAGCACACTTGTGGCAAAGATTAGAAGTACGCAAAACACAGTGGAGAAAGCAAGGAAGCACCTCAGGAGAAAAAACAGCGATGGCTACATGTACGATCAGAACTGCAGCATAACAGTTTGGAAGGGTATGTCAGTTGAATAATCTGAACCAGAGAAAAACTTATTTGCCCATCAAATTAGTCTCAAAGATGCATGAAATGGTCTTTAATCAATTTCGCAAAAAGTTCATTTCTATTTATTTAGACAAAGTTCTTGTCTCACTGACATGTTGTATCTGACATATGTAAAGCACATTTTTTAAAATTTTTAGTTACTCATCAAAATATATATCTTCAAATTCAGAAGTAAAAAAAGTTGGATCTGTTTCACTAAGGAAGTCAGAAACATTTAAATAAGTCTTTTAGAAAAGATGCAACAAGTTCCTCCAGCAGACATTATCTGCCATACCACTACGGCATTTTCAATTAAGAAATGCAGTCTGGGGTAAAACTGACAGAAAAGCTACTTCTTAAACGACGTGATCCATTAGAGTAACCAAGATGGGTTTACTATCCCCCAGCACGTTACTAACTTTTAATGAAAAAAAAAAAAGATGCCTTACCTTGCAATCCACTTTTGTCTAGGAAATTGCTCAAATTGAACAACGTGTTTCTGGACGCCAGATACTGGATAAACCGCTAGATGAAAGGAAAAAAACCGAAATGCTTTTACTATGTTACCAAATGAGAAGGAGCTGAGGAAACAGTACTAGAAACGTTTTATCCAACTTACGAAATCAAGCCTTCATGCTCTGAGACCGATTTAAAATCTGGAAACTATTAAAAAAACTCAGTTGAACTATCAAATTAACGTAGTTCTTTTATACGTACAAATATGTGGACAACTCAAAGTCACACAGATATTGCATGAAGGTCTTTGACTGCAAGACTGTTTATTTTAAGCCAGATTATGGAACTGTAAACTTCTGAAAACATCCCCCCAAACACATTCTCATTTTACATGCTCACAGTTGTTTCATCGACTTCAATTTTATAACAGCCGATTTAATTTTATCAATTAGCAAAGCCATATTTGCTGATCATAGAATCGTAACGATACTTAGCTAAGAAAATAACATTATATAAATGTTAGTTTGCTTATAAATCAAAGATCAAATAAACATAAGAATCCAGATAAAGCATTAACACAGTATCACACTTAGTACTTGTGAATGACACTATTTTTATCTTGTAAAGACACTGTCATCACATCTTAATTCAGTAGGAAAAATAGTTTTGCCTTACAAATGATTGTATAGAGCTGCTACAAAAATAAACCAATCATTCACTTCGACAAAAGACAAAGATAGTTCTGATTAGTGTAACACGTACTACTTCATTGTTTTCGTTAGCATACATAACTTACATAGAAGAAAGACTGGAGAAGGGTAAAGGCAACCAGTACCTAGCTATAAACGAATTAAGCAAAAGCTGGAGGACCAATTGCTTTATGGTTTTTCCCAAAGGGATTTATAGCTTTCACATATAGCTTCCATAAACTTCTAGACACTTTTCTAATTTCAAGCACTGGAGCAGGCTGCCCAAGGAAGTGCAAGAGTCAGCATCCCCAGAGGTATTTAAAAGATGTGTGGCACTTCAGGACATGGTTTAGTGGTGGGCTTGGCAGTTCTGGGTTAACAGTTGGACTAGATGATATTAAAGGCCCTTTCCAACCTAAATGGTGCTTTAAGTACTCAATTTCCATGCTCAAAGTTCTTTTTCTAGCTGTGAAAAGTTTCATCTTGAGCAGCAATCTTACCCTCACTATATCTGTACCACACTTGCCAAGCAAAATTTGTTTGGCAGTTCTATTCTTCAAATGGAAAGTATTTCATATACCAGTACCATGAAATACCTCTAATTACTATGAACTGCACTGGCATCAGTTTATAATTCATACGACTTAAAGTGCAAAGTGTACAGTGTGTTTTGGAAAGTGTCAATTATCCCAGTGATAAAGTTTAAGGCTTCAAGTCAACAACAGAAGTTTGCCCTCTTGTGGCTTAGTTGGCTTCACAGAATAGATTTTCACCCAGACCAGCAATAACCTCCAAGAGAAACCAGTATATTTTTTTAAAACTTAACGTCCCACCACAATCCACCAGATCAGCCAGAGGAAGCGGTTACACAACCTATAAAAACTCTGAATACAACCTGAAAAGTTTTGGTGGTTTTCTAAAGCTATCTCCAAAGTTCATATAGCTTACCTTATTCTGATTGTTTGAAGTAAAAACGAATGTTTTCAAACACTTTCTAAGAAAGTCTTAGAAATACAGTTCTGGGGTTTTTTTTAAATGCAGAAAACTCAAGCTGCTGCTGTGCTTGGCATTTTGAACAATAAGGACCCATAGAACTCAAACTGTGAAACAAAACAAGCTTATTCCTTTCAGGGTAACTGTTTGTAAAATCATTCAATGTTATTTGGTGTTATTTAAATGTTCACACTCAAAGCTAACTCACAGGCACACATTTGTCTGTGCTGTAAATGGTTAGGGGGAGATGGTAGAAATCAATTTAGAATCAAGTTATCCAGGAGGAAAGATCAGAGGATTAGCTACAGCATGAACGTGAAAATGCTTCCATTTTCAGCTTTTAGAATCCCATGAGAGTTAATTTCTGTTGGTTTTGTTTGTTTCATCATTAGAATAAGAACACTGAAAAAAGGTACCTCCAGTATTTGGGACACACGTTTTTGATTCCTGACTTACAAACTTTAAAGTAGAAACGAAGTAGACAGACAGAAAATGAGACCTGTGTTAATGCAGAGTTAGACAACAAGATTTGCTTATAAAGAGAATTAGTGGAAGCATTTAGCTGAAATTTATAGGAACAAAAGGCTGCAACTGTTCTCAAACACATCATTTTTGGTATTACCTCATTTCCATACACCATTAGATGATGGGTTGTGATAAGAGATTTGAAGACCACCACCCAGCTACTGTTGGTCGTTCTTTCAAACAAACTGTCCGCCAGTTGTGGGATGTTCACATTCATCTCATTTGTGCACTGGATTAAATCTGCAATACAGAAATTTTTGTTGTTATTATTACAAGTTCTGTGAAGGAAGACCAATAAAGCACAAAAAACCAACCAACAGTACATTTATTTTATATAGTAATATTTTCTATGAAAACTGAGGGGCTTTTCAGCAAAAATAATTCATTTCTTGAAAAGCACCATGGGACTGGTCTACCAGTACTTTGTAATACAAACTTCACCCTGCTCACAGTCAAGATTTCGGGTCCTCAACTGCTTTTGCAGCTGCCTTAGAAGGTCCTGGAATGACTTACACTTTCAAACACCTAAAAGCGCTAAAGAGTAAAATAATGACTGCACAGTACCATTTAATTAAGTTTTACTAGAAGATTATGACTAGAATTAACTGTAATCGCAGATTTCTGGCCTCTTAATGGACCAGTAAACCCTATTAAACATGGGTTCAATGCGAGTAATAGAAGATTCAAATACTGCTTAGTCTTGATACAATGCAATCAACACCTTCAAAAGGGCAGAGGAAATGTTAAGCAAAAAAGGAGCCTCTAGCAACAGTGTAAGAAGCTGATAGATGAATTTAGTTAAACCAAAGCAGGTTGTTAACCAGAAAGATGCTTAGGAACGCAACAAAACCTGAGGGTGGCTAGCTAAATCAAAGCTATCCAATTTCTGTTCAGCCTGGACTTGACCGTAGATAAAATCTAGTGGCTCTTCAAATAATTGTTAAAAAAAAAGTTACCCTTTCTTCTAGATTTGCTATTGTCACACCTGTATAAACACAGGGAGCCCTACTTGGAATACAACCAGTAGAACAACATATTATCATCCATAATTTATTTCCAAATGCTGATAAAGATAATGACGCTATGCTGACAAATACAATAGGAACAAATATATTAACATCCAGATATGATATAATACAGCTTGCTATTATTTAATAGGAAGCTTAAGTTAATACAACATACTACTGATGACATTTTACTACTATTATCACCCCAAAAATAAAACAGTAAACCGACAGCCCTGCTAAAGGCCATAGCTCAATAAAAATCAAGACTTCAGTAAATGCTATGCCTGCCTGTCTAAGGGCTACTAAGGCATACTGGAAACATACATTTAATTTGAAGCCAAATGCTTAACCTTTGAAGACAGTTTTATATCTTGCTATGAACAATCATTCATCTTGCAGGACTGACTCATGAAAGACAGCCAGAGCAGCAGGTAAGCATGGCTACCACATACTCAGAACTAGAACAGTCAGAACTGAAAAAGCTGCTATTTCCATGTTTAAGTATTAAAGGAAGCAAGCAGGAAATGACTTCCACATTCATAAATATAATGAGATGGGGAGATAAACCATTCCTTTATCTACAAGTAAAACTGTGATGAGTACAGGCATTTATGACCTCATTTTTAAGTCACGGTTATCTATTATTGGATGATGATTTGGGGCTGTTAAGACAATGCCAGGATATTAGTCAGCAAGAGACGTGCTCTGAACTAGATCATTAAAACCAAGCCCTGCAGCTTCTTGATCTTCAGGTCTTCCCACCTAAGTAATAACAACAAGCAGCTTTGTGCAAGGCTATCTGGCAGGAACACACAAACACAAAGGTGTACACAGCACCGGATGTGAAGTCATACACTTTGGCATATTAGAAAGTGAGAACTTCTATTTTTAAATGCAACATTTGCCAACAGACAGTGGGAAAAAAAAAGTGGCATCTGAAAATCTACTATCTAAAATAATTTTTAAAAAGCCAAACACCACAAATAAATATCCATTGTAGATGGTATTTTGTGCTGAGAGAGATGTTTTCTGAAGTGCTACTGAACTTTCAAATCATATTTTGGTATCTGTTGCAGTGTGTAAAAGGAAACAGACGCTGAAACCCAGCAGAAAATCATCCTTCACAGAACTGAACTAATAACCAACTGGGAGAGAAGATAGGCAAGAAGAAAAGCACACAAGCAAGCCTAGCCTTGAATGGAAGGAAGTAAATTTGCAAATGCAAGGAAGGGAAAGTCTCATTACAATACCACAGTTACTACAAACTAAGTTTAGTAAAACATGAAGTTTCTTTCTCTACAAAATACAGGTTGAACAACACAGATGTTCAATAATCTGATATCTCTTAATACCCCAAAATATCTACATCATATACATCTCAAAGCTTCTTTTGGAAGTATTTGCATAAGCAATGCTAAATAGGTAAAGAAATATTTGCACAGTCAATCCCAAAATAGATCAGCAATTTTTGTGCCAACTATAGCATAAGCAGCACAGTACAGACACAGCAAAAGACAGTACCCTCCATCCCACACGGCTGCACTGTCATATACTGTGTTTCTGCTTATTTATCCTATTCACATAGACACCATTCATTAAAGGAAAGGAACAAATACGAAGTTATTTTCAGATCCTACATTTAACACAACTCGTCTCACACCCACCTATGAAAATACTAGCTACGTGTTTTGAAACCTAAGAGCCCCAAAGCAACGTATCAATAGTGACAGTTACTGGATACTGCTATGAACAGCACCACAGACAGATATACAACCAAAGGGTACAGCACTCAGGGGAACAGCTTTCATCTAAGGACAAAAACAAAAGCAAAACAAAAAAATAATCAAGAAAACAAAAAGAACTGTTGGTAAAAGTGCAATGCCCATTTCTTTGATCATCTTGTCACAGAAGTGAAGGAGGATTGAATTCTGTACCAAAGGAAGTGTACTGCCTAAATCTTTTCAAGCTAATGACTATAAAACACGCAGTAAAATACTGTATAACACTAAGGCTTTGAAAAATAATGCATTTGTACTCCCTACAAAAACATCCATAGCCTTTCAATTGTTCAGCCTTTCTATTGTTACAGGAAAGAATCAAATAATCCATTGCTTTACACAATTGGTAGTCAGTGAATTGGTGCACAATTTCACTAGGTGAAAGAAGTATAAAGGTAAAAAGTACAGTAAAAGTAGAGTAAGACTAGATCCATACTCAAAAAACAAGCTGTGATCACCTACACAAAGCAGTTACTACAAGGCTATCCTGTCAAACTACCCCATCTAGCATCTACCCCACACTAGGAATGTAGATGTGGATTAGCCAACCCCAGTAAATGATCATGAGTCTTGACCCATGGCAAACACGAGGCAGTCAGGCTGGATAATAAAGCAAAGGCGTCTGCCCCAAATTACCCCAGAGGACGTGTGTGCTTTCAGCATGCACCTCTGACCCAGCTCCTTGTGCAGAACCTTTTTCTGCACCAGGCAGCCCCAGCTAAGACAAAGCTATGAAAGACTGGTATTCTTCCCCACAAAAAAGAACCACAAGGTATCTCGAACAATTTTTGTAATGATTTCTTTTCCCAGAATTTCACTCATGTTATTTCCCAGTAAGATTACAAAGAACTGGAATGAAAATAGTTTTCGTAACAGTTTTGGTTTCAGATACAGTTTCAGACTGGATCACTTGCAGTAACTTGACAAGTAGGCTGAACATAAACCAGAATTACACACTTCCTGTACAGTATCCCATTATTTCCAATGGTTTACCTGTACCTCTCATTTTGAATCATGTTTCTATTCATAAGTATCAACCTGAAAATATATACAAGAATCAGACCTTCCAGGCCAGAAAGTGTGCCCCACACCCCTAGCTACTCCAAAACAGGTCAAGCAACTGTGAGAGATATTGGTATCCATCTTGGTAGCTATTGCTTTTTCATCCATTAGACCACAGATGCCATCTAGAGTGAGCAAATAATTGGTTATATCCTTCAGGGTGCTGATAGTTGTTCCAATTTTTTTAAATATATATAATGAGAAACACAGTATCATTTCAGTAAGTAGGTGATTGAAATATTGATCATCAAACACGAGTACGCAGATAGTGCCAAGAGTTAAACACATCATATTCTTCAGTAAAAAAACCAAACCAAACAAACAAAATACAACACAAAAATCTCCAAAAACATAAAAGTAGGTAAATGACATCCCCACTTAGCTAATTCTTTATTTACATATTCTCTCAGATACAGATGAAATTCTTTCAGCCCCTCACATAAGTTTTGGCCAAATGCCAAAAAGCTGGAATGCTGAACTCTTTTTTCCCAGTAGTCACCTGCCCATTTTCTACATCTCACTGAATTTGAATTCATGCTCACTAAAATGATTTAAAAAAATTAGATGATTCTGTTGCAAGATTCAGCAATTGAGCTTGCCCAGGAAAAACTGCTGCAAAATAAGTTTTTTAAACACTTATGTGGAAATTACTTGGGAACAGAAATTACTGTAGAATACATCATGCCTCCCTAAGTTGGGAAGCCACAGCAGAATGAGTGATGTATGGAACAGCATCTCCAAGTAACATTTGCAATGAAGGAGCTCATTGCCCCAGTGCCAATGACAAAAAATTAAGCAAAAGTACGACAATAAATAGAAGTTCTTCCAGACTGACTAAAATTTGGTCTAAAACAGGACCAAAAAAAACCTTCACAGCTCTTCATGCACACACATATGCATATATTGCAGTTTTATGAGACTGACTCTTAAACAATTATGAAAAAAGTCCTGCTATCCTGGGAAGCAGCTTGTATGCAATATTCAGACTAACTATAACTATATGATAAGTCACAGGTCTGCCAGAAACTCACTAAGTTTTCACAGTCAGAATTAGCCCAATTTATTTATTTATTTATTAATTATTAAAAAGCAGCTCAAAATGAGCTCAACAAGACAAGCAAATCAGTTTCCTACTCCTCCTGTTTAAATGATGTAGTTTTCCCACTGAAGTATCCAACGCCTGAGCCACTTTGTTTGGACGGTGCATTTTCTGTGCCCTGCTAGAGGTACTACCATTGAAAAAACTCAGTGATCCCCAAAATTTCTTCTTTAAAGAGTCAAGCCTGTGTTTGACATCCACCCATGGGGCACACAAATTGGCATCGCAAAGACAGCATTGCAACTCAGTACAAGACTCAATATGGAAACGGTCTTCTGAACAACAAAAGGGGTAAAGTTTGCCTTAGTATATAGTTCAACTTCAGAAACTAACCAACATTAGAAGCATAAGGCAAGATTAAAGACAGGCATGTCTACCTTCAACACATTAAACAAATACTCCATTTCTCCCAAGCCAACGCAAAATCAACATACAAAAGATACTACGGATGATTAATTAAATAAACCACATGTGACAGCCTGAGCTTATATATTCAGAATATGCACACACTTGGCTCCAGGTCCAACAAGAGTCTCCAGTTCATTCTGTGATCTTCCGCAAACACACATTTGCACAGCTATGCCCAGTATAAGTCCTATATATGAAGAGTTCTTAGATCTATTTTTCAAGACTATTCAAGTACCACCTTAATAAATTAAGTAAATAGCTAATTTCTTTCTACCATTACCTTTGGGCAGATGTGCATGTTACATATCTCTGCCCTACCCCAAAGTATTGCCAAAGCTTAAAGGCCATTCTGAATCACTATTCAGATAGCATATGCTGCTTTGCTTCAGATAAACTCAACAGCCAGTTAAGGAAAACACAATGATAAAAGGATGCATACATAATCACGCACAAATTAAAACGTCCGCAAAAAATTTTCAATACTATACTCTCCCAGAATAGTCAGAATCTAAATGCTCTAAAATACAAACTAGCAGAAGTTCAGCATGTCAAGAGAATTCAAGTTACCCAACAAACTATGAAGTTGTAAGGAAGCTCTTATTTGCCTTAACACTTCAACTTCTCTTGACTGGATGAAATCTAAATAATGTTAGAATTCCAATACATATTGGTGGATCCAAAGTATAAGCCAATATGCATCAGACACATTTGCTCAATTAGTAAATTTTATAACTGAAGTCAAAACACATAGCAAAGTGGTTTTTAACGTTTTTTTTTTAAAAAAAACAGAAGAAAACATAAAACATTTCTTGCATGAATGAATGTCTTATGTCCATATAGAGGAGTTCAATAGAACACAATTAATTTAGTATATGGATCACCTTTCAAACTAAAGAGGTAACATGCTAGTGACTGATACTCCACTCACATGAGGGAACAGTTACGGCTAATCATAATGGTAGAATACAGGGCAGTGCCTACCCTTAAGATAATTCTGCTCAAAAGCGTGCATTTCCTTATGATCAATTCCCCTTTCATCTAAGGCCATACAAAATAATTTTCAGATTTGAGCAGAAGTTTTAAAAAGCTATTGATACAGGATCATTTTGCTTTAATCTAGGGGACCAGTTTCTCCACAAGACATAACACTTTCATTTTATCATCCCTGTGAAAATCAGCGGGAATAATGTTGGTGTCTTGACTTAACCCAAATGCTGAAACAACAATGCTAATAAAGAAGATCCAGTTATCCACAGTGCTAGTACTCAAGTTCAATTAATTTCTCCAGTTGTCTAGATTTCAATTCATATCATCATTTTCAAATCATACCACTTTCCTCTATGCTAGGGTGTCAATTTTCTTACATTAATACTTCTCGTTCTACACAAGTATTTCATCACTGGAAAAGAGCTGCTCCCTCATTTGGTCAGCAGTCAATCAAAATCCTGAATATAAACATCTGTTAAACAGTTAAAGCATTACCAAGGAGTAGGGCAGGAAGTCATCAGCGATGTGACCATTTCCCATGCAGTGACACACAGTGCAGCAGCAGCTGACACTGTCAACTTTAGGAATTTGGTGGAAAATTTCAAAGATCAGAAGTCAGCAACTTTGCATCACATTGGTTAATGATCTGAAAAATGATTGGTTTTATGCCATCAGGAAGTCAGCCACTACACAAAAAATTCCTTCAGTTTTCTGTTAGGAATACCTTTTACAGCAAGCACTAGCAGTACTGTAAAGTTTAATTTACTTTTACTATTTCTAAACAAATTTTATGAGTTTAAGATAAACCATTCCTCCTGCTTCTCCAGGCTCAAACAGCTCATGAGCTATTGACCATTTAGATTTTAAATAGTCCTGCCACAGGTTCTGGGAAAGCACACGTCACATCTTTCCTTTCCAGGAGCATGTAGAAGTAGTTATGGAACAGGGGTTATTAAGGAAAAAACAAAGAAACAAACACGATCCAGTTACACTAATGTAATACTTGTCAGCAGATCTTAAATTAAGGACAAACTGAATTTAGCAGCAGCAAAGTTTTCCATGGTCACTTTTTATTCTGTTATTTAATCAATTAGAGGGTTTTTTTTAACTGGAGTGGTTTGTGTGAAACGTAACATGAAACATTAGAAATATTAACCTCTGTATATTAGATATTTTTCTAGTTGTATTGTTTTCTTCAAATTTCCGTAACAGGTCATCTTCCTTCCCTGAATAATTGGCAAGCCAAGATAGTCCTCTGTTTTCAAATGTTCAATATAAGGGATCAAGGAGAAGAGTTTGTCAACTGGCTGCTGATGACAACAAGTATTTTGGACTATGGAGGTGATTTTTTCTACTCACCTTGACACAATGATTACGAAGAGTTCACTCTAATTTTATCCAGGTACAAAAACCAGAAACAAAACTTGAAATGACTTCAGAAACGCATACCAGTTTTACTCTAGCAAGACTTCTTGACAACATTTGTAGAACATTTAACAGACACTGTTCTTTATAACTGAAATAGTAAAGGATTTAACTGTACCATGAAAGGACAACTATAAAATAAGAAATCAGAAATACTAAAATAAGAACAAAAGATAAAGGTTGTCTGTAAAATCTATAATTAAAATCTATTTCTACATATTAACAGTTCTGAAAACTGCAAACTCTGACACATTCAAATATGATTCTACACATTCCAACTCACATTTTAAAATCCAATAACTTAATGCAAGCATATGGTAAATTTCTAAATAATTTCTCCACCTCCTGCCATTCCCTCCATGGGAAATACAACTAGAAAGTTCCTGGATGTAAATGAGTAATTTTCATTATAGAACCAATCTATTTGTCTAAAAATCATCCTCAAAATAGTTCGGAATATTAATGTAAGCAGGTAAAATTGTCAAATTTTTAAGATTTATTTCTTCCTCAAAGAGGTACATTTGGTAATTAAAAATTAAGCTTGTGCCAAAAGACAGAAACCCCAAATTGACATACTGGAGCGATCAAGTGAGGAAGAGCGATGTTATGTTAAATTTCAGTCTGAGCCACTCACTAAAGGGCATTTGACCTACTGTAAGAATATTATATAATAAGTATATAGTTAAAAACTGAGTGAATACTTAATTACTTAATTAATAGAAAATACCTGTATTTGCAGTTTAAAACAAATTATGCTAAAACCACCATTTGTTCTAAATTTAGTTTTGTTTCTCTTCTGAAAAAAACCACTTGTACCAAACTACTTTACTAGAAGTAGTTTAGTATATAAGATTTTCCAGTCGCTTGACCCAAGTCTCCTTGAGAAGGTAGACAAAGAAATATGGACCACATATTTCTAAAACAAAAATTCCAATTGATAATTCTTCCTCTGCATATAACAGCACTTTAACAGCTAGATACACTGACTCAGGAAATAATTTGTGGAAGAGTTAAAGAAATCTGAGAAGACTCATTTTATTCTGAGCTTTCCATGTTTAAAAAGAACTGTGATTTAATCTAATTTATATCAGATAAGCAGGATAAAAAAATTGCTGAAAGCAGATTTATTATAATGCTAAATAACTTGTTCCTCAGCCAATGATTTTTATTTTCATTTCATCAAGCTGCATCTTGCCTTTTTATTCCAACTCAAATAAGTCTATCACAACATTTTACTTAAAACTGCTATTCCTAATTGCAATTCTCAGAAATTACTTTAAGTCTCTATCAGTAACCCTGTGAACTCAGCATTACTGCCTCGGGTATCTCTTGACTCTAGAATTTTTCTCCTATGGCAACACTTGACAGACCTGAACAATATTTCTCTTTAAACTTGCTGAGCACCTTCAACACAGTTTAAAGACTAACATTAAAATACAGCTAAATATTGCCTCAACAGCTCCAGCCACAGACTGTAAATACAACATTCTAATTTCAAGTAGGTTTGACTCATTAATCCAGGAACAGTTACAACCACACTCAGACAAACATTCAGTGTACCATGACAGCACATAAACAAGCTTGAGCAGTTTAGAAACTGAATATACCAACACCATAATCCTTGTTCTTATCTGCTCATCTAATCAGATACATCTCTCCTTTGGAAAAAAAAAAAAAAGAGAACTTTAAGCTGTTCTATTCATCCCGCAAAGAATCACCATCTTACTCTTTCAGAAAACAGAAGCTGATTCTGTTAAATTCAACAGAAGAAAATAACCTGAGCTGCCCGATCATCATAGCAGAATAAATAAAATTAGTTATACATACTTAGGATCACCAACTTATAAAATAATTCACGTTGGTCAAAACCTCTGGACATCATATAAACTCCACTCAGCTACTGCAGACTCTTGACTGAGCACACAGGCTGTGGAGCCTGTGGAGCTCTGAGGAATGAGTTTTTAAAGTCATCCAAATGTAGAACCAGTATCAGTGACAACTAGTTTTGTTGAGTGTTATGTCCTTTCCTCTCCTTTTATACATAAGGAAAAGGCTACCAAACAGAACACAACAGAACAGACTTGGCACTAAGGAAACTGGCTTATGTGGCTATTGCTACAAGGTAACTCATTCCTTCACTACCCTACATTTCTACTCTTCAAACTGAACACAAACCATAGCTTAATTGAACTACATGCTGAAGAAAGTTTAACACATCACATGAGGCTTTTTTAGACCAACAACAATTCCGAAGGTATATAACTCACAGGATATGTTTTCATGACACAAAACAGGGTGGTCCCATTCCTGTCTCTATCTGCTAAGTCACACATTTCTATTGCTTACATTTTGTCAGCACTGGCGTACTTCTCTGAAACACTAATTTCTCAGAAAAGAAGAAAAAACACACAATAAAACCTAACTTAAGTGGTGGTGAATGGGATAATGGGGATGACACATGGGGTGAAACAACCCTGCATGGTTTTTTCATTATCCTACAAGATAAAAGATGGCTCACAGAAAATCAAAACTGGCGAACAAGACAAGGAGATGATGACATGCAAAAGTAAGAAGAATAAGAGGAAAAAGAAGTGGAAAAGTCCTCCCACTTTTGGCAATAATGAACAATTATGTTACTCAACCGTCCAACTACAGTCACCCTCTGTTCCCCGAAGATGTCTCCATTGGCCTTCAGTGGTTACTGTACATCTCCATAATTCCAAGTTTCCTTAGACTTATATCCCAAAAGCCTGATGTTCTGGTGCAGATTAAAAAAGAAACTTCCTCTTGTCCTTCTCAGTGGAGTCTGAATTGTCTTCGTAAAAAAACTTCAACACAATGGAAAACCCACTATTTTCTTTCTCAATGAAAGAAATATTTTTCTTTCAATGTTTCCTAACTTTCCTAACAATTTTTCCTAACTTTTAATTCAGGTGATCTCCTCTGGATTCTCTACGGTTTCACTAATTCATATATACATATTTAAATATAGTGTCCCAGCTGGATAAAGCATACAACTTTCTGTCCCATAATACATTCTTACACAGGCATACGGATGGATGCCCGTCTTTTCTGCATTCTCACACTGGTAGTTTATAATGAAATTAAATGAGCTAAAGCCCCTTGCAGTGCTCCTGGACTTTCAGATAATCCTTTAATACTCAAGTTTTACACCGTCCTTACACATTTAGAACTCTGCACTTGCAAGCAATCACAGAACACTGCTCCAGTTTATCAGGGTAACTTTATTTTCTAATCTTGGTCTGAAGAGCAGCTGCAAACATTCCCAGCATAATGCTATTGTATGTTGACACATGGTGTATACCAGCATACCAGTAATTAATAAAAAGCATCATCAGAGCCAGATATGGACATATTCTCCACTTTAAAAATCCTCTAATGGTGGCCAAAGTGATACATGCAGTCCGTATTGAAGCAGCATTCTTATGCTCTACTAAGTTTGAGACTCACAAAGAAAAAACATGCCAAAAACTATGGTTTTTACCTGTACCCATCAGTTGTTATAACAGGAGAGAACTATCTTGTTAAAATATTAATCAATACAAAAGTATGTAAAATATATTAGTTATCTTTCTAAAGACTAATTTTCCAGCTACCACCCACTCTTAAGAAAAGATTAAGCTCTTCCTCAAAAGAGAACAAAACAACTACTGCTTCAAGCTCCCTAATACTGAGAAATATGCAAGACATACTAAAACTACTGAACACTTTTGCATTACATTCAATTCCTACACTGCTTTTAAAAGCATTTTATCATGAAATCTAATCCAAAATAAGCATTAGCTCCCACACTTACACTAACACATTATTCCCACTGAAAAGTATCTGTAAACTTAGAGCCTTGACCCTATCTTTAAGAACATGCTTAATAATGAGTCTATAAATCATAATCTAAAGACTCCTGATTACAAGATGAAAAATGTCTATCAGACAACCAACACGACAATTCTTGCATAAGCTGTACATTCAATCTGAGTATTTAACCCACTGGCCTATTTGAACCAGGGAGAAACTGACACTCTTTTTCACTGATCATATGCTAATTTCAATGCATTTATGAATAAAGTTATGAATAGCTTTGTTCAACAGTAAGTCAGTCTTTTCAGAGTGCATAACTGCAAACACTTCAGGATGCATCCACTGTTTCAGGTCCTGATGAGCTAGAAAGCAGAACCCTTAAGGGTTCTGCATGACTACTACTGTTTAAGAATACGTTAGGAGAGGTGGCCAGGCAGGCTTTGGTTCTGAATGACAGCCATGGGTTCAATATTTAAATAAATAATATATTAGAGTATAATATTAAATTACTATATTAAATATTATAATGAATACTTAAGCACCCCATATAATATTTATAGTGTGAATTGTCACACACGGATGGATCGAAGCACAATGAACTGCATTAGGTGGAACATTTTTTATTTTGATGAAGACTAATTATTTTGGAAATTGTATAGGTTTAACACTGCTTTCATCTCCTACTGAAAACATAAAGCTATTTCAAGGGAACAGTCTGCATACATGCAAGTTTATCCTATGACTTCACCTTAAGGTGCATAGAGAAAGTGCATAACATGGTTTATAGATAACTGAGAGATCAGTATGTGATGCCAAAGATATTGGTCTCTTCATAACCACGGACACACTGAATATGTTACCATGCTGTTCTCTACCTTTCTCTCTGACAGAAAGAGTTCTCAAGCATACTGTAAATATTGCCTTTGCATACTGTATATTTTTGGTTATAGTATGCACTTAAAGCCCTTTCCTTCTGCTCCAAAGAAACTTAATCTGTAAATATTGTACACCTATTACACCTCCATGCAGCATAAAACAAGTTGTGCTAATGGATGAGTGTTTAAAACAAGACTCGTGAAACACACGTACAAGCTGCTCCTGTACTACCAATAATATGCATTCAATCCTTGCAGATTGCTCTGGAATACCTCCCAGACTCATGCAGAGTACTAAAAAAGCTCTTACCTGGCAGCTTGCTAGCAGTGGTAGAGCAACATTATTGTAGCCCAGCCTACTGGAACAAAGAAACCATTTTGTTAACAGCAGACACCACAGAAAAAAATCCTCAATGAACAAAACTTCACTGTAGTTTTGCAGCAAGACAACTTCTTTTTTTCAAGAAGGTGAGACTTCAAAGTAACTAGGGTCATTTCACTATCTAACCTCCCCAATCCTGCCAGGAACTCCTGATCTCACCTTCACCTCACCTGGCTCATTGGCATTCAGATCGTACACATTAAAAAGTACGCCCCCAGGCAGCCAAAGTACCTATCATAGAACCATAGAATGGCTTAGGTTGGAAGGGACCTTAAAAATCATCTAGTTCCAACACCCTCACTATGGGCAGGGATGCCACTCATGATCAGGCTGCTCAAAGCCTCATCAAACCTGGCCTTGAACACCTGAAGGGATCCACAACCTCTTTGGGCAAGGTGTTCCAGTGCTTCACTACCCTCTGAGAAGAGTTTCTTCCTAATATCCAATCTAAACCTGCCCTCTGCCAGTTTAAAGCCATTCCCCCTTGTTCTGTCAGTATCTGCCTATATAAAAACTCCCTCTCCTTCCTTTCTTATAATCCCCCCTCCAGGTACTGGAATGCTGCAACTAGGTGTTCCTGAAGCCTTCTCATCTCCATGGTGAACAACTCCACCTCTCTCAGTCCGTGCCACCTTCCAACACCTGCGGCTGCCTTAATCCTGCATTACAGGGGAGCAGAGAAAACACGTCCGACTTCCAAGCACAGCACATTTTGTCTGTTAACACTTCCAGCACAGCTTCTAAATCTAAATATATGTACCTTCTAAATATACAAAGCACTCACACAAGTGTAATTTAGGTGTTTCTTAGATGTTTAGCTTCTACATCCCTTTACTCTAAAAGATGCACCAGAAGTAATTTTGTAGTAGTGATGTACTATCCCTCTCCAGCATAGTGAAACTGAAACTATCACCTACCATTAACACCAGTCTGACCTCCTGCCACCACATCTCATTGAACAGATTCTCAACCCAAAAAAATCAAGGCCTTTGTAATTTTAGAACTAATCACACACATGTAATTCACATTATTTTCCCTTTGAACAGCAGTGCTGCATCTTTAATTAGTTTAATAGACAAAACCACAGATAAGAAAAAAACAAAGCCATCTGATCTTTCCTACTTCAATATACTTATCTCATTTCAGTAGCTCAGCAGTCTTATTCACTCCAGCAAAGCTGTTTGGAATATCTGTTATTATCTCCCATTTTAAAATAAGACTTTGGAAATTAAATTTCTTTCTGAACAGATCTCACTTAAGAGCAAGAATAGCACATTTTTCCTGAATGCCTTTGGGAGCTGTCAGGAAGAATGTATTTAAGTTAAAGGAGTTATGCCTCTGTATTTGCCTACTTCCATCAATGCTGAAACTGTCGATGAATGTGTGTACATCCACCTCCCTGCAGCCAAGTTTCCCAGTCTGATTATGACCTTCTCTATATCAGTTTTTCCAGTTTCTGGAAAGCACTGATGGCAAAGCAAATCTTCTCCCATGCAGCCTCCCAGACTGTGTAAAGCCAGCAATACGTTAAGTGTTCTGGCATCCTCAGCAAATCAGAAGTTATATAGGACATACATTCAATTTAACCATAAAAATATTGAAAGGCATGGTAGAACATTTTTCTTGGCAGATATCACCCTCTACAGCTTCACCTACAGTAAAGGGCTGTCTGATTAACTACTGGCAAAAAACCAAAAAACCAAACAAAAAACCTCACACCACCACCCCCCCAAAAAAAATCCCCACAAAACAAACAAACAAAACCCACAAAAAAACCCACAAAAACAAACAAACAAAACCCAGAAAAAATTAACCAGACATATAATTTTGTGAAAATACACTTCCTCTTGTCATGAGTTCACACTAGTATGTTGTATGAAACAGCTGTACTGTCAAGAGATTCTAATGGTGCAACAGCATCTACTACAGGTCCTTTTCCCCCCTACAGTATATTGGTTAGAAACCAATTGCTTTTCATGTAATTACACAGAGTAGCAAAATTAACGTGATAAAGGGGAAACAAATTTGGGAAATGTTTGCACCTAACACCAAGGAAGCTTAAGATATACTATAAAATTGCATGATTATTACATAATGCTCTTCCAACATCATAAAGATGCAAAAATGACTACGTAATTTGGGTTCATTTTAATATGGGAAGTATCAAAAGCACAATACATAAACTTACAAATGGGACATTTCCCAGCATATAAGAAATAGAAGGAAGCCCAAATTATTTAGGGGTTTTTTTTTAAATAGTGCTATTTATTACAAGATAGTGCTATATAATTTTCCTTATAAATAGCACAATGCTCACACACTGGAGAAAACCACCTTGGATGATAGGCTTTAGCCTACATCCTTACTATGAATAAACTTTGCACACATCATGCTACAATCCAGCTGTGCAATATTTCCTATTTTGTATGGATAATCTGTGTATCTTACTTTTCTACTGATCTCCCAGGAAATACATATAGTGGTGTCCTGTCAGACGATCACTTACTGTTATAGCTGACTAAACAGAGTTTAACAGGTCCGAACTAAAACTGTAGCTCTGATTTAAAGGCTTATCAACAATGACATAAATAGCCCTACAAAACTGGAAAAAGCTAAGAAGATGGGAAAATAAGGCCAGGAAAAAAATCATGCTGCTAATAAATGACAAAACACAGATTTCATGCAGGAGCTTTGCTGAGGAATATTTTTTCCTTGTAGTTTCTATAAAAGAAGCTGGTCAATTCCAAACTAGTAATACTCAATACTATAAACTAAAAACTCTTGCCCAAAGGTTGCTGCAAAGATTTCCTTACCAAATCTCAATTAACAGACCAAGGAGGAAAGTAATTTAAAATATTTGCCTATTATATAATACAATGCATTCTCTTACAGGGAAAAAAAAAAAGTTGTCCAATTATCTAAATGTGCAAAGCAGTAAATCCTCAAACTTCAAACATTTTATTCAGTGAAAATCCAACACCAACCGTCTCCTACAAAGTGACCTGCAGAACAACACACAGAACAGCACAGGTTTACACAGTTAGGTACTTGAGGTAACATCTCAGAGATCAAACAGGCCAAATTTTGTACTCTCTGGTGTCATACAAAACAGTCTGGACACACAGTTTTGCAAAATGTGTCCGAGATTTATCTTTCTCTAAAGTGAAAATCTAAAATAATAGTCTGCACACCAGACATTTTAATAACACTTCTGTCTACTCCTAAGTGGGATTAATCTTCATTTTTTTTCCCACTGGGAATAGGAGAAAGAAGAGTAACAGAAAACCATGGGGTGCTCCTTCCATGCCAACCTATTTGGTGATATGCAAAATTCTAGTCATTTTGGCTAAAAAAGTGTCACTACTTTCTAAACTATGATTTCTTAAGCAACTAGAAGAATTCAAGATACATGGATTTAGAGCACTTCTTGCAGCCATTTTAGTAAAAGCTCCATCAATTCCGTACCATCCATTTTACTTTTTGCACTTGAAGTAGGTGAACTCATTAACGGAGATTTGTTGCTGACAGCCACTTTCATACCTTTTCTTTTGGCTAATACAGGCTCATATTTTGACATGAACTGTTAAAAAACCGGATAAAACAAAGCACCGGAGCTCAAAAAGAATTACCTCTCCACCCCATCAAAGCACAGGTATCACCACAAAACTGTTCCAACTGACACTCATGTGCTGTAAGTGTGCAGTTCTCTCGTGAAGGAAGGCAGTCAAGCAAAAGTACAGCTAAATTCTTCCATTCTATTAATAGAAATGCTGGAAATGCCTGCCTAATTTAGCTTTTACTTCCTTCTTCAATTTAGACTAACATCTTCCATGAGATATTTGGAGCTCTCTGACCAAACAAAACTCACTCTGGCTCATCCAAGTACACCTTCAATGCACATTTGAATAGCACCTTTATACAATGGCACAACAAAACCATCCCTCACGGCCCACATCAGAGCTGCTAAGAGTAATAATTTTAAAATATACTGCGACAGAGGTTAGGATGGAGCAGAAATGATATTCATTTAACACGGAGAGTGAAAATGAAGCTGAATTTTTCCAGCATCATGCACTAACCATTACTGATTTTCAATAGCTACAACCAAGGATCTTGCAAAGGAGAACCCACCCTCTTACAGCAAGACTTATGTCTAAGTTTCATAAATCCAGATCAACTCTTTCCTTCGCCCCTCAGTTTTAAAGACTGTTCCCAAGTACTTCGTAAGTTATCAAGTTTCAAAGTTTCAGAGCAAACATGGAGTTTCAAACTCCTAAGTTTAACAAAATGACTAGTTTCAAACTCCTAAGTTTGAAACTGGATGGGTAAGGGAAATTATACACAAAAAGAACTTCTCAGTGTCCACAGCTTTCAGAGAGGAATTTCTCTATTTACCACGCACAAAGACACGTCCCTATCACAAACAGCCTCTAAGATAAACTAAAGCCAAGAGCAGAAGTAAATAACATCTGCCTTTCGGTCTTCAGTAAAAAGAAAAATACCTTCAGCCAGATTATATCCTTAAAATGAAACTGTTTCAGAATAAAAGCTTGAAAAAGACAAAAACCAGTTATTTAATTTGCTTCAAAGTAAGGTTTGTTCACTGGTTAAAACTTCAGGGAGTTAAAAAGAATATGAAGCTGTAGTAAAACTAGGCGTTAAGATAACTCTTGTCAGCCCTACTATACACCAAGACCGCATTCCTGTCTACTAAGACTCCTCATTACAGTTTAAAATAAGGACAAATGCATCGCCTCCAACACACTCTATTTTACTTACAGATCATTAAGTATGAAGAAAGTCTCCTCAAAAACTGTGTGTAAACAAAAAGTAAAAAAACCCACCCCAACAAAACAAAAGAGAAAATCAGCCCCTGGAAATGCATTAGTTTCAAATTCATAACAAAGAAATCCCAAGCATCAGAGGTTAAACTAATGTGGTATTCCCTAGTATTTGAGAACGAACAAACACAAAAGCTTCTTTGGATTTCCATCCACTTGCACACCAAATGCAGCACTGAAACTTCACAGGTGCCAGATTTTTAATGCAGAGTAACCTACTCAGAAATTGACTTTTGTTTGAGCTTTAATTACATTTGACAGGCTAAATGATTATACTATTGCGGCAAAGCATTTCGGCTGAACAGGTCTGGAAGCCAGTTCAGGCTAGCTCCTTATTAACCTACAAGAACCTAAAAATAGAAGTCTGTATCCAGACCACCAGTTTTCCTCAAAGCCCAACACAGTGTGCAAGTAGTTCCTGTGTGTCACACAGTTTACAGGTAGCAGTTGTTCATCCTGAGCTTTTCCATTCAGCATCTAACCAAATGTGGCAACTTCCTATGCATCACATATCCTTATTATAAATAACTACCGCCCATGAATGCAGAGGTGGCTATATTTGGGTTCCACTGATTTTTCTTTCATTCACATAATTAAAATCCACTTCACGTGTATTTTTGATACTCTAAATTTTATTTTGCAATGCTATACTGTGACACTCATGATTAAAACGCAAGCACTCTGGGGAGAAATAACCCCTAATGAATTTAAGGCAAGTCATTAACATAGAACAAAAAAACTTATTTAAAGGATAATAAATCCAAATTCAGTCATTTTAATAAAAATCATCTAATGAGAACATATCAATGAAAGCAGTGACATGGACTGTCATCCTGCAAATTAATTAAAAATTAAAGCTGTCTAAGGATTCCAGTATATTTCTAAGGAGTAAACAAACTTGGCTTGTCAAAAGAAAAAAGAACACAAGGATATTGTTCAAAAAGGCATTTTTCTTGTTTACCTGCAACTATGATTTGAACAATGCTAGTTGTGGTTCATGATGAATAAAGAGTAATTACAAGTAAATTAACTGAATTTCACCCTTAAAACTTAAAAAGTGATGTAACCACTTAGGTAAATATTACACTTAAGTGCCCCTTTTAAGAGAGAAGAAAAGAATGAAGGCATTTCATGAGTAAGCAGGACTTAATGAAGCCAGCTTTGCATCAATCCAGAAATGAAAAAGTGCTTTGTGAACTACAGCTGTATGTAGCTGCAATACATAATCAAGTAAATCAAGCAGATATTCCTAACAGACTGATTTTTAATGAAAGATATTTTTAATCTCTTCAAAACAGTATACATGCTGAATTACGAATACCAGTGTTTTCTGACAAACAGAAAAAGGGAAAGAATTAAACCAAATCAAATGACACCCATTCTCTGTATGGAGGTTTAACCATCACAACAATTTTAACAACTTCCAGCACTTCACATAAAAAATAATGTCAGATCCAGAATACACAGAATTACGGATCAGACAAAGTCATAAAGTTTGTAATAGGTTGCAATGATGGGTGAAACTATTATGGTCATATTGGGCAGGGAAGGAAGGAAACAGGATAAATCAAATTCAAGTGTGACCCCATTTCCAACTAAATATTGACCCATTTGTCAGCAAGAGCAGAGATATCAGCCAAATAAACCCAGTGCAACTGCGAACAAATGTAGGTGAAACGAACATGTGATTTCTGAACATATGGGAAGAGAGGGACACGCTACCTAACTAAACCCAATACAAAAAGCACACATTTGAACAGCAGAAGACAGGTACAGAAACACTGCCATGTCATTTTACAGTTCAGTATCCACCCCAGAAGAAACCAAACACTACCAACAGCAAAACAAGCTACAAGCAACCCTTAAGAATGCCAAGGAACATGAAGACTTCTACCTTTTCATAGATAAGACATTCAACCTTCTCATCTGGCAAACAGAGAAGCAAGTCACAGACAACCAGAACTGCTCTGAGTAGATTTACAGACAGATTAAAGGCAAATAATTTTTTTTTTAATTAAAAGCAAGTATTTAAAACACATTTACTTCTGTTTGTAGCCTGAGTTTAGTTTAAAACTTTGTATGATACCCACTCCAGGTCTGGAAATCCAGTTTACTATTGTAACTTCAGAAACTCACGCTGTGCAAATGAATCCCGCTAGGTTGGTTTGGGTTTGTTGGGGTTTAGGGCTTTTTTTGAACAGAAGTAATTAAGTAATTATATGAACCTGATTATAACTTTTTTTTGAATGGATAAAAGAATATCCTTTTTACAACTTATTAATATGGAAAACTTTTTTATACACTAAATATTTTACTAGGAAACAGTTTTATTAAGGATTCACAGTTTGTGCTTTAAAGTGTATTAGCTATTAAAAAAAAAAATTGGCAAAGGTTACAAACAACAGAGATATTTGCTGATGTCATAACACACAGCCAGCAAGTAGAATAGCTGAGCTACAAGCTACTGCAAGTACCATATTTAGAGTAAATATGTGAAATACCAGAGCAGTTTCAACCCGTGCAAACTTCTCACTTCCCACATCAGCAAAAGAATCACTCCTCCCAGAACGGCACCGCTGCTACAGCATACGGATGTTGTGACTGAAGGACTTGCTTGGGAGGAAGCAATAAAGGACATTAAGTGAAGATTTCAAAAGTGTTTTTCAGGAGAAAAGGAAAAAGGGGTTGATGTCAAGAACTTCTCAGTAAGTTACCATAGGTCTGAATGAAATCATATAGGAGAGCTCAGAGTGAGTACAAAACCCACCTTTGGGGATTTCTTTCTTTATTTTATTTTAGACTACTTATGTCATGACATGAACTAGAAACTCTGGATTTCCCTTTATGCCACACCACTGTTCACTCCAGTAAATTCTCTTATGCTCCATTCTATTAATTATCACGCCCAAGATAAATTTTGGAGTAGATCTTGTTATTTTACACATTCTGTTTGGAGGTAAAACTTATAAAAGCTTAGTTTATCCTTGTATAATATTCCAAATGATCCAGATAAGCATTACTTTAATAAAGCTCCTTTAGCAAAACAGCACAGGAGATGTTTAGTCACAATCAGAAAATCCAGCACATTTGCTAAATCTGCATGAAATGCTTAACTTCATTAAGTTATTCTCACACAGTTAAATACAGCTTAGTTCCCTAATTTCTCAAATCCCTACACCCGATTTGTCATATATTACTCATAACTTGGATTTACCGTTAGCAGACTTGAGAGCACCACACATGAGCTCTGAACTCTAATACTATTTTTACATTTAGAAACTACCAGCTAATTAATAAAGATCTGATATAAACCAAGGGGTAAAATATAACCTACTACAGTATTTCTTCTTCCTCCAAGTTTATAAGGACACAGAGCTATTAAGAGTAACCCTGCCCCTTCACAATCTTAATTCGTAACTGCTACAAGAGCAAGGAAAACATCAAACCAAACAATTTTCTATCAACAAAAGCTTCTTTCCGCTTGATTGCATATTTTTTTGCCAGTTCCATTCCGGTTATTTCTAACTGGGTGCATATGTAATCCGTGATAAAATCTCTCTCCTACCTAAATCTTTGCAAGAATAACATTAAGCTCCAAATTACAACTACTTCCAGAGCTATGATTGCAACCAGTAGGAAACTTAAATGGTTAAATTCACATACTCATGGACCAAAAAACAAACAAACAAACAAAAACTACTAAAACCCAAAAAAACCCCCAGTTTTTCAACACAAAGCGAAGTTTGCAGGAGAAGAGTTCGCTAAAATACTCAAAAGTAAGAACACATACTTGATATTATTGCTTTAAACTTGTATTACAAACTATCTGGAAATGTTTAATAACTGTCCCACTACAGGACTTCAAGATTTTATAAACAAGTAATTCACAATGCTTACCTGATTTCTTCTAACATGCTTGAGGAACAGCTACTTCACAGTTTACAGAACATAAGAGTGCACATATCCTACCAGTAGTAAACCAGTGCACTATTTTTAAAGTATTGATGTTTGAGATGTTCAGAGTGAAAATATTTAAAGGTATTGAGAAATTTAAATTTAAGAAGGCTGTTTAAAAAATTAAGCTTTCAAATACATAAGGTGTCTCTGCTTCAGAAAACCCGTTGTGTTTTCCAGGGGCAGCACGATGCCAGTAGCATTTTACAAGAGAACTTTCCCAGAATTCTACCATCATCAACAGATCATATACTTCACATAAGGCAACATACACAAAGCAAAAACGGGAAGCTTTAGATTCCATGTTGGATAAGTCATCTCTTTTGTATTATTATGCAAACTAGTGTTACTTTGTGAGCCAAGTCATTAGGAACAACTTAAAGCTTTCACATCTACAAATCAAAAACTGATTTTAGGATTAGAAACTGAAGACTCAAATAGATCATTAGGTCACAGGCTGAACTGCAAAAGAATGCCTCTCCCAGGCGTCACTTTTAGAAGATGCAAGAACTCCACTAAAAAAGAAAAAAAAGAAAAGAATAAAAATACATGAAAAAAAAACCCCAACCCACAAAAAAACCCACCCCATCACTAGAGCTACAGCCCAAAGTTACATGACATCTCAACAGTCACAGCTGATGGGAAAGAATGGCAGTATGGAGACTCACAGTAAGCTGATTGCAGGTGTCCTACAGCTTCTCCTCCTTAGCTCCTGCCTCTTACTTCATCCAAAGTAGAATATTGCTTCAGGCTAAGTAAAATAAAACAACAGCTGCACAACTAAATGGCTATTCTTTCTGCAAATGAGCAGCTGTGGTAGAAAATTGGCCCTCTGGCAGAGTAGAAGAGTATGATAGAGCTCATACTCTACTAAAAGGCACGAACAAATATTGCAAAGGAATTCTAATGAAAAGAAAGAAAAAGTTGGCTAAAGAAGAAATGATGAAGGAATCACAGAAGAACTCAGGGAGAAAAATGAATACTTCAAAAGAAAGTTGTAATAATGCAATTATCCGTATTTGAAATAATTACGGTTACACAGAACATTTCTAAGCAAAAATAACAATAGATTGCCTCCAGAAATTTAAAGTCAACTATAAAATGGGAAGCAAAGCCATAAGGAACTTCAGGTAATTCTGCCAAAACCAGAGATAAAATATGAATTTCTTGAAGTATTACAATACAATAAAAGGTACGTGGATAATCTGTTTCTACTGGAGAACATCGACAAATCTACAGACACCAGGAGTTAGTTCAGCACATCACTGAAACAACTCAGTTACACTTTTGCATGTAAAGGCAAGAGAACACTCAAGACAGTGGTTTTCCCAGCTTTTTTACAAATCTCTTGGGTGATACAGGGAAAAGCAATGATCCTTATCCATCAGTTCTACAAGTTACCCTCTTCATACCATCTCATTTTAAAACAGAAGTTGTCCCCAGAACAGACAAGAAGCAAATCTTTAGCTGGACTTTTATCGGTGCTAGTAAACAGCCTCTAGACAAAGTCAAAACAGCTGACACTAGGGACTTGGGAAATAAGTTCCCAACAAGCTCCCTTAAGTTTACTTTCACTTACATAGCTTCTCACAGACATCTACCCAACACAAGGGCAGGGTTCTGGTTTACTGTCTTCCTTAAAAATACACATTTTCCTTCACAATAAGAAGTCAAGGAAGTTACACTCAGGCATAATTATAGAGATTTCCTGTTAAGAATGGATAATTACAGCATCACAACTTCCTTCCAAGCCATCCATCCACATTCTCCTCTAAGGAGCACTACTCCATTAGCTACCAGCAGATAGGGTCACTAAGCCATACCCTTTCAAGCACCCAACCCCAAGTGTGTATCACAACAAAGCTGTTATAAGTACACCCCACAAAAAGCACATGCACACAAACACTTTTATGTTGCTGAGCTATCACTGCTACAGCAGTTTCACTAAACCGACTTAGTGAAGTTTCCTATTTGGCATTAACTAGGTATCTTCACGTATTCCTAATATTAATTATCCACCACATATGCATACACACACAAGAACACCTCCCCATCAAAATCATGTAAAAAAGGGAGTGAAACTTGGCAACAGGATTTCCAGCACCATTTATATTCAAACAAACTAAAGCCCTTGATCTTAGCATCGCTATAGCGCACTCAACATGGCGACAGAAAGCCAACTTGAAAGAAAGGGTTGTATAAATCTCAGCATGCAAGTTAAACCCACAAACCAGTTTAGAGCTCTCACTGCTCAGAGAGGTGTGAAAACTAGGACAAAGTCGTAGTGAAACTGGGTTTTCCGTAAAAGAAATTTCATGAACTATGCTTTCACAGTTCCAAGACTATTAAACCCATCTGATTTCTGTAAAACAAGGAATCAATCATTACAAAAGCAGCACCTAGATTACCAAACAGCATCCTTATCCCAGCTGAAGGACTGGACTTTCAAAACAGGAAAAAAAAATACATTGTGAGTTCAAGTATACAACCTCAAGATAATGTTTTTACCTATCGTGTCATGTCAACTTGTAAATTAAAATTCTTTCTCCCTCAAACCAAACAAGCAACTAAGCTTTGTAATAGGAGACTGGCTAAGAAACGAATGCCTTTTTACCTTCGTTGATTATTATGGTAACTGTCACTGAGGGTAATACAGAGGGAATATACGAACCTAGGATAAGGAGCACTTCAGTTTTGGATCTCCATACACAGTCAAGCGCAAGATAAATAAGGATAGGACTAACCATGTGCACTAGTACGTCTGCTGACTTTCCCCTCATTCATATGAGTTAACATGAGACTGAGCTACTTAAATGTGTTTACGACAGCCCAAGCTTGATGAAGAAAGAATTTCAGTACCAGGACAGTCAGAGATCTTGAGATCTGTACAAGAAATACAGAGACCATGTTAACAACAAGCTATGTCATGGGCACAGAAAATGCTAAGAAACTAAGACTTCATTACAAGACAGTAGAGGAAAACTCAGGTTATCCACTCACACAGGACACAACAAAGTAAGTTTTAACTGTATTGTCACAATAAACAATAATCAGAAAAATATTTAAGCAGCATGCTGCCTATGAAGACTGGTATATTAACTGTCATTCACAGTGAGATGTCAGTTCATAGGACTCACCTAGTTAGACTGTTTGTTGTAAAAGGAAGATTTGTACAAATAATTCAGAGGTGGGGCTTGAGTCACAGCCTGGGCAAAAAATATTTATTTTTAAACATATAACCATAGAGGGTATGAACAAAGAAAATGTTCAAAATACAAGACCATGTGTCATTTCCTGATGCCAGGAACAGAGACTCCTAACAAACATACTAGGGGCACCATACAAAACTTATCTACCCATGATCTACTTTAACTGCTAAAAAAAAAAAAAAAAAGGGACTAGTAATAAAACTAATTTAAAAAAAGTTTGCTTTGCTCTGATAAAAGAATTCTCAGAGAGAGGCAAAAATTAGAACTTGTGACAACCCAGACTAGAAGAAGGAGACACAGAAACTGTCTTCTCATCCAGCAACTACCAGACAGCTTTCTAAGGAAGTCCAGGTATCCTTCTGCAGCAGCACCCTGAAGGTATCAATTAGGTTGTTCACTAGTAGCCCTGCTCAGAACACCACCCTCTTACACACACACCCCCCCCCCCCCAATCTGCAGAGCAGTTTTCTGGCCAGACTGATGTTCTTTTTCATAAAGCTTATGGCATGAAATAATTCAGCTCCTAAACTCCTTATTACTGAAACTGTACTTTTAGCACTATTACAGGCTAAACCTGACAAAGGTTGTTTTCCAGAAAGCCTCACTTCTGCTGTGTGAAATCCAGTAACATCACAATTTCATACATAAAGCATATGACAAGGTGTTTTCTCCACCTCAGAGTAAGTTCTTTGTGCCAAAAGATTTCCTCAGTGTTCTAACACCCCTGGCTAACCAAAAACACAAAGTCACTAATTTACTACCATCTTCAGGCAAGAGATGAAATGGATGAGGGAATACCAGAACTAAACAGAGGCAGCTGTTCTGAAGCTACCCTAAAAAATTGATCACACCCCTCTCTGGTACTTGCAGAACAAGAGTTTCTTAAACCTTTAATACAGACACATTTTGGTGGAAAGAAGAAAGAACTACAGCACAATTAATCCTAATACTGTCATCTGGTCTTCTCAGTTGGATACAGAGCGATTCAGAAGGCACAAATTCAAGATGCATGAAGACTCAACCTTCTCCTCACAGATGTGGGTGGGAGGAAAGGAGAAAGCACACATATAGAAGGCATAGACACACATCTCTATCCAGTATCTTTCGTTATATACTGGGGGAAGTGAAGGGGGGGGGGATTGTCCTTAAAAGGCCTAGAAAAAACAGATGCAAGATAATCAGGTATTCAAGCCAAGAACTTCCTCAGTTCTATGACCTTACAGCTTACTGGGAGATACACTAATGTGAACTTCGGTGCTCGTCATTCTCTTCATAATCACCTGGGTGGATCCGAGTTGATAGAAAACCTTTTAGGCCTTCCTACCTGCAACCTATTTTTAATAGAAGCTGAAAAATGGCCCAACCCTATATGGGATGTTAAGTTCAGGTACTGAAGTTCTAAAGAAGTACTCTTAGATCCATTTTCCCAAGTTAATGAGATAGACTAGAAAGAAGAACATCCTTACTGGGAAAGATCTTCCCCTCAAGCACTCATTTCACATTTTTTCCTACATGGAAGAGTTACATGATTGATAGAGAATGTGTTGTTTTTTTTCCTAGCAGACTACCTGGAAAAGAATTAAGATCACTGATCAGCTATTCCTTCCTGAAACTCCTGCAACCTCCTCTTGAGAATGGGGGAGTGCTGCCCCTAGCAAGAAACAAATAAGATCAATTAGTAAGGAAATCGCAGCCCATTCCTCAGCGTGGCCTCCACGGTTCTCTCTTCCCCAGGAAGGGGTACGGGGCAAGTCCTGTCCTTCAGAAGCTCACACTGTCCAGGGCCCTGTGCATAGGGAAGAGCCAGCAAGGCCCCTTATGGAGAGCAGATACACCGAACAGCCTCTCCCAAGCTCTCCATCGCCACGTCCCCGATCCTACCCCCCCGCGCCCCGGCAAAGCCCGATGCTGGAACACAGAGCTCCTCCGCCTCAGGAGGCTTCCCGTCCCCACGAGGCCGGTGGTAAGGGCGGCAGCCCCGCAGCGGGACCGCGGGACAGGCCGGGCAGCCTCGCTCCTCGGCGGAGAAAGCCCCCGGGCCGCCGCCCCCGCCCGGTACTCACAGTCCAGGTGCTTCTTCTTGGGGCCCATGACCTCGTGGGTCGTGGCCTTGCACACGGTCTTGGAGACGGCCGAGCCGGTCACGCTGTGCTGCGCCGCCGTGATGCGGTCGGTGAGGCTTTGGCCGGACATGGCGGGTTCGCTGGCGGCGCTGGAACCGAGCGCGGCTCCGCTCCCTCCTCAGGGGCCGGGACGGGAGGAGTCGCCGGAGGGATGGAGCTGCGCGGGCTCCTCACCCCGCCGTGCCGCAGGCGGCCCCCGCTCCGCCCTCAGGGACGGACCTGTCACCCGAGCACGGACCCCTCCTCCTCCTCCTCCCACCCCCCTCCCCCGGCCGCCGTCCCCTCCCCCTGCGCGCCCGCCCGGCCGGGGACAGGGACACGCACTGGGCGCCGCAGGAAAATGGCGGCGGCCGAGCTCCTCCTCGGGCCTTGCCGGGCCTCTCCCGCCCCACGTGACCGCCCGGCGCCACGCCCCCTGACACGCACCGCCCCCCCCGCCCCAAGCGCTGAGGGGCTCGGGGGGCGGGATCCCCTCCCGGGGCGGGATCCCTCCCTGGGCATCCCCTCCGCCTGCCATCCCCTTCCCTTCGGCGGCACCCCCTTCCCTGGGGCACGCTCTCCTGGGGAGGGTCGGCGGGCCCCTGTTTGGATTCCGGGCAGGATAAAGTTCTCGTGCGTGTGTGTGTGTGTGTGCGTTCGTGTGTGTGTGTCCGGGGTGTTCCGTCCCTGAAAGAAGTAACTTTGTATTTCTCAGCCTGGAAGGTTTTTGTGGAAACTCCTTTCGGTGTCACCTTAGGCAAAGAAAAGCGTAAAGGGGAAAAAAAAAAAAAAAATTCTGTTCTCAGGCAGCGAGGAGTCCAGAGCCGTCTGACTGCTGCGATCGGGCTTCTGTTCGGAGTTATTTTTATTTGAAAGCTCACCAAAAATGTCTTGAATGTACCTCACGGCCAGCATCAAAACATCGGTGGTTCTCAGGTCTTTCGTGATTAGCCTCCCACTGTTCTGCTATTCTGCTAACACTTCTCAGGGCTCTTGGGCTTAGTCGGTGGCTCTGTCCCTGGCAGCCAGGGATTTTGTACGAAGTTACTTGGTTTCTTTTCATAAAAGTCAGCTAAATGTTCCTTCACGTGCGTCCTCCAAGCCTGGTACCTACAGCTGTAAACCTGGTTATCCATATCCCAGTGGTGGACAGTGAGGAGCAGCTACCTGGAGTCCTCACCTCCTACAGTGCATTGCCGAAGTGCCGTCCCAGCCTCCCTCCCATCTGCAACTTCCATTACTCCTTACAACAGGGCTCTTCTCCTCCATTCCAAACACGCTGCAGCGAATAATACAGCAAAACCACAGGATTCCAGCAGACAAAAGTTCTTCCTCTCCCAGAAGTGCTTCCTGAGGAGTTGTCTTGTAACTGTCCCTCATCCATGAAGCCAATGAAATATTTATTAGGCAACTTAAAGAGCAGCAGTATACAAAAGATACTCAGCTCTGTCTGCTTGACTGGATGTATAAGTAGGATTATCTGTTTATAATGCGAAAGGAAAATTGGTGTCAGAGGAAGGACATCTGGCAAAACCTGAACCCAAATAATGTCATTTGTGTTTGTGTGTGTGTAAAGAGGGCTTGCGCATGTAGAACTTGATTCCTTCATAATGCCAAGCTCTTTGAAAGTACTGTTGTATTTGTATTTCTTGGCTCCTTCTGAACTGCTTTTGGAGTCCCAAGTATCCGTGCTGGGGAAATAAATCACAGACATATACAGCAGCGGACTCTGACATAAGACAGCTTTAGCATAAAGCTGCCCACCATGAGAACAGAAAGGCTGCTATAGGCTACTGATACAGCAACACACATTGCTGTGGTCTTCTTTTTATATTATTTCTAGATTATACAGTAAATCAGGGATATAAACAATTTTGACACTGTTGGTATTTTTCACACTAACTTCAGCTAGGAGCTGGATTTCAACAGTCCAAGTTGCCGTTTGGAGAAATTCCATGGAATTGGCCTAAGTAAATTAGGCTCCATCAGTTCTTCTCTGATGATGCCCGTTTTTTTCTCCAGGAACAGTGAAACTATCCAAATAGAGGAAGCTTGTGACTCTAGGAGTTACTGAGACCAGATTTGAACAAAATATTTCATTCCTATGGGACCAAAAAGTGACCTCTAGTCTTAGAGGTCCAAAACCAAAAATAAATTTTGCCTTTTTTTACAGCCCTTCATGTGCGCATAAACCTCACAGTTTTATTCCATGGTTAAAAATTCTGCTTGTTATGTTTGTTCATAAGCAGGACTAGGAGATAGAAGTTATGGGAAAATATATTTTGGTAATTGTTGCTTTTTAATTGCTTGGGAGACACTAGATACCATTACAGTGAGGAGCTTTAAGCTCTGTGATAGATAATATCTGAGCACCTCCCAAAGATTTGGAAATTGAAATCAAAATATTATCTCTTTTCCTTTCCAACCTGAAGAAAACAAGTTTGATTAGTTTATAACTCATTTGTTTTTGTTTGTGTGCCTGGGTGTGCTCGAGAATGAAAGGAGAAGGGAGTACATATCTGAAGAGAAACCAATGCAGATAGGAGTCCTATATTTAGTGAAGCAGCAAACTTAAACAACATTCTTTTCTCCTGTGAGAAGTTCTTCCTGGATCCAGCTCTTGTGAAAATGCTGCATCTTGTGTTCACAAGCTCCCCAAAATTGTCAGTATTTCACTGGCATCCAGCTATCCTGGAAGGACAAACAAGCTGACAGGGCCGTTTCTTCCCATGTGTATTGTGCAGTGCCGAAAACCCTGCCTCAGCATGGCCTCTGTAATTTATTATGTATATAATTTTCTTGCCATACTGTCATTTCTACTCGGTGAGGTGCCTGCCACACTGTAATGCCTGCAACCTGCCCCGGTGCTTTGGTGTTCCTAGCGCTGCTGGCATCCATGCCCTTCCTCCACACTTCATACTATTGCGTGCAATTAGGAGACATGTGGGTTGGGGCACTATTAATCAGAACCGGCTTCAGATTTAAAACAGGTGTTTGGGCTGAATTTCAGGCCTATTAGAAATCAGCCCTTCTGAGGCACAAAGCCAGTGAGACACAAAGCTGAGCACATGCTAATAAACTGTCACAGGCTCATTACCAAGGATTTGAGGGCATATGTGCAAACAGCAACAACAACAAAAAAAACCCAGCAACCATAATCTGGGAAGTGAACAGGGCTGGGGAAGAGAAGTTGCAGAGAGTGAACAAGTTTGAAATAGGGCTGGATGGCTCAAGAGCATGGTAAGAGTGATGAGGCAAGAAGGCAATGGGAAGGGAAAGCAGAGGCAGAGGAGCCACCTGCATAAGGTTGGGAAACAGTCTATCAGTGTTGTATAAATGATTTGGAAACACGTTACAATCCACATTTCACATGACCCATTTCAAGGATCACTGTAGTTTCATTTGCTCTTAAGGGCCATAGTATTTTCCCCAACTTTTCAGAAAAGGTGAATTTGATGTTAGCCCCAGGAAGTTAGCATCTGTTTGAGTTACAGACATAAAATATACAACAAGACAGCAGGAAATAGAAAACACCAGCTTCCCAAATGTAGCTCTCTGTGACATCTGCCCGTGTCTCTGGCCACCGTATGGTCCATTTTTTCATGCACCTCTGGCCGTGTAGAACTCCAGAGCAGCTGTATGGCTAGAACCAGGCCACTCACTGACCATATGCAGCAATCTAGGCTAGTGATGAACTTTTGGGTAGTCTAAATTTGCCCAGCCTAGTAGAAATCTGTCCATTTAACTCCAGGGTAATAATTTACCCAATGTTGCTTTTCTCTGACTATAGTAGGAATTCAATATGATTTGCATTACCATAGCAACTTCATCAAATAATTTTATGGACAATAATGAATTTTTTCTACTAACACCTCTAAGAAGATAAACAAACAGAAACTGGGGCATAGAAAAGTTGAAGTTAAAGTAGCACTTGTTAGTGGCACAGAGAAATGAAGCAGCCCAGGCACGTGCCAACAGAGGTACTGAAAGTGGCCAGATTGCATGGATGGGGGAAAAGGAGGCAAAATGATTATTGAGGACTGCTGGAATATTGCAAAATAATCAAAAAACAAAATGGAGTTAGAATACGTTTTAATCAATACCCCTCTTCACTATTCCAGATGCGGTTGTCCACAGGTTTTCCTTTTGCTCATCTTGTATCCAGTTTGTATGAAATGATGTATCTGATCCTTCAAACACTTACTACTCGGCTCCTTCCTTTCCTAATGATCATTATTCCATGTTTAAACCCATTTCAAATACGTCACCCTCTTTCATCCAAATATCCACCTTGAGCCTATGCAGAATTTTCCTGCTGTAACAGGAGCATTCAGCTATTGCTCTGCAGTCCTCTTATGTCACCCAGTTTTCTTCAAGCTTCTCACTGTCCTCACATCTAGTCCAAATCTTGTTCTGGCAGATAAAGCCAGCTTCCTCAAGTCCATGGTGAATCAGAGATCTCTTCCCTAATTCTCTTCCCTCTTTCTGGAAATAGTGACAGCTTTCATGTTTCCTTTGTTCTTTTCACATTTCCTCTTTTGTAATGCCAATATCCAACATCCTTCCTCATACGCACTATTCTGAGCTCTGCAGCTTGTGTCACCTTCTCATGAAGCTCCAGTTATCAAGTAGTCAACGTCCCTTTGGTGTTCTGTTCCCCAAAAGGAAGTTGACTTTGTCAAGGAAGAAGGCAGCTGCCCGAGAGCTAACGTAATTTTGACATGAGAAAAGCATGTGGGAAGAGAGAAAAATGAGTCAGTACTATTTCACAGGAGGGGAACAATCAGAACTGATTTTACTGCTTTCACTTAGGAGCAGGATATCTGGGTAAGAGCTCCCATGCCATATGAGAGCATCTAAGTGGATATGGAAAAAAAAATGATGCTTCTGAATTCGTTTGTGTGCTAGAACACCTTTCTCCTTGGCCTGACACAAGACTTGCACGTTGCAAAATTGATGGTGTCATTAACACTATAAGGAGGATTTTTACCTGACCGACAAATGCATGCAACAAATGTCTTCCAGCGTGAGAGGAAGGAAGCAAGCTCCCTTACATTTTGTTCACTCTTGCCAGTGGAACTGTCACACACTGACACCTCTGAATAGCGAGAGGCCTGGTGTCCCCTGTGTCTTCCATGCATTGCCCATCAGCAAGAATTCCTAATGCACTCCTGCTGCTCTTTCATACCATGTTTTTTCACACATCCTTTTTTGGCAGTGGGCATTCTCACGGCAACTTGCTCCAGATACTGCACAAGGGAAATCAAACCTTACAACACAGCTTTACCAGCATGATAAGGGCACCCATACACTTCCCTAAAATTTCTGGAGACTGTGTATCATACAGGGAAAAAAAGTGGCCCCATCCCAGCTCGTCACACTTGTACTCATTCCTTCCCCCCAGTTTGATGTTGAAAACTAGGCCCTTGCTGCCAAATACTTCTCCCCATCGTTGCAGGCTGGCTTGTGAGACTTAGCAGGAGACAGCATTTGATAAGAATCCTTCTCTGGGCACTTCTGAGAGGGTACTGTCATTCATTTCACTCCCCTGCCAGTTCACAAGCACCATGCCAACAGGGTGAGTGCAGGAGGAACTGCATTTCTTTTGGGCTCCCGTAACTCAGAAGCTGCTCCTATAATTTTCTTCAGTCACCTTTGAATCAAAAGCAAGCAGAACATACTTCGATCCCAAAGGAATATTTTTTAAGGAAAGTTACAAGCAAACAAACATTGAGGGTGACAAGGAACCAACCACTTTAGCCTGCTGCCAAGCTATAATTGGTACTTATGCTCACACTCTTGCACACACATACGTGCAGCAGAGCTTAATCGATTCCCTCATTAATGTTGAGGCACATGTGCTCATGCTCTATGTCTGGGAAAGCTTTACACCCACATGAATTTTGATGTGGAGCTGAAACAAAAATGTTGATGCTGGCAATGCCAGCTATAGAGAGTAAATAGCTGAGTCCTGCCAATGCCGACTTGAATGGGGCTTCTCACCCAGAAGAAAACCTATGTGTGAGAAGTATTCTCACGACTGGGTCTGTGCAGCAAAAGTAAATCCTGGTTCCCTCCTCAAACAAATAAATCCATTTATGCCAGTGAGTTGGTTTCAAGCCTTGTATAGGTAGGTCCCACTCCTGGTCTTTATGTGAGATCTGAATCTTGCGCATTGAAGTGAGTCAGGCTATCAGTGTTTGGCTCTATGCTTCAGGGGTCAGTGACTGCATTTACACGTGGGCAGACTTCATGCTGATTAAGTCAAACTGCTGCACTGAAAAGAACATTAACTATATGCTTCCCAACATTCTGATGGTGTATAAAATATTCTGGATCTTAAAATCGATAGAGGATTTATCCTAATTCATTCCAGTAACACAGGAACATAAAACATGAATTCCATTCAGTGGAATGGAGCAAATGCATAGAAAAAGAAATTAACTGGAATTTAAAATTGCTTTGTTTGTCAGGATCTGAGAAGCAAAGAATTGCAGGTAATACTCCTCCGTCATCCTGTGTTTCCTAGCTTTATTTCTCAGAGGTCAAAAAGCAGTACTTTCTGAGCAGCAGCGGTGCAGGCTTGTCGTGATAACGTCCTTCAACCACACCCCCTCGTCTAGAAGTGATTGGATTATATGTTCTGCTTGTTTCCTCCACCAAGGCCAGAGACAGCTGCAGACCAGATGTGAAGAGCAGGGATGCAGTGCTCTCTTCACAACTATATGTCAGCACCCACCTCTCACCAGCTCAGTGGCCTTGGGGAGATCCCACAGTGAAGGGCCAAATGCAGGAGAATGCACACTCACAGTTCCGCCTCAGGTCGTGCCTTCTCTGCGACTCCCCACTGCTTGCAGATGGAGTTGAGGTGCCAGATGGAGGATGAGGTGATATGCTGGGAATAAGGCAATTGTCAGGACTACAGCAGTGGAGTGGGAGAGGGGCTACAAGAGTGCTAAAATTGCCTTGGTAACCTCCTGGTAAATCCATATGGGTTTAAAGCTACAAGAGACTCTGGCAACAAACTGCTGTGACTTCAGATCATAAGTCGCCCACTGTGTTGGAAGTCATGTGATGTGGATATTTCCACTGGCAACTGGCTGCAGGCCAACAAATTCACTTTCCATGGATCACAAAATCACCTAAAAATTTTTTACTGGCCACTTTTTTTCTGAATGTCGAAGCAAAAAGTGGTAGAGGGTCTGTGTTTTCTAATGCATCCACCTATCCAGTTCTCTTTGGACCACTTCTGTGTGCCTTCACTAATCAGTTAAGCCCTCCCCTGCTTTTTTATACAGCGTCCCTTTTCATTGGAAAGCCAGACATGTTGGCAGTACTTGCTACCGGAAGAATAAAGAAGGAATAATGATCCGAAAGAAAGTATTATACTCTCTGAAATTGCACTGGGATATTCTCAAGTCAAACTAACCTTACATGTGTTGGTATTCACTTGCAACATTCTCCAAGAGAGTCTGTTCATTGATAAAGATTTTATGCATTGCAACAGCCGAAACCTAGGAAGAACTACAAAAGCAAGACACTGATGAACATTCTGTGTTTTTTACAACCAGTATTTTTTAACCCTTATAACCAAAAAATCAGCAAATGATGAGGGGCAAAAATCGGTATCAGATGCATTGAACTTATTAAGATTAGATAACACAGTTGAAGGAGGGAGGAAAAGATAAGGAGTTTGTGCAACATCTTGTTGACCTGAAAGATCAGATGCCTAAAAGAATATTTTACTAAAGGTAGTTGTAAAGAAAACAGTAGTGTAGGCAGGTAAAACCGCAGATCAAATACTTTGCAAGTCCATATTTCATCAAACGCAGTATGCTTTCAGATGCCAAGTTCTGTTCCTATTGAATCTGTGGCAAAATGCCCACTGACTTCAAACAGAATAGGTTTTGTCCCTGCAAGCTATGAGTATGGCCAGCAATACCAATTCAGAATAGAAATAAATTGTGTAGGTGAGGAGTAGGGAGTTGGTACTGCAAATGTACTGCCTGCTTGATCTTAATTCTTTTATTTTCAAATTAACCAAACCCTTTTACTCTTGGGGCATTATATCAATCATTGGGCTTTTTAGGTCCACAATATTTTAAAGCCTGTTGGCTGGAATGATTAATGCTAATAAATTTTATTAGTTTATATTAGTAATACTTCTAAAATAGTTAGCCTAAATGTTCAGAAGGATTAGAAACATTCTTTTCAGAACAGGGCTTTTTGGTATTGCAGCAAGTCTTGTTCAGTAAAGGTCTTTAACCTTGGTATTGCTATTCTCTTACCTTCTCCTCCATTCCATGACATTCTTTTCAGTGAAAAGTTTATCAAAATCTATATTCTTAAGCCTTGTCCTGAAAGCGGATTTGATAAATCTTTGTAATTGTTTGACATCTCTTAGTGTTATGGCATGTGTCTGAGCCTGGGTCTGTGCATGGATGTGAAAATGAACAGTGGAAGACAAACTACTGAACTTCTTTTGCAATTAAGTAATTTTGCGTCAAAAGAAGTAAAATTGCCAGCAGTATATCTGTAGTATTTTAAAATCAGACAAAAATAGGATTGCTGTATTCTTTAATTAACACAGCTGAAAGTTAGCCAAGTCGACTTTGGACACAGCAGGAGACGTACAGTTTGTCCTGATTTTGTGGGGAATGAAAAAAATGTAATAGTTGGCACATGAACTAACTGGGCTAACTCAAAATGTTACCAAAACATGTTCAACTAGATCAAATATGGTGCTTTAGCAGAGATTAGCCCACACATTTTAACGGAACAGAAGAGCACAGTTTTAAAGTCATGTGTTACTGAAATAAACAAAATCTAGAGAAACGAAATCAGTGACATGAAAATTTTGAGGAAAACTACTTACATATTGAAATCAGTAAGATCCTTTGGCCAAATCCTGGTATTTTTACTGACACAGAGTAACATTATCCCCTACAAACTGTTTTGTTGATTTGGGAATCCAGTCTTTTATGGCAAATGAAATTTCAAGATGTTTCAACTGGATCGAACATTTTCAATTGTCAGGATGTTAATAACCACCACTTCTTAATTTCTTAATGTGCCCAGTTGCATAAGATGGGTTTTGATGAAGTTAGAGATATAATATTAACATGGGGTAAATTGTTTATTAATGGTAAACAAACATCAATGGAGTAAACATCTTATTAGTGCTTACAAAATCTAGCCTAGATGTAGTTCTTGCCTGTATGTGATGGAACTGCAGTGTCTTACTAAGCAGACACTTTCCTGTGGAAATTTAACGGCAGAATTCTCTCACTTTCAAATGCACAACCTTAAGAAAAGATGCCCTCAAGAGTCATTAAAAACTTATGAAAAGTCCAACAAGAAAACCTCTGATGAAACTAGATGTGGGCTTCAAACCAGTCCTGTTACTAAAAGGTAAAATGGGTTCTTCCTGAGCTAATGAGAACTGAATCCAGAGAAATTCCTTGAGGAGGGGCATTGCTACCTTCCTGGCAAAGTTTTACTGTTTTAAATTGCAGTTCAAATTCCTGCCAGTAAGGTGAAGAGGATATGTATTAAATTAGTTCATGTGGCAGTTGCTCTCACTGTTCACTCCTTCGTAGACAGCCCAGCCCTGTTTGGGAGTGACACTGGCCCCTGTGCTAGAGGGCTATGTGCAGACAGCTACCAAATTTACATTTAGTGGCCCTTGCAGTCCTCAGATTTTTTTTTCTTCAAGAACCGAATTATGAAGATTGCCTCATTCCCAGGTGTGACATTTCATAGCTTTAGAAGAATTAGTTATCAGAATAACTTTTCTAAATTGCCTCATAGATTACATCTCTTAGTGTTTCTCTAATCCAGATCATTTTGTTTCCTAGAAAGTACAGCTCATAATTTTGTAGGACTGACTTTTCCTTGCACAGATGCTTTGCCTGTTAAAAAACTTTCCTTCAGAAACCACAGTATAACGGGAGCACCCTTAGGCTATAGTTCCTAAATTTGGGCTTCTGATCTTTCATGAGTTTGTAGTAGTCCTGAGTGAGGTTGTGATCATAGCCAAAATTAAGTAAGCTAGATAGTCACAGGACTGTGAGCCAGTCTGAAGGGGAACTTGCAACAAGAAGAATTACTCAAAAGTCAACTGGAGCACACCTTTCTCTTTTACCAGCTTCCATCTTTTTGAGACTTTGATGATTATACACATCAGACTGTCTATAAGATGTATCCTACAGTTACAGTGGGTGATGATTATTATAGCCCACGCATTTCACAGACAATAAACACCAAGACAGGAGGCACAAAGGCAAGAAGGGCCCCAAAGTTTAAAGGGTAATGCAGAAATCTACCCTTTCCTCAAGTCAAGGTCAGTGATACACTTTGCAGGACACTCCACAGAGCTGTGACCTCTTTAGGCAAGACACAACTGTTGGGCATCCTTCCTCAAAGATCCTCAGATCTCTTTTCTACACTGGCCCCATATCCCTTTAGTGGGAGGAGGCAGGACAGCTCAGTCACCCACAGACCCTCTGTCACTTGTCCCTGATACATACTCTCAACAAAAGCAGAATCCATCGAGGTTCTTTGGTAAACAAAGGGATATGTGGAAGCACTTGTCTACTTAGAGACTTAGAGACTTTGTATGAGTAGAGGGAGCAGTGTTGAAAACAAAGGCCTAATTCCAGTGCTCCTGAAAAAACATCTGGCCAGCACTGTCTCTTAAAAAAACAGACAGCAGGAATGTAAACATGTGTTTGGCCAGTAAAGAAGTCGTTACATAAATGCTAATTATGAAGAGGATTTCCCATGTGTACAGGGCTTTTGACAGAACTTTGATCCCATGCAGGACACAAGCCTCAGGAGTCACATGCTCTGCTTTAGAACTATGCCGACACTTCTCTGAACCCTAAGAAGCTGTAAGGACATTTGCTGTAGCACAGGATCAGAAGAAGTTTTGATGATTGAAAATGAAGTTTGCACAGCATCGTGCTGAAGCAAGTCCCGGTTTAATTAAATAGTTCATTGGTCAGAACTTGTGAATATCTAGCTGTAATGCTTGGATGGCCCATGCATGACAAAATACTGGGGAAAAAATTCTAATGAGCTGCCCAAACTCTCTTGTTCCCCAGAATCTAGCTGAAACCAGACAAAAGAACCATCTATCTCACCTGCTCAGCAAGATATTATCTTCTCTCGGGTGCCTGCCTTTGGTCTCCCCTCACCTCCTGCACCTTCCCAGAGGTCTTTATAATGCTAGTACTGCAATTCAGGCTACACCTACAGAGCACACTACAGCATGTAGGTGTAGTAACGAGAGGGATTGCTGAGTGAGAATACCTACAGTGTGGACTGCAACCCAGCTAGTTTGTTCACTGTATGGACTAAACATACTCCAAGGTCTTCTGTATCCTTCCTGACATTTCTTCCCTCCTGTTCTTGCTTCCTATGCCTTTCTCTTCCTTCCCTCTCCTCCCTTGCCTTCCTCCCAAAATTTTTTTCCCCTCAGTCTTCTTGAGGCATTAATCTTGACTTGCTCTCTTCTGTTCTCTTGGGACACACTTTTTAAAATAGGATGCATTGAAAGTTGCTTTTCCTTTAATGAACATCAAACAAAATAGTTAACAAAGGCCATATATTTGCATTAGAAAGGGCAATGGAGTAATTACATTTTTGCTTGTATGGCTGTAAGTTTCTTCTCTTTATTTCCAATGTTTTGAACTGTTACAATCTGACTTTCATGCTTTCTTCCTCCACAATCAGGAGAGATTCAGGTTAAACTGACCTTTCCAGAGGGATGGTGAGATTCTCACGTGGGTAACATGACTCCAGGCTCCCACAGAGATCACAAGAACGGGGAAACCTTAGGCTTTCTTTGCTGTGAATAGTGCCATTTAGCAAAGGGAATGACTCACCATGTCCAAAGTGAAGCCTGTCCTCAGACTCTTGGGGTGAAGGCACCAGAGGACCAATTCAATAATCAGCTTGTGGCATTGCTTAAGCAAACAATGTGACACTCCTCTTCTCCTGCCACTGCGGCTACCCCTACCTCATGCACTGCCCTTGTTCATGCAGTGTTTGTGCTGCTGGGTGATGAATCTGACCAGGGAACTAATCTGACAAAAAAATACCTCTGGTGCTTTCTCAACCCTTTTTTTGCAGAGTTACTTTTTCAGTTGGATCAGAGATCCCTGTTCCAATTTGTGATGTGGCTCCAAAGTCTGTCAGCAGAGTAAAGGTGATGAGAGGTGTGAATGTACAGGCAAGAGTGAGAGTTTAGGGATATGAAAACCATAGGTCTTTGGCAGTCCAGTAACAGAATATTGAACCGTGCTTTGGGACTGAAACTTTCTGTTTGCCTTGCCTGTTAAACTCGTATGTCATGTGGTGCTCTATAAATAATGGCCTTTGAAACTATAGCAAACCTATTTTAAAAGAGAAACACAGTTACTGAATTTCCACTGTGATTTATCTTCCAGCCCTCCTCCCTTCCCAGTTCCCTGTGGCTGAACCACTCATTAATGTATTTCACAAATGCGAAACAGAATACTCTACTGCTTTCCCCTCCATTCTTAAATAAAATTGTGAGAATCCAGCCTTTCAAAATGACTAAGAAAGGCAACAGGACTTCTGCTCAGGAAGAAAGGGAGATATCTGTGTTTGAGGCTTTAGGGGGTTTCACATAGCGAGAAAGAATTGAAGCCTCTAAAAACCAGAATTCTTAAGTGACCTTTTAGTTGAAGGAGTGTTTTATATATCAGAATTTCTGCCTATGTCCAAGGGGCTGTATAGGAGTTGTGTACTGGCATCAGAGAGAGTTTGTAGTCAGAGGGTAAATGCACACCTTGACTTAGTTAAGGTATTAATGCTGAAAATAGCATTTTATTCCAAGCAATAAAATATGAGCTACAGTTCTCAAGTTGACAAAATTTAAAGCATACTTATTTGCAGTAAAAATCTGCCTCTGAAGTAGGACATAATAGTTTGTTGATAATATTGATTCTGAAATAAACTCAGTGGTGTCAGAGGTGCAGCTTTTCCAAGAAGATGATTCTGTGAGCGCCATTGGTACCCACAGAGCAGGTGATAAATTAGGCATCCTTGATCTCTGGCTTCTAGCCACATTACCTTTTTTGTAGTGATGTAATAACAAGCTCCAAAAAGGTGTCAAAACCCCAGCTGTATTTAATATTTACTCACAAGTTTTTGTCACAGGCAAGCAGGATTTTTTGATGTCTTTGACACCCAGGAAAGAAGGATGACTGGGAGACCTATAAATCTCAAAGTCCTGTCTCAGGCATAACAGAGTGAAGGAGAGAAAATTATGACAACGCAGCATCTACATGGTCAAAGTACTACAGTTGTAATAACAGTCCAAATAACCTTGTAAAGCTAAGGAGTAAACACTATTATCTCCATACAGAAGCTTGCCAAAGGTGATATGGCCTGGAATTTAAGTAAGATAGAATTCTTCAGTTCCTCGACAGAAACTAACAAGAAGTTGCAAAGTAAACCTGTAGCAGAATTAAGAATAGATACTGTGTGTCTTGCTGGAATTCAAACCCACACCACCTCACAACCATCAGAATTTCCTGTCCAAGAGATGGCTGGAAGCTACATCAAAATCTGGAGTTTATTCTGTTGTTGCTGCAGGGTGGACCAGTTGTCTCCTGCAATTTGTCCTTTGCTTTCCATGTCCCTGAAAAGAAGTAATCTTTGTTTCCACTTCTGATGGTAAACCGCAAGTTAAAACAAGCATATTTTTCCTTGAATGCCAACCAGCTATTATTATACAATTTGTTATCAGATCAAAGCAAACATGACCTTAGCCCTCGGACAGTGTACCATAGCGCCATACCTTTCACATGGAAAGGAGGAGGAAGAGGGAGGAGAATACATACCCTGCTTTGCTCTCCAGATGTGACTGCAGGTATTTTAAACTGTAATTACGGAGCCAGCTTAGCTCTTTGGCTTTCAGACTGCTGGGATGTCTTGCCTCCTCAGTCTATTTCTGGGTGCTGTAAATATTGCTGTTCATGTAGAGGGAAATAACTGAGCCACAGACCTGCTGGCTAATGACTCAAAAATGTGAGGACAGATAGAAGCCATACCCATTTCTGAAGTCCCTTGCTCAGCAAATCAGGAGAGATTGATGCAGCCTTTATACCTTTGCAATAGTCCTTGCTGCACCTGAGGGTTCACGCTGTGACAGGTGTCCTTCCTCAACCTGCCCCTTTCTGTGCCTTGCGAGAAAGACAGACCAGAGCTCAAACTTGCCACCTGTAGGAAGCCTTTGCCAAGAACAGAGGATACTTTCCCAAGCTGATAGCTCTGTTGTTGACATTTGCAATTCTTTGCATTTTACATTAAAGCCCACCTTCTGGAATTGAGGGGTTATGGGAGAAATTCAACTTTTGTTTATTTGTTTGGAAGGTTTCTGGTGTTCAGGTTTGCAAAGAAAGGGCTTCTGAATTCAGGGCTCAGAAGTCAGGAGGAAGGGTAACCCCTCTCCGCCATTGCTACCTATAGGAAATGGTGCAATTTTTAAGCAAATCTCATGGTAATGAAATCTGAGTCATGATGTTTTAAGATCTGCTGATAGTGTCTCTTTTAATGTCCTTTGCATAGTCCCACAGACTCTTTCACATCTAGTCACAGACCCAACATACAGTTTGTGCTGTGTAACATAAGCACAACAGGTTTTCTGATCCCTGCTTGCATCTCAAAAGTCATGTCAGGTAGTCACTGCTTGCACTTCCACAACTACTTATCTTCCTTTTGAGCAAAGGAAGAGCTTTAGGCCAATGTGGATGGCACATCCCACAGGTGGTGGCTTTTCCCTACTTTCCTCAATACAGTGTTTTCATCAGCATTAAAAGTGAGCTCAGTACACAGCACTGCTGTTCTTAAAAATGGTTCTTTCTGTAAAGCTTCAGCTCAGCATTGTTTGGGCTCAGAAGATGATCCCCTTTTCACATGCTGCTCACACTTATTATTATAGCATTTTGAACAATTACAGAGTATGTTACACACTAAGTTATCCCTCACAACACCCATCAGAGGTGCGCAAATTACCCTTCCTTTACTGACATAGAAAACAAGACATGGAGATAAAGGTAATATTCTTCTCTTTGTTTTTGTTTCTGGAAAAGAGTCAAATTTATTAAATTCTGGCTGAATGTAGGGGAGAAAAATCAAGATGAGGGGAGCCTGTTAAAAGCAGCTCTGCCACAACCTTTGGAGATCAGGTGTCTGTGAGATCCCGGAGATAAAAAAAAGAGGTAAGAGGGGGCTTTGAGATGAGATAAAGTTTCCATCAGTCTGAGTTGAAGGTTACAGTTTCTCACTGCAGAAATACGAGGCAGCGAGTGACACTGAATTTTTGAGGAGCCTCTATTTACAGGGACAGTAAGGTGGCTACATGAAGTGACAGGGCTTCAGACTTCATTTGATTCAAGTGGACCTTGAGATGAGGAGCCATTGGTAAAGAATGGGGAACAAACACCATGAACAACAGAATGGTGGAAGGTTTGCTTGACACCTGCTATGGTTTAGTTAACAACACCAGTGAGCCCTCCCTGCTCTTGCTGCAGTTGAAGTGTTCCTGGCTCTCAGAGGAAAAGGTCAATCCATTAGGAAAGAGAAAATTGAATTGATTAAATCAAACAGAATTTGGAATGCATTCATAAAGACTGTAACTCCCAGTGAACAAGATATGTAATCCAAGTATGGGGGGGGTGGGGAGGGCAAAAACAGGGCTTTTAACTTAATAGGAAAACTATATTCTAGTGGGAATGTCAGAGTGATAGAGAGGTATCATCCCCTCACCCTTAGAACAAGGAATTTCTTGAGGGATCTGGATGGGATTCCCCAAGAGAATTATGAATTCTATGTTAGATAAAGCAACTCCTATACTTAAAAATCAACTGAAGGAGTCTCTAATACAACTAGTACCTGGCAAAAAATGTATGTTCTTTCACTTAAATTTGTGCCACAAACTGATCTCCCTCTATCCAGGTACCTGTCCTAGGCTCCAGTTCCTGGAAAAGGAAGGAGGTGCCCTCTATCCATCACCTATTTAAGACTCAGTTGACCTACCACTGTCATTCCAAAGGAGCAGAGAGAAATACATTGTTCCTTTGAACTCTGTAATTCTGTAAATTTGTTTGGGATTTAGAAAACAAGGTGATAGATGTTGTCTAAATGTCAGAGACAAGATAGATAGGTGCTCCTTCCTTAACCTATCATTTTCTTTTAAAGTCTCCCCACCTGTTTCCTGTCTTCTTGCTCCTTGTGTTAATTGTGGGCTTTAGAGCTAAGACCCGCTGGCATTTACAGCATGGACAGCCCTGTGGCCAGGATCCCTGACTCCTCAGCCCTACCAGAACTGCACTGGTCACAGCGTCAAGCTCTCTTGAACACACATGCAAAGAGAGTCCAGTCATCACTCATGTAGCTCTGTGCTTTCACTCCCTATATCCAGGACAGTCATTACCCAAGGTGTTCTGTCCTGAGAGTGATATTTCTTCTTCTCTTCCTGTTTTCTCATTCACTGATTTTAGTTAGCCTGGTATCCAATCCAATTTATATTCTGATATAATCCCTCTGATCACTGTAGACAAAAAATGGAAAAATCCCACTCAGGCAAGGAATTTTTTTACAGTAAGGGTGGTGAGGCACTGGGACAGGTTTCCCAGAGAAGTTGTGGCTGCTCCATCTCTGGAAGTGTTCAAGGCAGGCTGAATGGGGCTTGAGCAACCTGATCTAGTAGAAGATGTCCCTGTCCATGGCAGGGGACTTGGACTAGAGGTTCTTCAAAGGTCCTTTCCAACTCAAATCATTCTATGATTCTATGGTTCTATAACAGAAATAAGTTCATAGAGCAGCTCATCAGCATAATTATGCCTTCTTTTGCAAAATGTGGGCTAGCATACATTTGGATAAGGCTTGTCAGGCTGCATTCCCTCTTTCTGCTCCCACAGAACTTCTTCTTGAGGCTGCACTTTTCCACTCACATTTTTATTTACTTTTGTCCTAACTAAGACCCCATCAACACTGTAGGGCCTTCTCAGCTACCTCCTTCTGGCCTTAGCCAAGCCAGCCAGTTGTGTTAACAGGAGGACTGAGCTTTTCTGATCCCCCCAGTTGTGAGATTTCTCTTTGTCTGTCTTTTTGCCCTTGAACAGAATAACACTGCTGTTCCAGCAGTTTACCAGAGTGTTGGTGCTGCTGAGAGTCCTTTGCTCTTTATGCCTTTCCACTTTTAAGTTCTGAACCTTTTGTTGCCATCTCTTTCCTTCTTTTCAGTCACTGCTCCCTGTAGTCCTTTGGCTTCTCCTTTTCTTTGCCTTCTCTGTTTTTTCATCCCTCCTTAGTTTCTGAGGGAGTGCTTTGATGGTGTTTCAGAGTTGGGCTAATCCCCATCCGTAAAACCCAGAGACAAAAGAGACAGTGGCCGAGCTGTGTTGGGGTAGTCCCCCAACCTAAACCACTTAATTCTGGCTGCTATTACATTTGATATCTACCTTCAGTCACTGTTGGAACCCTATCACTTTTCCAGTCACTGCTAATGACTGATGAGGTGCCCAAGATGAGCTATTCCCTGGGTCATATAACTCACACACTGCTACTGATCTTGTTAACATTAGATTTTGGTGAGTGCAGTTGAATATGCTGCCTCGAGATCTCCAAAATGTGTTTTTCAACAGATGCTAATCCTGAGCTACCAAAAAACCCATAGGTACAGGAAAGGCAGATCATGTTCTGCAAATCATACACTGGGATCTAGCCAAAGTACAAAAGAAACTAAACAAAAGCCTCAGCCAGGACTTTGAAGGTAAAACTGTGCAAAATATTTGCTTCTGTTAAAAATACTCTGAGCTCTTTTTTTCATGTGTCTATCTCCCTGCAAAATCATTTGCCTCTACAGCCTTTTTTCCCCTAACTTTGGACACAAAATACGTACTGTGGATGGCTGCCAAAATGGTGAGGTAGCTTCTCTTAAAGAAGGTTCTCCTCACTTAAAGAGGACATCTGGGCATTATCGGTTGGATTTTGTCACACAGTGAGAGGAATATAAGATTTTTCTGCTTCCCTAGTGGTACAGTCTCGTGTAATACTTCAAGCAAACTTTGTTTTCACTGTTTTTTTTCAAAAGTGCCTGTGTTATGAGCCAGCCAGAAAACTAAAGCCAGGCTGGTTATCTCATACAGCTTACAACACTATTGAGGAGCCATTTCCCTTGTGGCTAAGATTTTTCAAAGATATGGATAATCTGAGTGCACTAAAATCTTTAATATTTGAGTGGCCTCTGCGAAATATCTCAGAAAGTCTGTTTTTGGAAAAACTGTGCTCCTCATCTGTAAAACTGAGTCTTTTTCAGTTGTCCCAGTGTAAATGGGCAGTAACAAAAATCATAGACTCTTTTGAAAATCTTGGCAAAGTTATTCTGTACATTTTAAAAGAACCTGAAAACTTGTTTGTATTATTAGAATCTACCCGCAATAATCCTGAACCCTTCTCAGACCTGTCTTATTTAGATGTGGATTTAGGCAAGCAAATAAGAATGCATTTATCATGGAAATTGGGAGCACTTCGGCAGAATTATCAATGCTGACTTTAGCTTATTTCCTGAGGTAGACATGAGTAGTGTCTTCCCTCCCCCATTAACTTTCTAGCTCCTCAATAAAACATTATAGAGAATTAGATTCTTTGTTGCCAATTTGAACAGGAAACATTTAGTGCTAGTGAATAATAAGTATTTCCCATATGCAAATTTGCTCATTTGCTGCCCCTAACTTCTCGTTAAGGGAAAGGGTCATTTATTTTGCTTAAAGCTTTTCCTGGGAGCTATTCAAATTAACAAGATGCTAAGTGGTTTACTGAGGAGGGTCTGTAATTTCCTCAGCTGGTACAGCTGGAAAATCCACATTTATTTATTCTCTGCTCAGAAATTATTTGGACAGAGGCATGTACTTGCTATGTAAATACATTGTTAGTTTCTTGGCATGTATCATCATGTGGGTCAGAGTTAAGAAGGTTAATGAAATATTTAAAGTGAATTTTTGCATAGTATTTTTTTAGCTCTGCAATGGATAAACCACAAAACTAAGAGCATGTTTGTGTAAGATATTTAATCGGTTGTTTTCATCCTACAGAGTGTATAGAGGCTATTATCAAGATGTTCTTATACCACTTGAATGAGACTATGCTCTTCATAAACATTCTTTTAAAGGCAAATTTGAAATTCACTTGTAAGGTTGTATTGCTCTAGTAATGAGCAGCAGAGCTGATGTCTCTCTGAGTTTGCTTTAATTTATGCCAGAGGCCAAACTGGCTGTCGTTGCTCTTGGGCTTGAGCTTTTTAGTGGAGGCGCACCTGTTTCACCCCCATAGTTCCAAAAATCAGTGGCGCTCAAGGGGTCTGAGTATGTCGTGTATAATAGACAGTATTTCTGACTAGCTCCCCTGGTCTGAGACATCCAGACCAAGGCATTATGTAATGTTGACTTTTTTCTCCATTTCCCTGCAGAACTCCTCTAGCAATGGAATTTCTTCAATGTCATCAAAAGAAGTCAAACCCAGATGTGGACTGTGCCTGCTCAGTATGTCAGAAGTGAAACCAGCTTTCTGTAGTTTCCCATGCTGCAGTGAGAGAAGGATTAAAAACTAAGGTATTTGAACACTATGAAATTACCCACAAATGGAGCAGTGGATGTGTTCATAAAGACTCTTTGCAAATAAAAAAAAAAGTCACTATTTGGATACAACAAGGCTTGAAAATAAAATGCCAAGGTCAAATAGCAGCTGTACCCGCTGGAGCTGGAACTGAAACAATCCGATCCACTTAATTTGCTACTTAATAAACAAGAGTTCGACTGATAAGCCTTCCTAGCTTTGTGGTAGATACAAAGGCACTCCAGAGTGGCTTTACAGGAGCAGGCTATACTGGTGGAACATGGCAAAAGTTTCACTTTTTTCTAAGGAGTGGGTTTGGCATCTGCTGTACAGGTTGTACAATCATAAAATCATAGAATGGTTTGGGTGGGAAAGGATCTTTAAAGATCATTGAGTTCCAACTCCCCTGCCATGAGCAGGGACGTCTTCCACTAGGTCATGCTGCTCATAGCCCCATCCAACCTGACCTTGAATGTTTCCAGGGATGGGGAATCTACCACCTCTCTGAGCAATCTGTGCCAGTGCCTCATCACTCTTACAGTAAAGAATTTCTTCCTAATATCTAATCTAAATGCTTCCTCTTTCAGTTTAATGCCATTTCTTCTGGTCCTGCACTACATGCCCTCGTCACATCTCCCTCTGGCTTTCTCCTAAGCCCCCTTTTACTGGAAGGCTGCAATAAAGTCTCTTTGAAGGCAGAACAAGCCCTTCCCTCCGCCTTTCCTTACAGGAGAGGTGCTCCAGCCCTCCAACAACTTTTGAGGCCCTCCTCTGGTCCTACTCCAACAAGTCCATGTCTTTCCTCCACTGAGGACTCCAGGGCTGGACATAGTACTTCAGGCAGTACTTCACCAGAGTGGAGTACAGACATGAGGCTCACCACTACAAGCCAAACACATAGTCTGAAAAACACCACAGAGTCTAGATTTCTGTTTTATTTCCATCCTGCATTTAGAGGCAGAAGCTGCTGTCTTCAGCGAACTTGTCATTTGCAGGATGAGAATGATATGGGACAAGCCTCTTGATCCCATTTCTACTACAGTAAAACTGAAGCAATTCTGACGGGACTGTTGGGATGTTTTGCCATGGGTGAGCACTTTTGGGCATTTACCTGTTTATTTAGTCCCTTCAGCAGAATCTCTGATGTTAACAGCAACCAAACATGGCCCCAGCTGGCCAGTTATTAGATAAAGAAGATAAGATTGCAGTTCTGGGCAAATTTGACACACACAGCACCACTGATCTTCTCACAGCGATACAGTGTAGAAAGATAAACTGTCCTGATTTTAACAGTATAGGAGCCAGGCATCTGAGACAGAGATGGTTTCACTTAGGTACTTTTAGAGGCATCACAATCTATTTGTTTGATTGTCATTTATCTTTTAAAAAATTGGAAATCAGCTTTCTTCTTTGTAGCAGCAGAGAATTTTTCATCATTTTCAGCAAAAATAATATAAGACATGGAATCTTGAACAGATGGTTTTCTTTGGAATATGTGTCAGAAGTTGAGTTAATGGGTAGCAACAACAGAAATTAAATAAAATTCTACCTGAAAGAGTGGACAAAAGGCTTTGTCCTGCTAAGACTCATCTTTTATTCACCTTATGTAAGACTTTTGCAAGTTCTCCAATCTCTTTTCCAGGATAAAAGTAAACCACATTTTACAGACAGACATAAGCTCCTCTTAAACCTTCTGGAGTCATCATAAAAATTGAAAGAATGACATCAGCCTTAAAAATATCCACCTAGATTGTCAGCTGAGAAGCATGTTGTTAAGACCAAAAATTTGCCCAGCAAATTTGCAAATTCTGGTGATTTGTATTTACAAATAACCCAGCCATGCTAGTCAGGGCACTCAGTATTTTTGACATTGTAAGTGGATATGCTCAATAAGTCAATGTGTGCCTCAGCAAAACTGGGTGACAGGAATCCACCAGCTTAAAAGGAGAATTACATTACACACGAAAGGGAAAAACCTGTTCAAGTAAACAGTTTCATTTGTATCTCACAGCAAATTAGGTTGCTTCAAATCTCCTCAAGGGAGTGTGGCACCACGAAGCCTTTCATTGGGGCCCCCAGACTGGGCTCTGCTTCAAACTTCTTCAGAAGAACAGAACAAACATCCTCTTTCCACTGAGCCGGATGTTTTCGGAAGGTGGAACAAGGTATCCTCTGTACCTCAAAGGGAGGAAGGATCACATAACACCAGGCATAAATGTGGAATTACCCGTTTTCACAGGCTTTTTTATTTTTACTACTTTTTTAAACCAGGAAGCTTTTCCACATCCCAGTTAGAGCTATGAAGTTCTATGGGTTTCCTCTGCTTTGGATGTACTGACATTCAAATCCCAGGCTCTCAAACAGTCATTATGTGCTGGGTGTCTTAGCAGAGAGGGTGGCTGGTAGAACATTTCACTCCCATAACAGCTCTATGACAAGTATAGAAATGGTGTACGTGGAAAAATGTTTATCAGGAAGCATTTGTTGTATTTTTAGGTTCTCCCTTGAAGCAATTTAGCAAGGGAAAGGAGAGCAAGTTCCTGGCATACTGCCAGGAACTTCTGTGTAGCCTTCGGCTTTGGGACCTGGTGCTGACCAGCTACTCCTGAACTTGTTGGGAGTTCTCTGCAATTCAGATCAGGGTTGAAGTACCTTTCTTATGGCACCATGCAAGCAGTGATTCTTGCTGTTTTCTTCCCTTAACTCAGTATCCCGTTAATCCTGTTTCAGGCACTGGAACAGGCTGCTCAGGAAAGTGGTAAAATATCCACCCGTGGAAGTATTCAAAAGGTGTGTGGATGTGGCACTTTGGGGACATGGTTTAGTGTCACTGGGTTAATGGTTGGACTCTACAATCTTAGAGCCTAAATCATTCTATGATTCTAATCAATAGAGCAAAATTTATTTCTGTAAACTTTCTTCTATATGGATCACTCCCTAGAACGAAACAGGTTTGTATTCCTGTTGTAGAGTTCTCCAGAAGGATGAAAAAAAAAACAGCAAGGGTCTGTTTCTCTAGTAAAATGCCTAAATTTCAAGAAGGAACTCGACATTTGGTCATTTAAAACAGCTCACATTCCTCTGAACTTTTATTTGTTGTTGCTGTAATAGTTTGGCCCATTTTGCCCACATATGCAAAAATACTTAGATGGAGATGTTGTTAAAAACATTCCGGAAAATTAATTTTTTATTCATGCCCAAGAGAGGAAAGGGTGTGATTAGCTCAAGCGATATAGTAAAAAGGGATTTGAAGTTTTTCATCTCTTAGTGACTCACTTCTAGGCTGCATTTGCAATGATTTCAAAACTGGCCAATGTTTCACACTTGCAGTCCCATTTCCCTACGTGGGAATGTCTGTCACAAACCTCAAAACACCTGGTGTTTTCTACAAATTTGTGAATGCTTCCAATCTAATAGACTAAAAGGTGAATGTTAAGGAGATGACCTACCCCTTTATGAATAAAGTGTCTATCTTAAGGTGGAGGGTAGGAGGGCTCTGCAAAGGGGTCTGAACAGGCTGAATCAATGGGCTGAGGCCAACTGTACGAGGTTCAACCAGGCCAAGCGCTGGGTTCTGCACTTTGGTCACAACAACCCCAGGGAGTGCTACAGGATGGGAGTAGAGTGGCTGGAAAGCTGCCTTGAGGAAAAGGACCTGGGGATGCTGGTCAACAGCAGCTGAACATGAGCCAGCAGTGTGCCCAGGTGGCCAAGAAGGCCAGTGGCATCCTGGCCTGTATCAGCAATAATGTGGCCAGCAGGACCAGGGCAGGGATTATGCCCTTGTACTCAGCACTGGTGAGGCTGCACCTCGAATGAAAAGAATAGAACAGACCAAGAAGCCCTGACGAAGAACAGACTTTTGGCTCAGCTGGCTTCAGAAGATAATCACAAGTTTTCTGGAAGCCAATTTAAGTGCCATGCCAGAACACAGTCTAATTTCTCTGTTAAGCCCTTTGCCAGGAAATAAACTATTTCATTCAAGAGGTTACTGCATTAAGTAGAAATGACTAAGGCTGAGATTCTGAGGTCCAGTTCAATGCTGAATGTCACCTCACTTGACAAGCAGACCTTAAGTAACAAAAAAGGCATTCAGAAGTGAGCTTTTAATTCAGTTATATTTTTAGCTGGACCTTCCTGCTTACTTCTAGATATCTTGTTTCTTATCAGAATGAGTTAAAGCCTCATGGAGCATAACATGAAGGAAAGCTAAGCTTCTGTGGTACATGACTGTATTTACTAAGTAGGATCAAATGGGTGAGAAACTGGTGATGCTGGCTGGAAAATAAGATTCCCCTCTCTGCACAGAGCAATGCCCAAGTGTGGTAGTAAGCAGAATCTATTGAAAAAATACAAAATACCAAATGTATTCACAAATAATTTAATCAGTTTGCCTTATTCTGACTTGTGCAATCAGAATTATTTGCAAATAGTTGGATGACAACCAGATATTTTTTCACAAGAATGCCATTTCATTGTTCTGCTTAAAAAATTTCCGTCATTCAATTAGGGATCCGAAACAATGTCTTGGACAAAAGTGACATGTTTGCTGCGAAGCAAACAAAAAACAAACACAGGCCCAGTGGTTTTTTTCCATTAAATAGCTGTCTTTCTCCAGCTGGCTATCCCAGTATAAATCCTAATGGAAGCAAGGCTCAGCAATTTCTATCTCTGTAAACTCAAGGAAAAATGCAGCTGCAGAGAGCAAAGCTGATCTGGCCCAGGTACCTCCAAGAGAAGAATAGATCCATTTTGTAGTGAAGACAAAGACTTAAGCAATCGACCACACAACGTGAGTAATGGATGGCAAAGTACGCAAAGAAATGATTCACAAATAAGCCATTGGCTGAGAGTTATTAACTGATTTGTTCACTGGATTCTGACACACACCACATTTTTTAATATTTCTTGACCAAAAAAGGTATCCTGTTTGTTGCAGATTTTACCCAGAATTTTAGAGTGACTAGAAAGAACAGCATTGCTCTGAATTTAGATTTTTTTTTTTTTTAAATGGAAGTTGAATTGAAAAACCTTCCTTTGTATGAAACATGAGGCCTGGACCACTTTTTTATTGTTACGACTATGGCACTTTCCACAGAAGTAGGGTGTTAACCTCTGAGACGTGGCTATGTTCCAGCTCAGATGTTTTTCTTTCTTCCTGAATTTTCTCTGTAGTTTCAGCTGGATGACGTATTCCTCACTTCCCTTCCTTTGTGTAATCCTGGTGGTACAGAATGGGAAAGGCTGCTGTGTTTCCCACCACAGAGATCGCCTGCTGCTGAAATGCAACGAGCAAGGGATATCTGCACAAAGAGAACCTCATCTGTACTCTGATGCATTTAAGAGAAGCTGCATATCCATAAGGCAGAATTTATCCCCAGTTTACTAAACACACTGTCATCCTCCTCAGATAACAATAGCACAGAAATGGGAGTGGTGTTATCCTGGGGATTGCTCGTTTCACCCAGAAAACATGTGTTCTTTTTGTCAAGCCTCAAAAATGACAGAGAGGACCGTGATTAACTGAGCAAAATTTGCAATTCTTTAGCATAATAAAAGACAAAAACTCCAGAGGAACAACCAACCTGTAAGATGGTCCAACCTTCTAATACATAAAACTAACCCTGAAGAGTTAAAAAGGAGTCCACTCTGGTGTTGCTTTCTCTCCTTCACATTAAACCTTTTGCTTATGCACGAGTCAGAAAATCTTCTCTGCCACGGTGTCTTGTCAGTAAGTTGTACCTTTTGGAAGCAGACATATTTCTCACATACTCCCACAGCATTGTTCTGAAGTGAAAGATTGCTTCTTTTTCATAGACAGGAATCTGAGATAGGCCTTTCTTAAAGGTCTCTGAAAGGTCTGGGCTGGCACTTCTCCACTGTACCACAATCTCCCTCTTAACATGGCTACATATCTGGGCCTGGAATGAGCTTGGTGGATATTTTGGCAGCCCACAACTAAGTAAAGGACGAAGAAGAACTCAGGATGCTTTTCTGACCCTAAGAAGTCACTTAATAACACCAGGAAAAAGTTAGTCTTAATATTGCTAATATTCCATAGGAAATCCTCCTCATCCCAAGATCTTACTTCTGTAGCCTTTCAGGATTTCTTTGCATAGTATAAAGAGATTCACAGCCCAGATCTGACATTTGTGGCTGAGACCCATCTCTGCTCTGAAGGTTAGAAAGCCATACTCCTTTCACCGGTGTGATTTTATTTTTAAAAGCAGTTCTCCTGGCAGGCTCCTCTGCCCTCAGCCGATTACGTAAAGTAAACTATTGACATATGCAGACCAGTTGAGGACATTTTTTCTGTTTAATTCAAACCTTGTTTTAAAAGTGAAGTTTTAACATGTTGTTCTTTCTGAATATTCCACAATATGTGCTTTCACATTTGGTTATATAACACTACATTCTTTTACAATAATAAAGCTGAGTGTATTTTGGAATTGTTCACAGACTGGGGCAGTTTAGCAAATGGGACACATCCAGATGTGAAAACGTTCTGCGGCTTGGCTAGACACGTTACTAAACCATTTCTCAGACATCCAAATGATGCCTAGGATGAATTTAGATTTCCTTTCTGAAAGGGACCTAGCACTTTCTTAGTATGCACAGGGAGAGCCATCCTATTTAATGATGCTGGGCTTCTCCCGTTAAACACAATTTAACATATATTTAACTTAATGTTAATTCACTAATATGTTAAAACTGCTCATGAGATTCATTTAGGTACTTATATAACCTAATGCCCTCGATACAGGAGAATATATAATTAAATAATAATGATGTATTGAATCCAGTGTCTTCAAGCCTCAGACTAGGGGCAGAGATGACTGGCAGTAATGTGTCAAGAAAACCCTGTTTGGTAGGTTTTCATGTATAGCCAAATTGCTATGATTTTTCCAGATTCATAGGTGGGTGCTTAAACATAGGCAACAAAGGGATCTGCTATTCTAACAGAAAAAATAAAATAATTTGTAAGTATGTGGGGCTTTTCTGTTTCAAGAAGCTGATGAAGGGATGTGACACAAGCAGGGCTATTGCTATACATCACCCTCTTGGGTGGAGATGGGAAGCCTATGTGCTGCAATGAAGCACCTCTTTCCTCTGAAGGCATTTTCATGATCCTGTGGAACAGAAGGTGACTCAGGCCAAAGCTGTGGTCTGCATCCCCAAACAGACATTTGAGAGATCCTACATAACTCTGCCAAGAGTGTGACATCGTTGACATGAGTCTTGGCACAGGGGATCCCTTGCCCAGATACATCCATTGTCTCTTTCTGCATTATCATGTGTGGCCACCCCTGCCGCAGCTACGTGATCTGCACATTCAATTGCTACAGCATACCGCTTCACCCTGGCCCTGTACTGTCATCAGCATAAATTTAGGCTTATAACCTTACAGGATAGATCCCACAGGACTTACATACATTGGTCCTGTATTGTCTCTGCACAAGGAAAATTTCTATGGACTTCAGGGATTTCATTACAGTCTCTGTGTGCCACCTATTTCTCTGGTCACTCAGTGTACATCAGCTACCTGGCACTTCGTTTATCTATTGCCTGGGAAAGCGAGAGGACTAAAAGTTCTCCACTAGGATCAAATAATCTGCCTCAGTTGGCTTATTCCAATCTCAGATTCTGGTCTGAATTAGTCAGGACCTGTCCTATTAACTCAACAGCGTTTTTGCTGGTATGAAACAATAGGTCTATGTCAACAGTGTGCTGGCCTGGCTTTACATCACATCAAAATCAAAGCAGTCATCATGTCATCAGCCTGTAGAAACATAGTGCTGAGTTCATTCACAACAGTTATTTAAATCGGCCGGTTTTTTTTTTATTTTATTTTTGAGCTGACTGATGGAAAACTCTGGGCTGACTGCCTTTGACTTTGCCATTTTATGTTGTTTGTTGTTCTGCTTCCTGGTTATTATTGATATCCCATCATTAGCCAAATACTTTCTAACCACAGGAATTAGTGCAGTCACAAATTCTTTTTTTTTTTTTCTTCTGTCTTATTTCTTCCCTTTGCTTGTAACTTATGAATATTTATTTGTAGAGGCCAGAAGTCACAAAGTGTTTTCATCATTTCCCTGCATATAGGCCCAATACAGTGATTTACTAGGAGACCAGAGACTTCAGATTTTTTACCCTGCAGCATTTATTGTTTTTTTTTTGGTTTTTTTTTTTTTTTATCCACAGAATTCCTATTTATCCATTCAAAGGATCATCCTGGCACAATTTAGTTTATTGCAATGGTGAGATTCTAATTCAAACGTTGAGCTTTGGCTTTCTTTATCAAAGTTACTATTTTCCAAACATGCTTATCTCCAAAGACCCTTCATTTGCAGCTGCAAGATATCTGGGTGGGAAATAAGAGACAACTTAGAATTGCGTGCCAGATCTGCTTTATTTGCAGATGTGCCATGTACGCAGAACAGCCATCTGTCCTTGCCAGCAGTAAGAGATGTACAGTAATGTCTGCACTCAGCTTTGCAATGCCGAAAGCTTTCTTTCCAAGGAAAAAAATCTGGACATTTCATTTCATGCACTTATATGGTATTTTGTAGCCCTAGTACTTTAGAGCCAAAGGAAATGTACATGTCCAAGAGAGTTTCTGGATACACAGACAGTATTCTTGGAACTAGACTTAACTGCAATCATCAGGGAAATCACTTTGTTGCTTTCCTTATGCTAGGATAGGCAATGTGCAATGCAGTGTGAGCCTCTATACAGAGCAGGAACCTTTCCATTCTTTCTGAAAGCAACAATTTCATACATGATAGGTTGATGTGCAGTACATACACACAAAAACCACCAAGTGGTTCTCTTTGCAGTTATCTCTGGGAAGCCTCACACTCACAAGTCTATTAATCTACCAGGTCTATTCTGGAAACTTACAGCTCTGCTCCAGATCTGCCTCAAGGGTTGAGTCATCTCACAAATATTAGGCATTCGTAGCATAGATGTCTACAGCTAAACTAGGCATCTGAATTGCCTTTCATAGTCACTGGACAGAAAAAGGCATTTGCAGGGACCAAGGTTAGGGACCTTTTTATTCAGAACTAGCCTGTGTTAGAGATTTAACCTGCCTGCATGAAATGGAGTTTGTCCTAAAATCCACTTAGTAGATCTTTACTGTCTATAAAGGAAGCTTGGGTAACTGGCTCAGATGTATACATAAATGATATAGTGATGCCTGAGCCCTATCTCTTCTGTTCAAAGTAAAACTTCACCCAGATTTGACATCTCCTGTGGATGTGTAGTGTGTTTATATTCCATCTAACTAAGAGAGACATTTCAGCCTTCACTACCAAAACCTGTTTATCACTCTTCTCAGCACTGTGTACTATCATGATCCTGCTCGTCAGTCAGACCTATGCACTGGGTATCAGTTTTGACTTATTTGACCTCCTTTGATTTCATTTAAATACACACTGCCTCACTTGTTTAGGTTCCTCTAGGATAAAGCCTTTTCTATGCATCTCACGGGCAACATTATGTGCACGCTTTAGGTCTTTTTCATGAGCAAGCTGCAGAAATTGTCTAAAATCAAACTACTTAAGAGTATGAAACTCACTGATAACTTTACTTAGAATATGGATAACTCTTAACTATGTACAATCCACATACTACATGCATAGCCACATCTACACTATTATACTGACTTCCCCTTCAGTGTTCATCAAACTTCAGCTGTAACCCTTCACCTTCACTGAGGTCCACAGCTTTTCTGTCCTACCTCTTCCTATCAACTGTACTGAGAGAGTGGCTCCTGCTTCTGTCTCATTTTTGACATATTTTTCTAAAAACTATATTCCTGTTAATCATCTATTAGCCCTGTTCATTGTTCTAATTCAGATTCCTTCTTGCAGCTCTCCTTGGCCCTGATGCCTAGAAAATACTTGGCAATACAGGCTATCTGACTGAATAATGCAGTTGCTTTGTTTCCTCCCTCTCCATATAGGTCTATTCGATTTTGTCTTGGATTTATATTCTAAAGCTATTTGCCCAGGTGAATACAGTTCTTAGCTCAACTTCTGCTGAACTACTATAGTATAGCAAGTAAATAATAATAATCAGAGAGACAAATTTTGTAATATTCAGGGTAAATAACATTTCACAAAAGCTTTCCAGTGGAGATTTCCACTGTTCTCTTTCATAAACACTAACACTGTGCTTCCTTTGTTAGAAATTCTTCATTCTTCTGGTTTTGATTCTTTCATGCTTCTAAGTTTGAAAATCTTCAGCTAGGTTCTGAAGTCAACACACTGTTGCAAACATGCACTTCTTTTGGTAAAATTCTTGCATTTTGTTTGTGCCTGTAAAACATTTTAGATTAAAAGATTGCTACCTTTTTTGCTGAAGTAAGGCAGAAAACTTCCAGACTGTAGCAGGTTTCTACCATTCTCCTCAAACATAAAGGGTTACGCTTCAAGTGAACATCAGTGAGACAACATTTATTGGTAGTTTTGTTGGATCAGCTGGTATAGCTTGGAAGTTAGACAATTTTCCAAAATACCCCCCTTTTTATGTCCCAAATATGCACAACACTTAATGCATATAAAATGTCTAACATATCTCACACCACAGAAACAAGAAACAGTTAAAACACAGCAGGAAAGCTCTAATATACAGCCAAGCCCTGAGATACCACCTCATTTGGTCTAGAAAGAGCACAATCAAGGCTACATCAATAACATATGGATTATTTTTTCCAAAGGACACCATTCTACTTAACAAGATGGAGTTTTTGGAAATAGGTATTTAAACACCTATAAGGAATTACTTCAGAACAGAAAGAAAACCTTCACTGATTCTGTGTCGTAGCTGGCAAGCGCTATCCTAGCCTGGAACCCACACAGAACAGTTACAGTTGTGACTGCAGTCTAAGGAGATGAATATCCATCTCTGAAAATGTCTTTCTAGACCTCCTGTCCTTCCCTCAAACAACCCTCACCTTTGAAATTAGGGTGTTATTTACAGAGATGTAGTTTCTTCAGGTCTTCTGTTTTGTATGGCGTCTCATTCTGTACTATCTACAGTGAAATCTAGGTGAGACATAACAGGTGGAAGAATTAAACTGCTGCATGTCAGTAACTAATAATGTAAATATCTACAAGATGCAAGAATTAGGTATTCACTGAACTTGTTTTTCCCAAAAGTATGAAGGTCGAGCACTGTCAGGAGGCAAAACTGGAGAACCAGCTCAGGTGCCTGTCACCATTAAACATCTATCTATGCCTTGTTAAAGCATTTAGTAACACAGACTGTGGCTGAATGGAGCTGCTCAGAAATGGGTATAGATGCCTATAGGTGCTTCATCAGGATAGAAATCCAAAAGCTCCATCAAAAAAGACAAAGCTACATCTCAGTGAAATCAGTCGGCATTCCTTCTGAACTCTGCCAAGATTTCTGAGGCACCTCAACAGCTTTGCCTTATCTTGTGTGTCCCGTTCCTCTGGATAACCGTTTTCTGCTCTATGCTAAACATGCCTTATGTGTTGAGAAATGCTGTTGATCTGGCATCGTGCCTGAAAGCTTTTGCAGGTGGGCAGGAATGTTTTATTCCGATAAAGAAAGGGCTGCAGATGCAAGAATATCAATTCTCAAGAAAAAGGGAGGAGAATATCTGGGGGAATAACCCTTTTCTCACAGATAAGGCACCGGCTTTACCTACTGTTTTGTCTGTGAGAAGGGCCTAACCTTCAGCTTGGTGATTTATCATCCACGTGAGTAACTTTTACAAGAGACAGTGAACTTATCTGGTGTTAGTCATTTGATTGCAGCGATTGCTGCTGCTTCAAATCTGTTGATCCTGACATTTTGGCAACATCTGTGCACAACTTTCTCTATTACAGCTCCAGTACTGTCACTTTCCTTCTCTCCACCAATGTCTTGATTTGATGCAGTGTCTGTGCAGCACTGCGAAATCTGTCACCTTTATGAAACACAGCGGTGTTCCAAAAAGCAAATCTTTTTCAATTTATACTTGAAAATTTCAGGCTTTATTTAATAGGATTCACTCCACAGGGGCCTATTCACTTTAGATATGAATGTGATCTGAGAGAAAATAAAGACTGTAATATAAAGTTCTAAGTTAACATTTTCTTTTTTCTTTTACAATTGTAAGATTAATATCCTTGGATTGCATTGCCTCCCTTTACTACACTCACAGCAATGCACACAGGACCAAAATCAGACCATCCTAAAGTAAATGTCTAAAACAGAGTGGATGACTGCTGCTGCCTGCTCCACTGATTGCATGTGGACTCTGAGGGGATTAGCTGAGACCTCTGCTATGGACATGAGGCACTGGGGGCAATGAAGCCCATCTAAATTGCCTGAAAATAGTACTAAAGTAACTGTATTCCAGCACAGAGTACCTATGATGACAGTTCTCATAGGACAAATGTCTATTTGTTTTGCCAATTAATATAGTTTGTCTCTGTAGGTCAAGCAGCCTGAGCAGCCAAGCAGATAGGTCAAGATTCAAGATGGTTCTACGTGGGCCATATTTGTTTCTTTCTTCATCCCTGAAAACCTAAGGAGTATGGGTACTAATAGTTCGATTAAAGCATATATGTTCAGATTACATCTTTATTTACATCATCACATACTATTTTGTCCCACAGAACAGGGTACAGGATGATTTCATAGGAGGAAGGGATTAGGGCAACATTCCATCTGGCATCTGCTTAGCTTTCCAACCTATATACATGATGTTTTGCACAGGATATATAGGAAATATGATGGTAAGTTGCCTGGGAATCCTGTTCATGGTGCAGTTAGGAAATTAGGGGAGTGGTAAAAGATGAGAAAAGAGTGCAAAGAATAAGGAAGGAAGTCACAAGAACCTAGAATAAATGGTAGCATGACTCAAAAACTGTGTATACTCACTGTAGAGCTTTGAAAGGGTTTAAGATTCAATGAGATACCAATAAAACTATATAGCACACTTGTGAATGCTCACCCAGTGTTTTAGTGTTGAGAGGACAGCGGAGTTAAAGTTTATGTCTGCTAACTTCAATACTGGTCTCTGAAAAGGAGCATCAGCAGTGTCTGTTTCATTTAACCTTCCATTGCCTTCTTAGGTGTAGAATAGGCACTGTCAGCCCTGTGGCAGCTGCTGGCTTGGACATAGATCAAGCTTCTCTAGCTCACACTTTCCTCCTGAATGTCTATATCATGCAGATGAGCACCATGCAGAACATCCTCTAGTATGTGCTGATTCATACTTGCAAATCCACATAGTAGAGCTGTTCCTGGTCTTATCCACTATAGTTTTTCTGGAGCAGATGGCCTGCATGCAGAAAGCAGAAGTAGAAAAATGCATTCTATATGAAAGTCACATTGGTAGAAGAGATATTAAGTTTAAAATCAAAGTGTGATGCTTTATGTTCTTTGCAAAAACCTATGTGGGCTTTGTCAATGCTAAGTCTGGATAGCCTTGTAATGCATGTACATGTCTAATTTTTCATAGAAACATCTTTAAGTATTGGTCAAAGTGACACATACATTGTGACTCTAAGCGTTCTACTCAGAAATGTGGAAAGTTAGAAAGCACTTATTTTGCCTAGTTGTGAGTGTTCTCTATTTCTCATCATCGCAGGTGAGAACTGAGAGTCTCTGTGCTAGTCAATACAGCAACACGAATTCAGTGTCATTTCTGGATTCTTTCTATGTAAGAACAAAAGGAAAAACTCTTCAAAGGGCTAAAAGTCTCTGGAACTTTTCTGCTGTGGAGTCCACCAAGTGCTAATAATATCAAACTGCCTCCTTTACCTAGAAGCTATCTCCTGGTATATATTCCAGGATAAGTATCTGGCAGGTACATATGGCCCGCTGCCCTCGAGTCCTGTAGGTCCACTTTTAATTCCCCCTCCCTGGGTCTCCTAGGGTCTTTTCTCTCAGTCCCAGACACACACCTTACTGTTTTAGGCTCCACAGGTCAGCAGCCCGTGTGCCAGATAGTCTATAGACAAACGTTCTCTGCCAGAGCCAGCAGCTGGTGGAAGAAGTGGCCATTGCTGCCTGTGTCATCATGTCTCCCCATCCGGGTGGCTATTCTTTCTTCTGTTTTAGAAAACCAACTCCATGGGTTTCTTCTGGTGAAGCAGTGAGAATGCTTCCTTACTCATTTGAGTGAAAAAGAGACAACTTGGCTTAAAAAGTTTAAATAATTCATTTTCACAATCTATGTCACTTTGCCAGAGATGGGTTTGGAAGTGCTTACATGAACAACTCAGGTGACAGATATGAGGGGTCGGGAACACATGGAAGAGAGGCAGCAAAGAAAATCTGGGAGTGATAATTTTTTCCAGTGTCACAGCTGAATCTAGAGGAAGGTATCAGCTCCCAGAAGGAAACTGTGGGCTACCCAGAAAGAACTGACATACACAGTTCGGAGTGAAACCATGCTTCGGTGTCTGGGATACTGATTAAGCTACAATTCAATATGGAATGACACACTAGAAAGAAGATAAAAATATGACAGACACATCTTTTGAAAAGGAAATTTATGTCTCACATTATAGTACTCTGAATGAATCCATCAGTAAAATGAATCAGGACGTATCAGCAGACAGAAAGTTGGACTTGAATGAGCCTTTGAATAAGGAATAGCTAAGCTATTCAAGAGAAGCAAAATACCATCAGAGGCCAGATGAGAGAAATCAGCAATTACTCCACCCATTTTCATCACAGCCAAGAGTTAACAATGAGTAGCCGAAAGTTTGGAGTAGAAGTTGCAATACTCAGCATGGCCTTGCTGCGCTGCCAAAAGGCAGGCAACATCCCAGTCCTGGCAGCTTGGTGTCCTACTGCAGCACTTTTCCTGTAATAATATGTTATACAGATCTGGCAGTGATGATGTGGACAGTGTGACCTATTCAGTTACAAATGTCAGAAGCAATTCTGTCCCCAGATATGTTCTGAGGAAAAGGATTAAACAAGAGAACAAATGCTCTTTCTATTTGTCATGATTCTTCCAAAGGAAGACCATCATAAAACACACACCCCAATAAAATGTTTTCTACACAAACTAAACTCTTGCTTACATGACAAGAAAAACAACTTGTATTATTATCTGAAAAATTGCCATCTGGGGGCTACTCATACTATATTCCTTGTTTGAAGTGGATATACTTATGAATGTTCATTTCTGAGCTGGAAAGAGGTGAGAAGTAAGGAGGCAAAACCTGCAGACTAGCCAGTATTATTTAAGGAAGGAGAGACCTGGAGACAGAGCAAAGAGTTTCTGAAGGAATATTCTGGAATAATGTGCTCAGCTTGGCCACTGTGTCTAATAAAAGATATAGCTGAAAGAAAAAGCCTGAGAGATGGGAAGTAAAACTCACATAAGAATGGAAAACCATGGGTATTAAACTAAAAATGCTGAAACTTAATTTTAGAAGCAGGACAACGAGGGAAGACTATGATGAATTGCATGAAATGAACTCCTAAAAGAGGCACATTGGGATTCTTCCATTCATGTGCTTTTCACAAGAAGCCATTCACTGAAACAGAATAGCAGTCAGCATGAAAGGAAGGAGGGAAATGTTATTTCAAACACCGTACAACCCCCGTTGACTTACAAGGTGAGAGACTAGCTGGGCTGAAGAAAGTACTTTCTGATTTTTTCATGAGTGTTTTCTGTGTATTCCCATGAAAACTAGAAACATCCCCATTTAAAGGAATAGAGATGAAACTGTGGTATGGAAGAGATAAACACCCTAAAATGCCATTGCATGAATGTAGCCAAACTGTAAGTGGTACTGTTGGGGAGAAACAACCAACCATAAGTATTCATGCACCTGGTTTTATGGAATCTGGCAGTTATCATGGGTAGGATGCTTGGCTAAATAGACCACAATTCCAATTCAATACGATAATTTGTAAGTGTGAACCAACACTTTGGTGGGCATCATGATTAAAGATGATGTCAGAAAACTTTAGACATTTACACCTTATTTACCTTTGAGTGCCAACAGAATGAGCTGCTTAATCTAGATACAGTGTTTGTAATTTTTTTGTAAAAGACTTTCAGATCCTCCCTCTCACTCCAGTGACAGATGAAGTGCCTTGTGCTATTCGGATTACATGGGAAAATGCATGTAATAAAGTCCTTGTCCTCAGATGTCTTCAAAACAATATGGTCTCAATATGAAAAGAGGCTTCTACCGAAGGCAGAATTTGCTGAGGGTTTTTGATTTTCTTCTAGTCTTTTTGTCTTTGCAAACTCAGCACGATGTTAGACTCTTTGATAGAACTATGGTATGTGATTTCAGCAAGAAGGTGCAGAAATCCTGTGTGCGTATATGCGTTTAAAGTTAGGCATATCTGTAATTGCTGTGAAATTGTAAATCCAAGTACAATCTGGCATGAGCACTGGGCACACTTCATCAACTCAGAAACAAGGTAAATAACTGTTTTGATTGTTTGTGGCAGCTGGCTGTATTCCAGCATCTATTTAAAAAGAAAGCCATGCCACTATGAGATAGAATAATTCCTGGTGTTAGAAATATTAGAAAACAGAGATATGTGAACTATTTTCTTTACTCAACAGCTTTTGATACTTCTCCTTCTGGAGGATGTGTCACCAGCTTTTGGTAAGGAATTTATCACTTTACAAATTGCTATGAATCAGAACTACAGTGAATATGAAATGAACATGCAAAAGCGGAAGACAGATGATCATCACCAGCAGCCTGACGGCCAGTGCCTCTTTAGCTGCTGCGCGAATCTGTGTATGAGCATGAGTATCATTAAGACAGTACATTTTCTTTAACTGTGAAATGACATTCCCTGGGTAAAAAAAACAAAAGCTGGATTAGCTGATCACCACTGTAACAAGCCTCAAATCAAAACAAAGTAGACTTTCTTTTCTTTTCCAGTATTTAAACATCTCATTTTTGAGCCAAGAGTAGAATAACACTGTTCCAAAGAAGCCTATACATTATCCTGATATGCAGCAGCTGAAGATTTAATCAAGGTTGCTAACACGGACCTGCTCCCTAAACCTCAGGCCTTCTGCTAGTATTTAACATAGTGGCTGCATTCCAGTTGGTCTGTTCAGGGACCCCAAAAATATGCTGATCTCCAGTTTTCTTTGTAGTCTGTAGTCTAAGACATAGGCAGGGCTCATCCAAAGACAGTTTGAAAATGCACTCCTAATATTACGTCTTCCATGCATCTGTATTGTTTTGACTTTATAAACTTGACTTTACATATAAGATTGTCGGTTTTGAGGTAGCTTTAGGTCTATGGATGAATTGCGGGGATGGCATGGAACTGTGGCGTTTTGCTAGGAGGTTAGAGAAACTTCAGGCTGTGACTCACAGTCACAGGGAGATTAAACACAGCTGTAGGGGGCTGACACCTATAATATGAACACAGATTTCAATGTCTTACATTGTGCTGACACTGGAACTTCTCCAGACCCTTGATGAGCTGGTTCTGGGCACCAAAGCAGCAGGAAAGTGCTTTGGGGGAAATAAGTGAAAGTTTTCTGTGGATTTATTGCCTTGGAGAGGGTCCTCAAGGCTTATACGAGCATGAGAGTTGGCATGAGGAACAAGATGGGATGATACAGTCAGGGATTAATCAGGCTGCCTTAAACTGTCACCAAATTGTGACCAGAGTTGGACAGACACTGTGTGTCAGAACCCAATAGCTGCAGATGCAGATCCTTTCCTGTGCTCAGCAGTGTTAGTTCTGCCTCCTCCTCCCATCAAATGGTGTTGGTGCCCAACATCTGCTCATAAAGCTGCCCTGTTGGGTCGCAGTGAGCCAGGACACTTTCTATTAAAGGAATTAGGCAAACCAAACTACTTGGGACTGAAATGGGCTGGGAGACAGATCTGCCAGCAAAGAGGGGACAGTCACTTCCAGAGGAAGAATATGGCAAGAGGTTTGATGGGCTGGGCACCCAGGATACTGGTAGAAAGTACTCCTGCCTGTGGTCATAGCTGTTTACAGTAATCATGCTGGTTTCTACCCTTAAAGAGCTGGTAAGTTTCATATTTGAAAAACAAAAAAACTACAACAGCCCAAAACAAAACAAAGCACACACACACAAAAAAGCCAACAACCCGCCCCCCTCCCCCCAAAAAACCAACAAACCAGAAACAGATCTGTAGGTGCTTTGATAACAACATTTATTCTTACAGGGAAGAAATACCAGGTTTCTCTAATTCAGTGAAGAGAGACATACTAAGAAGTGATGGTAAGAGCTGGAGCCAGGCAAATTTCATAAGAGAAATAAGGCACAATTGTTCAACTGTGAGAGTGATTAACCAGTGGAACAGACTACCATGGGAAGCAGTAGTTTTTCCATTTCTTCAGGTCTTCAACTTAGGACTGGATGTCTTTGTGGAAAATACTTTTAATAAACATGAGATTTTGGGCTCAACACTAACTAATTCAGAAAAATTCAGTTGTGCTTATTAAACAGGAAGTCAAGCTGGATGATATAATACCCTTTCTACTCTTAAAAATCAATGAAGTGTAAATGAAACAGCTATTGAACTCCGCCATGGAACTGGTTAGCAAACACATTCCTATGCTTTCCTTATCAGTGGCAACGTTTTGGCTGGAATATTGCAGCTCCTGGTGTCCAGGACAGTGTCTTACTCCTGCTTAACCCTCCTCTGAGGTCAGCCTGTCTCTGTCTGAAGCCCTTTAGCTATGATTATCTCCAATTCAGTGTTCTTTGTGTCTAATTCACGTTGTGTTATATGAAAGCAGAACTACAAATTAGGGGAAAAAGAAGTATGCTTTAGTGCCATGTGAAAGGTAAATAGAAAGAAGCAAATTTAGTTAGATACAATAGATGCTAGATGTGAATGAAGGCTGAGTAACAAGCTTTCCATGCAGTCTTAAATCTGCAATTTTCTCAGCAACTCATCTCAAAAGCTCCCTGAGCCCTTAAAAACCTGTTTTGGTTTGGTTTGTTTTTTTCCTCCTGAAAATAATAAAGCAACCCTTAAAAGAGCACTTTTCCTCAACAGGGTCCAAAGTACATTAGTGAGGAAACCTTCATTAGGATTTGCTTCAGATTTACAGACGCAGGTGAAAAAGTGAGTTGCCCATAGCTAGTCATAAAGTAGTGAGGATGATCCTGCTGTCTATATCTCAGACAAGTGTATGACAAGATTACATGTATACACGTATCTTTATTTTATTTCAAGAAACCAAATTTATTTTCCTAAAAGGGTTTTCTGTGGCTGCCTTTGGATAATATTCCCCAAGAAGGTGGGCTAAGGGATGCTGTTGCTCCTAGATGGATCTGATGATTTCCGCCAAATATAGCTGAGTAACAGACAACATACAGTTAAAAGCTGTAAAAACATTTCTGGTACCCTCTGGAATGTAATTTCCACCCATTTAACATCTTTAGATGTAGTTAAGATATTAAGAGTCAACCTATAGCCAGCAGTGTGGGTAATGTGCATCCCAGCAGCAAATGAAAGAGATGAGGTGGGAGAGGAGCAGATGCAAAGTGCCTAGTGCTCAGCCTGAAATTCAGCATGTGGCTGTACAGCTGCTCTGCATGCACAAAACTGATGCCTGTGTGCCACCTGCATATTTACACGAAACCATGATTAGGAACAGTCAGAATGTAAGCACTCAAACAGTCCGTGCACTTGGCTACACATTTTAAAAGCAAGCCTTCAGTCTCAAGATAAACCCAAATTTTTATCGTTTTACATTACAATACTTTTTTCATCCATGAAATAATTACAGCAAATAGCCAAACATAGGCCACGGGACACAGAAAGGATCTTGAAGGATCCACAGTTTTCACAGTAATTTTTTTCCTACCAGCCAACTCTATAAACCACTTCCCAGCAATAAGCCAACATATACACTGTGTGAAAACATTAACTCTTTAGTTTCTCAAGGGTTATCAGAAATACGTAGCTACTCTGAGCTCAAATCTTACACTGGCACTAAGAGTAAAGGAAATGGGCCAAGAAGCTTTTCCCCTGATTTTGCTGCTATGTAATCTGTTGGACTATTTTGTTCTCTACTGTTTATTCTGTTCTTCCTTCATGTCTGCTCTGCATCTGGAACGTGTCCATATAGAAGGAACTCAAGAAGCCATTGGCCTCATTGGCCAATGGATCAGTTTATGCCTAAAATATTCCTGACTGACATATCTCTAATCTTAAAGCCTCCATATACTATCCTCCACAACAATCTATCCCTATTAATTATCTATCCATATATTTTTCCTATCCATACACTGAATTTTCATTAGTGTCATTAAAGCCCATTGCTTCTTCTCCTGTAAAAAAGAATTTATTTCTTCAATGACCTTTCATTTTTTTTTGTGTTTGTTATCATCTCTCTTCTCAGTTTTCTGTTGTTTAGGGTAAGAAGTTCCAGTTTGCCTCATTTTTCCATTGCAGGTATAGTTTCAAACCTCTCATCATTCCTGCTGGTTCTTCTCTAGACCCTTTCCAACAGAGACAAATTATTCCTGAAGTGTAGTGCCTTGAACTGGATATACAGATAAGACATTAGCTGCAGAAGTTGACATTAGTCAAGTTTTTGTCTGTTATAATCCCCTCAGCCTCCTTCCTGAGGCCTGGTCTTTACTTCTGTGTTCTCTGTCCCATGCTTATGCACTTGAACGTTTCTGCCTAAAGGCAGTACCTCGAATTTACCTCTATTAAAAAGCTATTTTCAGACCCTTTTAGAAATATGTCAAGAGCTTTTGGAATTCTAATCCTATACCACAGTGTATTTTCAGTCCCCTCCCACCTCTTTGTTGCTTCCATGTGGAATGTGCCCATTTTCCATTCCAGCAGCTAAACTATTATTGAATAGATTGAAAAAGACTTAACGAGGGAGAGTTCCACTTGGTAATGCTGCTACACTAATAAAGGATGGCAGCAAGGAACAGTGCAATGCAATCGTGGCAGCACTGTGCTAGTCTGGTAATACCCAACATAGAGACAGACCAAGTTTTTCTTTTCAAACCTTTTAAGGTCTTCAAGTGGGAAAGTGGTGCAAAGCCACCCTGGGCCATAGTTTAACTTGTTACTTTTCAAAGCAGCATCAATTTATATCTTCTGTTCCCTACATTCTCTTTGGCACCTGTACCCCTGCACAGCCTCTGCTCTCAGGCCAACATAACTATTCACGTGGCCAAGTGGTAAATCAGATTGGGGGAAAACTAAAACAGCACAAAGAGAAGAAGTGTAGCTCACAGATAGATGCCTGCTCTGAACCAGGCCACTGCAGAGATTGTGCCCGCACAAGGAAAGGGACACTTTCCTAAGTGTGTCTGGAAGCATATGCTCACAAAGGGTTTAAGAAAAACTCAGCCTTTGTCACTGCTTGGAGGAATTGCCCATGCACATCCCTGCTCTTGTTTTTTTCGCTTTGATACTGGCTGTAGTACTTAAAACTGCACTGTTCTTTTTAGCTTGGTTCATTTTCACTCTGGTTGGATCCTTGATTTGTCTGACCACAAAACAGGCATTGGGCATAGGAGAGAGATCCCTGAAAATGTAGTTTCATTACTTGCTTTCACTGAGCTAAAATGATGTTTTGGCCCAGAAACATTTCCTTTACTGTGCCTTCCACAGCTCAGTGTGAGTCTGTGGGACTTATAGGAGGACATGACAAGTACCAACGGTGTGTTCTGGGGCTGTTGCATCAGTACCTTAGGTGCTTTCTGTTTTACTACAACTCCAAACCTGCCTTCCGCCCCCAGCTCTGCGTCCTCTCATCCTGGCTGCCTTGGCAATTTTCCCCAGAGCTCCTGGAGCAGTATTTTTCCCTTGTTTTTCTCATGCTGTTGTTCTCATGCTGTTATTCTCATGACCTTGCACCTGCAAACCCCTGATAGTGTTCTCAGCAGGTTCTCATGGGAAGTGACTGCCTCCAGCGTGAGAATCATTCCTTCTTCCCCCCTTTTCCTATGCTTTTGCTTTTGGTTTACATTTCAGGGGGGCACACAGCTTAACAACCACCCAGCATGCAACACCCACAACATAAGTGATTACAACCAATAGCATTTGTGTGCATTCCAATAAATATTTTATCATTGCTATGGTAAAAGCACTAGGGGGGGCACCTGGAAAGGAGTCCAGGAGAGGATGCTTTCTGGGGACTCTCTCCTCACTTTTTTCGTAGCTGCCCATGTAGAAGAGCTCTCACTTTTTTTTCTCTCTCCCAATCTCTCCCTCTAGCTTATTTTCACTCCTAGATTCAGTGTACACCCTCAGCTATGAGTCTCACTAATAAATCTTTGTGCATGTGAACTTGTTCCCTCACTCTATGTGGGTTAAGGCAAGAAGGCAAGAATCTCCCTGACAGCCTCCCCCCTCTAGCAAAACCACGGTCCTAAACTAGTTCTGCAGCATCATGCAGGGAACAGTGCAGCTCCATGCAGTTTAAATGAATGGGTTTAACTGGTGGGTTTGGCATCTTGTGTAGTGGAGGGGAGGGAATACACAGCTGAGGCAGGAGGGAGAGTGACAGTGGAATGGCAGTTACACTGGATTGAAATAGCATTAAATCATACTCTAAGTGGGAAGAAAAAAACATGAATATGCAAGACTTTCCTCTTTGTAGAGAGATAACGAGTTTACATGAACTGATGTGACCAGAGGAATGGTTCCAGCACTGAAAGCTGCCTGTCACCACAGAGACAAGCATATACTGGGGAGCAGGATTCTTGGGAAAAAAAAGAGCAAGAGCAAAGCGATGAGGTGATAGGACACAGGAGCTGTTCCAGCAGCTGCTGGTGTGGACTGTCGCCCTTTTAGCACCGCTGGCAAATCTGCTTGCACCCTGTTATGAGGTTTCACAGCTACTTTGGAGTTTTTCCAGTACAACTACTGAAAAACGAAACTGAAATGTGAGCTGAGAGAATAACCCATTTATTTAAATATAGATTAACCTCAGGTGTTGGACCATTTTCCCCAGCAAACAATTCCTGCACCATGCAGCTAAAGAAAACCTGAATTACAACACGTAACTAGGTCTCTAAGGCATTTCTAAATCATCACATTTTGTTGCAGTTAATCATTGCCCTGATATTTTAGCACTGTGAGTAGCTTCTGAAGATGATGTCAACACAGTCATCATGGCTGCGTGTGTTTCAGTGGAAAATATTTTGGGCTAAGCCTTGTGCATGGCTATTTCAATAGAAAAATATTTAAGGGAAAGTGTATTGCCATGGTAAACTCTGTAGAAAAACTAGGGTGCGGCATGGGAAAAAAGCCAGTTACATACAGAGGCAAAGGTAAAAGCTGCATTTTGCAAAATGTTATTCAATTATCCATGTATTTTTTGCATTAGCTGCTCTTTTGGTGATGCTTTTACAGAGCAGACAGGGCTTGAGTCTGTACTATCTTCTCCATGGACTGACTGTGTAACAGGGTGGTTTACTTAGGAGGATTCCCTAGTGTTAAGGACAGACCCAGGGCAAGAGCTTCCTGCCAAAGGGGTGCTGAACAGTCATGAAAGCATGGGGCTTCCCTGGATGCTCTGGGCCTGTTGCACCTTTCTCAAGTTGAATGCAAATATTTGTGAGGATGATCCTTATAGTGTTTTTGGGAAGATGTGGTGCAAATCCTAGGTAGGTAGCTGCACATACTTCTGCTCACTATACAGAAGTCAATGGAAATACAGTTTATCTGAACATTAGTTTCTTATCCTGGCCTTTCAGATTCTTTGATGTTATGGTGATTTAGTACTTTAATATCCATACTTCTATGAGTTAGTTCTGGGATGGCCAAAATTATGGACAGCAGCCCTTAGCATTTAGGACATTTTTAACTGCTGCTTATACAGGCCACACCAGCAGCCAAATTCCTGTTGATGGCAGAGGCTGCATCACAGAATCATTATTGTACTTTGTCACCGTGTGGGGCTGCAGATCCCCCCCATTTATTTCCACAAATTGGGCTCTAAATTCCCTTTGCAAAAATGCTTCATATACTGGAATGTGCCAGTCTGGTCCAGTGAGAGCTTCTCCACATACAGAACAATCTATTCTGGAAGAAAGGTAACTTTAAACTAGACCAAAGGCTCTGTTCACATAAGCTATGTGTCCATGAGGATTTATTTGGTGACAATACTGGCTTTAGTAATTCTGGCTTTTTTCTTGCCACCTCGCTCTCTTCCCACCAATTGTTCTTGGCCGCTCCCTGCACTGTGCCAGCAGAACTGTTTCTGTACTTTGTGAACAGATAAGGGAACTGATCTAATACAACTAGGCAAAATGGAGAGGTGCTGTTTGTTTTCTTCTGCCAGTTCACTTGACTTGCATGATTCATTACACAGCTATGTAAATCACTGCTTGGCAGAGACAAAGGGCAGGTGGAAGTAGGAGAAATTAGGTAGATGGGGTGGGATGGGACTGCTAGAGCCATATGATTGCTGACCATGAAGCCACAGACTGAGATGATACTTTACTGACACTAACTGCGCATTGCTGCCGCTCTGTCATCATGGCAGCAGAGCTGTTAGAGTAGCATAGAGAGTCCTACACCTTGGGTCAAACTCTTTCACCCTCGATGACAAACCATAAACTTAAGTGGCACACAGGGAGATTTCAGGAGATTGCTGACCTATAGCTCACCACTACCATCAGGATGAAATCTTGTTTCTCAGCCATCTTTCACTCCTGGCTGAAGCTTCCTTTCATGCTGCTCATCGGAGAGTTTGCATTAGTCTGATTTTGCCCATTAGCTAAAAAGATAGGATCAAGTTACTCTGTGCTTGAACAATTTTCTTCTGGGTTAGTGAGCTGAACTGTTTCATTGATAGCTTTTTGAAAAGCAGAGCCCATGGAAGTGCAGTGGTGGAAAACCAGAACTAGGAACATGAAGAAGGTTTGGAAAGGGGAGTGGGTGAGATATCCTTCCTTTAGTAGCATTGAGCTGTTAGATCAATTCAGCTGTCTCATCTTCTCATTCAGATACATCTTCCATTTTTATGCAGGTTGTTAGCTCCAGCAGATGGATAAAATATCTAAGTTTTATCCATATCATCTTGAACTTCTGTAGGAAGATTTAAATGTGTGAGCTGTTCCTTGCCTTCAGAGCATGAGTCAGCTCAAGGTTTGACCCATTAATCTTTGAAAAGTGGGAGAGGGAAAAGACTGCAGCCTTTTCTGGCTGTTGCATTCCTCTTACGCAAAAGGGATGCTATGGATTTCTGTTTCTGATACTTTTTCTTTGGTTTCTAATGTTACTGTTTTCCTAAGGCAAAAACTATTCTAGCTGTCAGACTTACAAATTCAGCTGCTGTTCTGAAAATCCAGCCATGTTTTCAGAATCTTAATAAAAACACCAGAAAAACAGCCTCTGTAATTGGGGATGAACTGACAGGGCAATTGACAATACATGGAGCAGAACAGAAACCACCTCAGTTGCCATGTCTGTGTTTTCCCACTGAGCTAATAGAATTTAAAATGATACTTTTTCCCCCAGTTAATTCAGTCCTCCTGACCTATACACGCATAGAAAACAGTAACAATTAGAAGAAACACTTTTTATAGAGGAGCTACTGGTATGAGGTAATTTAGGTGCAAGGCTATCACTGTAGATACGTAAAATAACAGTTACATGCGGCAGCAAAATATTGGGGCAGCACAAAGGCCAGGGACCCACTAAATGCAGGAGCTCTAAAAAGTCAGACTCAGCTGCTTCACTGAGTAACAGCAGAATTTGAAGGCAACAGGTATCACCTGGGGAGAATACTTCTCCACGCTCCCTGTGGCAGTGGGAACAACAAGTTTGTCTTCCAGGGCTCTGCTCCTTTATGTCTGCCCACTAGCTCTCTATTCCATGTATCCTCCTATCCCAGCACAGCACAGCCCCTTCATCTTTAAGATGGCAAAATTCAGTGCCACCCTCATAATTAAGAAACTCCAAGCTAATTCTAAGACTCTCTAGACCACCACTACCTCTTACATTCTTTCTTACATATCCTCTACTGCCTAGTCTTGGAGACAAAAGTGCTGGGCTACCTGGGCCAGCTGATTGCCAAAATCATCATCAGAAGATAGGAGGCTGGAGGTCTTTCTGTTTTACGCAAACTACTTGAAGCATACCAAGGAAGAAAGATGCCAGGATGTCTTGATGAAAATTTAACAAAAAAAGGTGTGAAGGTGCAGTCTTGGCTGCAGCTAACACAAGACTGTAGAGATGAAAATCTTGAGAGAAATGAGCAAGCAGGGAAATCACAGTTCTGGACTTCAGGAAAGCAGGTTTTTGCCTGCTTGGGAATCTTCTTGGTAGGATCCAATAGGAGATTGACCTAGAGGGCATGAGGCCAGGGCAGCTGGTTGATCTTCAAGAAGAACCTCCTCTAAGAAAAAGAACAGTCTGTTCTGATGTACAGAAGACCAAAAAAGTATGTCAGGAGGCCAGCATGGATATATAAGGGACTCCCAGCAGATCTCCAACACAGAAAGGAAATGTATGGAAAGTGGAAGCACAGAGGAGCTGCCTAGAAGGAATACAGAGACGTTGCTTGAGCATGCAGAGCTGGTGTTAGGAAAGTCAAAGCTCAGCTGGGAGATTAAACCAAATGGGGAGGTGAAGGTTAACAGGAAAGGCTTCTGTGGGTATACTGGCAGTAAAAAGAAGGCTGAGGATAATATAGATCCACTGTTCTATGGAGCAGTGGGCAGAAACAGTGACAAAGGACAGGGAAAAGGCTGAGGTACACAAAGCTTTTTTTGTAATGGTTTTCACTGATATGGTCTGCCCTTAGTCTTCATAGTTCCTCAAGGTTCGTAGAGTCCATAGGAGTGAAGCAGTGCCCAGCACAGCAGTCAGGGAGCACTGAAGCCAACTGGCCATACCCAAATTCACGAGACCAGATGGTGTGCTGGAGGAGATGGCCAATGTCATTGTGAGGCTCTATCATCTTTGAAAAGTCATGGGGATTTGGGGAGGTTTCTGGTGACTGGAGATGAGTAAAGGTTACACCTGTCTTCCAGAGGGGCAAGAAGAAAGATGGAGGGAATGACAGACCAGTTTACCTAACCTCAGTCCTGAGAAGGTGGTGGAGCAAATCGTCCTGGAAGCCATGTCCAAGCACATGAAGGACAAAAAGGTAATTGCCAGCATGTATTTACCAGGTCAAATTGATTGTTTTCTGCAATGTGATGACTGTGTGGACAAAAGGGGAGCTCTGAATGCTCTAAAGGTTTTGAAAAGCTTTTGATATGTCTTTCTGTAATATTCCTACACTCGAATTGGTGTCATACAGCTGGATAAGTGGACTATAAGGCAGGTGGAAAGTTGGCTTGGCCCTTGTTTAAAAGAGTGATCAGTGGTACAAAGTCCAACTGGCTGCAGGTTACTAGTGGCACCCCTCAGGGATTGGTACTGGGGCCAGTACAATTTAATGTCTATTACTGATGACCTGGATGATGCAATGGGGGCAATCACAGCAAATCTTCAGACAACCCTAAATTGAAGGTGAATAGTTGATACACTGGAGTTCAGGACTTCTATGCAGTGTCCCAGACAGCTTGGAGGAGTGGATTAACAAGCCAGATGCAAAGTCCTGCACTAGGGGAAAAATAGCCTTATACAACAGCAAAGGTCAGGGGTCAACAAAGGAACCCAGAGTAAAAAGACTTGGAGGTCCTGGAGTGCAGCAAGTGGAACACGAGTCAGTGAGTAGAGTGGCCTTGAGGCAAAGAAGGTAAACCACACACGGGACTGTTACTAACAAGAGTTATTAGCCAGTAAGTGAAGTCGTTCTTCCTCCCTCTTTGGCACTTGTGAGACCACAAGTGTCCAGTTTTGAGCTCCCCAGTACAAGATATGCTGGACTAAACCCACTAGAGACACCATGAAGGTCAGGGGACTGGAGCTTATGATGTATGAAAACAACCTGAAAGAACTGAGTCTTGACCTTAAGAAAAAGCTAAGGAGGGAGCTGCTTAATGAAAGGATGAAAATAAAACAGATGCACAGGGAAAGGATGAGGGGCAAAGGACACAAATTGAGGCATGTGAATTTCTGACTAATTACAAGTTAAAAAAGGATTACCATGAGGCTAGTAAAACACTGAAAATAGAGGACCAGAATGGCTTCAAAATCTCTTGCTTTGAAGGTTGTCATAACTGGACTCAATGAGGCCTCAAGGAACTGGCTTTAACTGGCCCTTCTTTGAGCAGGGGATAGAGATGATGAGCTTTAGAGGTCCCTTCCAACCTACATGATCCCATGATTCTGTGCAGAACTGTGCTTGGAAGAGAATGAATTAAAGAAGTGAAACATTTACTTTCAACCCACATATATAAAAAGTATTTCAATGTCCCTGAATGATCCAGAAATATTCTGGTATGCATAAGAAAACCCCAACAAACCCAAACCAGACCATCTCTTAAGATCCCATGTCTTCAAGGCATTCCAGAATTTTTTTGACATTTATTACTGCAATCCTACGAGAACTCACATTTGGCAAAATCTTTACATATAGATATATCAAATCCAGCCCTCTCAAGTGCCCACCATGTGCTTTTAAGATACCTCTAAATCACTATTTGAAACTCCCTATAGATTTAAAAAAAAATATTTTATTGTTCTCCTGTTTTCCTCTATGCACTATGTCAAGGGCCCTATTGCTTCTAAGTTAATATATGTATGGTATTTATATAACAGTATTATACTAATTAAACAAATAATGAACTATAATAAATAAAATATTTTCTCCTAAGTTCCCTCTAGGATGTAAGAAATGTTTCTCCCATAACACTGCTGAGAAACTCAGGTACAGAAAAGCACAGAGGCTTTCCAAAGAGAATCTCAGCAGAGCACAATTTTTTAAGCAATTTATCTGAACTCTCAAGCTTATGCTCAACCACACAACTAATTCTTTAAACAAATGCTTGATGAAGTGTACTGTGACATTTGGAAACTCAGCTCCCTGGTATGCTTGTATTTCATGTCTTTCAAGAAAGCAAAAATGGCAAATGGTTTAGACTAATAAGTGTACAGTGAGGCCAGCAGGATTGTCAGTGGTGAAAGAAGCCCTCTAGCATCCAGAAGATAGGAGAAGGCATAGACCTGCCTGGACGGAGGAAGCTGGTGAGGTAGACTGAACTGGTTGATTTTGGGTGAGGAACCTTTTCTTCATGCCAGCCAAGAAGCACAGGCTAGCGGAGGCTTTAACTTTCCTCATGATTTAGCTGAGCCTTATGATGTAGACGAGCGGTGGAGATGGATGTGCGGCTGGCCATCTGGAGCATGTCAGATGGCAACTGCACAGCGAAAGGGAGCTGTCTTCTCTCTGGTAGCTCAAGGGCACCCACAGGGAAAAGTTAAAAATTCTCACCACCGAAAACTTTTTGTCTGCCCTTCTTTCAACAAATCCACAGCAGCTGTGATTTAGTCTTTTTAAAAAACATCCTGTCATATTTCAAAAACAAACCTGTTTATTTTCCCACAAACACTTTTATCAGAACCTTGATCTCACAGCACAGACCTGGGCAGACTTTTTAATTGTAAACTACTACCTCTTGCTGTGTAATGCTTCATTGGAGCCTACAGTGCTGCAGAAGAAAAGAGAGACTGTTTATTGCTAAAAACACAATAGTACATGCACCATCTGAAGTGTATCTCTCCCTCTTTATCTCAGAAGTTTATGCGAGATGAAATTTTGCATACAGGGCACGGCTTACCTCTGTCACTGCCCTCAAAGCTTTTTTGAGACTGGAATGTCTCCCTCAGGGAGGGAAGACTTGTTTCTGCTCCTACAAGAAAAGCAGATAAGATGCTGTGCCTGAGGGCAGATTACTCTTCCCCTTTGTTAGTAGAGTTTTTTTTTGTTTCGTTTTGTTTTTTTACTGTTCATAATTATTATGACTCTGGGACCTGTGGTTTCTGAAATAAATAAATAATATCCTGGCAATTGCACTTACTTCATTTACAGCTGCAGAAGGAGCTTGCCAGGGAGTACAGAAGCAGGCAGCCTAGCACAGTCTGTATTTCTTATCTGGAAACACTGTTTTGAGACTGAAGGACTTCTGTGAAGCAAGAGAACGCAAAAGGGAACACAAAATACACCCCTTAGGCACGAGATGGACAGAGGGGTAACACCCGTGGCGACAGGGGCTGCTTGTTTCTCCATCACACGCGTGCTCGGGCTGCAGGCAGCGACAGGTAAGTGACACGGGTTAACTCCCGCCTGAGGCCCCGGGGGGAGCGGGATGCCCGCGGCGGGAAGGGAAGGGAAGCGAAGGGCGCTATCCCGGCACTGTGCCCGCTCCGCCGCCGGCCCGCACGGGCAGCGCGGCCGCTTTACGGCACAGCCGTTCCGGCCCGGCCGTCCGCGCTTTGCGGCTGCGCGGCGGCGGCGGCGGCGGCGGGTGGGGGGCGGGGAAGATGTCTGAGCGTGGAGAAGCCCCGGCGGCGGCGGCGGCGGCACCGGCGGGGGAGATGCCGGCCAAGAAGCAGAAGCTGAGCAGCGACGAGAACAGTAACCCCGGGGACCTGTCCGGCGACGAGAAC
>JAWMRA010000001.1:32107911-32130664 GCA_035584735.1 Pseudotriccus pelzelni | reverse complement strand
CCCGGGGACCTGTCCGGCGACGAGCCCGTGAGGCCGGGCGCGGGGGTGGGGGGGGGAGGCGGATGGAGCGCGGGGGGTGAGTGGGTGGTGGGGGGGCTGAGGCGGGAGCGCGCGCGGCGGGCGCGGGGCCTCGCGGCGGGTGCGGGTGCGGGCGCGCAGGAGCGGCGAGGGGAGGGTGTGCCGCCCCCGCCCCCGGCGGAGGGGACACGTCCCGGCGGGACCCTCCGGGCGCTCCCGGGCGGGACGGGGGGAGAGGGGCACGGGCAGAGCGGCGTGTCAGGGTATCTCCCGCCCTCCCCGTCTCGGCTCGGGGGCCGCCGGAGGAAGGCCCCGGTGGAAGAGAGCGGGGAGAGTCTGGGGGAAGAGACGCTCGCCGTGCCTCACGTGGGTGAGGGAGGATTTGAGGCCCGAACTGTGAGCGGGCTCTGTCGCCAACTCTGCTACAAAACATCAGACTCTATTCTTTTCTTTTTTAATTATTTTTTAAACTTTTTTTTATTTTTGCTGCAAAAGAGAATTTTCCATCGTTCCTGCAGTTTTGCATCGTGTGTCTTCGCTGTCCCGTTGTAAAGTAACACGCGGCACAAGTTAATGTTGTGCAGCCCTTGGGCGAGTGAGAAGTAGGAGATGGTGCTCGAAAACTCCTGTCAGCAGGAGAAGGCTGCAGGCGATGGGGACTGACTTTACCTAAGTTAGGTAAAATTTTACCTAAGTTAGGTAAAACTGTAGTGTTCAGAGCAAAGGTAATGTGATTGATACAGAATAACTTTATACCTGAAAAGTAAACTTAGTAGTGAGCAGTCACTTTATGTAGGGAGTGGTGTGCAGGGTGTTATTTGTCTCTTGGTTTTATGCAGTGTGAGGTTTTTTTCTGGTTAGAACACTTATCCAGCAATTGAGGGATCTGGACCACATCCTCCACGGCCTGTGGAAATACTGCTTGTGAGGTGACAAGCAGGTTCGAGATGCTCCATATTGGTTTTGTTTTTCTGTAACTCAGCAACATTTGTGAATCCAAGTGTAATTTGATGACAGACATTCAGGTTTGCTTTGGTGTCAGTTTTAGACTATCAGTGACCACAGAACACATTGCTCAAAGAAGTTGTGGATGCCCAATCCCTGGAGGTGTTCGAGTCCAGGTTGAATGGGGCTCTGAGGAACCTGGTCTAGTGGAAGGTCTTCCTGCCCACAGCAGGGGATTGGAACTAGATGATCTTTAAGGTCCCTTCCAGCTGAAACTGTTCTGTGATTTTATGATTCTCTGATGTGGGTTGTCTCAGTGGTGAAGGGATTCCCTTTTCAAGAGCTTGTTACTGGGCTCCAGTACTCCTGAAAGACAGGGGATTCTGTTTAAAAGTTGTCATAATAAGCAAGGCAACAACAAATTACAAACACAACAAAAGTTGACTTAATAACAACATGAAGTGTTGATTTTGGAAAAGGTAAAGAAATGGTGAGTTTTGTTTTGTAGGTATCTGTGCATGTTTGTCCTTTATGTAGTGTACCACTTGCCTGGTGTCGTTGCGCTACATCAAGTACCTGGTGTTCTTACATTGACAGTACCTGGCTAGTCCAGAGGCAACTTCAGTCTTGTCAAGTATTAAAATTCTGGCTCACAGGTGTGCTTGGGAGACGACAGTTTGGCAAAGTCTGAAAATTTTAAAGGTCACGGAGAAGAAACTGGAAAGTGTAAAAATTGTTAAACTTGGTTGCACATATTAGGGAAAGGTTGGCTCTGTTAGGGGTGCAACGTGAAGGGAATGACTCCAGATTTGGGCAGTACACTGACAGGCTTGTGTGTCATTATTCTTCCTGTTGTTCTTCATGGTACCCTGATTTTCAGAGTTGTTGGGCAAACAAAGACCAGTATACTTCTACAGGTTTTTGATGATACAGACATGAAACTGGGACAAAGAATAAATTCTTGTTGGGAATTGGTGTATTAATGTTTATAGTTGACCTCATTCTGTATTCCTAGTGGAGTTCCTAATGCACTTAATCTCCTCCAGTGACAGGCTTTTGTCTGCCTCTGTTCTCCTTAGTTTAGATCTAGAAATTACATGGCCTCCGGATAAATTGTTTTCCCCCCTCTACTCTGACAGAAAGTGGATGGACTACCTTGCTAGAAATAAACCTGAAAAGTTGATTTTTGACAAGCTGAATGTGTTCCTATGGAAGCACAGGGTTGGCAGTTATGATGCAGGTGAAGTGTGCTGTTGTGGGCAATGCAGGGAAAGGTCCTCTTAAGTTGTGTCCTGCAGTGAGACTGTACATGAAACTGTAGTTTCTGTTAATTGTCCAAAGCTGAGCTAAAATTGCTCAGCAGCTGGATGGGTTGTTTTGTGTATCCCTATTTTTATTCAGTTTTCTCCATTCTTATCTTAACTCTGACTGCTAAGGATTGGAGGGCCAGTTGGATTAGTTAGCTGATCAGAACTTAGCTTCTAGTAGAAGCAAGTATCTGAAAGAGCAAGAGGGGGAGGTGGGACTTCCTCTTCTGACTTGCTGCAGTGCTGACTTGCTGCAGAACTGTGCTGTGGCTGGTGCTGCTGAGGGTGTACAGAAGTCTCACAATGGCTCAGTTCTTGGTGTGGTCAAGTATCATGTTTTTTACACAACTGTTCCTTAAGTGCTTCAGAAGTACTCATTTCATCTGGATCAAAGATGTTTTCTAGGGGAAGCAGCCGCTTTATCTTTAGACATTTTCTTAACAGCAGCTACCAGTATTCTGAAGGAACTTCACTAGATCACAGTTCACATCTCTCCCTCTTGGATTAATCCTCATGTGACTCATGTTCTGTTTCTAGAGAGGAATGCTGTTACATTAGCAAGAGATTTAAATACTTGAGTCTAAATAACACCAAGTCCTGGGAGGTCTCCTGTTTTTATGTAGGAGAATAGAAAGGGAAAAAGGCCAAGTGCTGCAAGATTAGTTGAATTTATACAGCAGTTAATGATCTCTTTATGACATTCTATATAATTTGCAATGTTTTCAGGATGATGCTGTTAGTATTGAAAGCGGTACTAACACTGAACGCCCTGATACACCAACAAACACTCCTAATGCGCCAGGAAGAAAAAGCTGGGGGAAAGGAAAATGGAAGTCAAAGAAGTGCAAATATTCCTTCAAATGTGTAAATAGCCTAAAGGTAGGTATGTATGAGATTCAGCATGGGAATGCTGGGTACCACTTGCTGGCAGTAATGTTAATGCTGACTGTGAGAGAGTGTCAAGATAGATACTTTTAAATATATGTAAACAGTTATGTTCCATGCTGATTTGAAGGAAGTACCTTTCTTATTTGGAATAGCCAAAGTTTTGAAGAAAAAAGTTACAGAGAAATAGGAAACAGTAGGTAGTGCTGTAATTAACCCCATTTTTGTACAGGTTTGAAAAGTTATGTGTGATGTCGTAATTATCTATTTCATTGAAGCTGTAGATGCTAGAGATAAACACAAGAAATCGGATAAACAAATTCAAATAAAACAAAACCTGTGACAACTCCACGCAAAGCACAGAACCTGTACAGATTTTTCTACCTGTTGAAATACATAAAAACAAACAAACGAAAAGACCCTACAATTATGGAGTAGCTTTCTCCTCACACATACCAGACCAGGTACTGGTATTTTCTGTCCTGTGGCAATTATCATAAATGCTGTGTAGTGCAATTTGGTTAATTTATTGTGCATGTTGTAATTCTGTGTTAGCACATGATAGAGGTAGTGTATATCTTCTCACACAGCACGTAGTAGTCTTAAGAGATGTGGATTCATGGCCTTTACTCCCTGTTCTAGTGCTTTAGGATACTGCTGTTTTCTTCTGCACTGACAGACTGTGGTGAACTGAATGAGCTTTCTCATTCATTATTATTTTACACTACCAGGATGTTCTTTTTTTCTCATTCCTCAGCCTTGTGTGGGATATTTATGTGGCAAAAGCTGTAAATATGCCTTGTGATTTGATTTTTATAAGATTTCTAAATAAAGATCATGTCTGGAACAAAACGGGAGTTTTGTTTAACTTTATATTTAGCTACCATGCAGCTCCATAGTAGATCTTTTTTCTGCAGAATTGCTTTTAAGAGGTTTTTGTCATTCCCCCACACTTGATGGTTGAGCTGCGCTGATGTAGCTGTTTCTGAACTTTGTCTTCAGGCTGCCTCTCTGAAATGCTGGGGTACCTGAGTGGGAGGGGATGAGAGGTTTGGAAGATGGAAACCTTCCAAATGAGCTTTGCCATAGGAGAAATTGTGATATGAAGTTACACTGACAAAAGAACCTGGGAAACAAATTGATCTTATTGTGTTCTTGAAGTATAAAAATTATCTCCAGCCCTCTTAGGGTGTAGGAGGAAGGGAAGTTGTTTCATTTTCACCAAGGTAGGCAGCAGTTCTTGTGATTCGCATGAGTCGCCCCTGCGGATGGTGCTGTTTGCGGCTTCAAGGCATTCTTCAGACACAGTCCCAGGCCTTTGGGCACCCAAACTTCGAACAAGTTCTGAGTTTTGTTACACGTATTTGTTTTCCGTCTGCAGACAGAAGGGGTTAGTACTTTTCAAGTGTCTTCTGGGAAAACAAAATATACCCTCAGCTCACTGTCAACTCAGGCCCCACTGTAGGGTGACCCAAAAGACCACCCTATGAAGTAAAGCAGTCCCTGACTTCCCTGAATTTGGATCAGGGCCTGGGAACAGATTCCTGTGCAAGTGGAGTCAAGCTGTGAGGGAGTAAATGTAGCATTTCAACTAAGTGGGTATTTTTATTAGCTTTTTTCCCTATTTCTCTTTGAACTGAAATTAATAATAGATGTGCATGTTACGACAGAGACTAGGTAGCAGCCAAATTTCGTTTTTTACTTTGTGATTGAGGAAGCCTTTCTTCTTTTCTTTTTTCTGTTCTTCCGTACCAATTTTGCTGATACTGTGAAGATAAACTCTGACTGAATGCTGTATGTGGATTTAGAAAGACACAAGTGATTCTTTGGATATGACATCATATATCCCTGAGTTTATATGACTGAGCTATGCTGTAAGATGCCTATATTGAAGTTAATGAAGGGTCAACATAATTTAAAGACATAGAAATTAATATTCTTTAGGGGTGTATAAATTATGTGTTCTTCCACTTTCATACTTTTGGTTTTCCCCTCTTATTTTGCTTTTTACTTTTTTCCTTTGGGGAAACAAAGAAATATGGCTATTACCGTCTGCTTTGAATGTTAAATGGTTATGATTCAGCCTGAAAAACTGAGTACTTGCTAAATATGCTTTTTAAACACTACTTTGGAAGTTATTTTGGGTGAAATTTAAGCATCAAGAAAACAAAAATATAACTTGGAAAATGACAGGAAATAAAAAGCTGACTTTTATTTTTTCTTTTTGCAGTACTGAGTTACTGCAAGATGTACTGGAAAATCTTTTCTCTCTGTGGGGTGAATGGAAATAGAGCTTATAAATTAGCATATATAGCTAACAGTTGCACATGCTCATACATCCATTTGTGTTTTGATGATAGATCTTTCAGCTGAAAGCCATATTTTGCTTTGTTGTGCTCCCTTTAAAACAAGACAATTATTTGCCCTACCCTTTGCTTTTGCTTAGGGTGTGGCTTAGAGGTTGTGAGCAGCCTATTGTTGTCTCTCAGCTTCTCCTCGCTGTCCCCTGACCTGGGAATCAGTATCCAATGCCGTGTCTAGCTTGTTGATGTGTTAAGGAAAGGTAACTAAAACCACTGCCCATAATGGCTTGCTTCCACTTCTGGGAACTGGAAGTACATGTGTGGTTTGTTGGTTCCCTGCTGGCAGTGTGGGTAACAGTGTATTAAAATGTGTGTCATGCAGGTGATTATTTTTTGTGTTGGCTTAGTATTTACTTCACTGCTTTCAGTCTGAAAACAGGTCTGGTCTTACTCTTTGACTGAACCTGAGTTGGTGTTGAGTGAGTAAGGGCAGAACTAACCATTGGTGGGTTATTTATTTACTCTTATAGCAATTGTAGGTCTGTTTTCTCCCCTGCCTTCTTTCTCTGGTGCATGAAGAACTGCAGTACGTTAAGTTTTGTGCCCTTTATTCATATTAAGGACAAGATGGCATATCACAGTTTTACTTTTGGACCAGCATCTGTGTCACTCTTCTGTCTGTACAAACCAGTGTCAGATTTGCATGACATACTTGGCATCTGAGCATAACCATAATGTATGGCACCTAGAAGTATGATGTTTTGAAAAACCTGCTTCATTGTTTAGTACTTGGGACAAAAGTGAGAGCAGACAGCTATTTTCAAAATAGTAAGGATTTTGGTAGTTTAAATGGGAGCATAGCTTCTTCAGATAGCCTAGTATATTCCTGCAAGAGCCTCTGCCTGACTTCTTCATCCATCAAACACCAGCAAAACTGCAGTGTGTACACTTGCGCTCTTGGAGATTGTAGCACTCGGTGTGAGGAATGTAGTGTGGGTGAATTGAGTAGATTAAAGACATTTGTCTTGCAGAGTAATTTTTCCAGGGAAATAGGTTTTCCTTGAAAAAGCTTACTAAATACTTTAGGTATGTACATAAATATAAAAATACAGAAACAGTATAGCCCTCTGTTTTATCTCTACTTAGCCTGGGTCCTACATATAAAATCAGAAACTTCTTGCAACTTATGCTGGAAAATAATCCTGTCTTGAGGGGGAAAAACATACTGCTCCTATTTTTCCTATTTCATTAAATTTATCAGAACCAGAGCACATGACAGAGAACAAGGTTATTCCAGAAAAACAAGTGCAAACCCTGCTAATATGTCCGTAATAAAGCAGTAAAAATCCATGCATTTTACCTGTGTTACCTTCATATGATAGGTCAGAAGCCCTCAGTATTCACCAGTATAAACCCATTCAAGCCGAAATTCAAACCCAGCTAATTATTGATGGACAAACTTAGGCATTCTGAATTTGATCTCTCAACCATTCTCTTCAAAGAAGACTTTCAAAGAATACTCTCAAAAATAAAGGCTACAAAGTAAAATTCATAGATTTATGGCACATGAAAAACCCATGGCTTTGTGTATGCAATTTTATGGCTTACAGTTTACCTTATTCTTCATCTTTGATTTGACTGTGATGCTTTACAGATGCTGAATACCTGCTTTTTCCTTCTGTCCTGAGGTCACTAATAACCTGGGTACTTGTCTCTTTCCTAATATCCCATATCCCTCATCACATAAATCCATTTGTTTGTTCTTTAACATTATGATGGCTAATACTGCGAGTTCAACTTCGAATTATTCTTTTTAATCTGTATTCAGCTTTGAAAGTTGTTACCTCTCTTAAGAATTGCAGGAAGGCCTTCATGTCTGAAAGATTTTCTCCCTTCTCTTTCTAGCTCTTACAGATATGTCTGGTAATAACAGATACTGCCTTTTTCAGTAAATAATGCTATTTTAAATTTTTTCCAGACTTACTTTTCTTTTTATGAGTGGTGTTAGACTCCTTAGCCATACCCCCTCCTTGAATTTATTCTTTCGTTCTTGGATAGGCCGGAGCTGCCAGGGCCAGTACTTCTCGTGTTGTCTCTGAAGCATTGCCATTTGAGGGCTGCTTAACAGCCGTCATGAGACACTTCCTTCCTGCCTGCACTGTCCCAGACAGTCCCCTGTGGGGAGGCCCTTTAGTGAACATTATTCTTGCTGAAAACATCCTGTCAGGACAGGCCAAAATACTGTTATCAATTATTAACAAGCACCACCATATTCATCACAATTCATAAACATATCTGCTTTCCGCCCCCCTATTTAAATTGATGTGAGCTGTATAAAAATAATATTTGGCATTTCTCTGGTAACTGTGAAGGCAATCTGAAAACACTTTGTAGACATGAACTTTGCAGCAGTACTGTTACATGCTGGAGAGAGTTCCTAATGGCTGTGATGAAGTTACAAGACCTAACTGTAATGAAATAATTAAATGTGGCCCTTCTCCATCCTTATACCAGTATAGTTCTTCTCTGTCCTAATAATTCTTCTTTGTTATGTTACAAATCCTTGTGTAGAAGTAACTACAATGATATAAAATGTGTATAGATATGACCTTAGATGCAGAGGTTGCCTTGCTGAAAATTGCAAAACAGAATAGTAGACCTTCAAATATAACTTAGGAGTTCTGCCAGCTTCTGGCCATAACAGAAACAACAGTTCTTCCCCTTTATCTTATAAAAGCTTGGTGAGGAAAGAAAGGGGAGGGGTGTGTTTGTCAGAATATTCCTTTAGCCTCCCTTAAGACAGCCAAGTTAAAATGTGATGTTACCAAACTATCCTTTTTAACTGTTCACTATCTGAAATGATACTAAATGTGAACCCAGTAGTTTGAGGAGGGAAACTTCTCAATTAAACTGTTTACCACCACAGCTGAATTTCACAGCAATTATATGTCTGTGGGTTTTGTTGTTTTTTTATCTCTAATTTTACTTTCCATCTATAGGAGGACCATGGCCAGCCTTTGTTTGGAGTCCAGTTTAACTGGCACAGTAAAGAAGGCGATCCTCTTGTTTTTGCCACTGTAGGCAGCAACAGAGTGAGTAATCTTTTCTTCCCTATACACATCTGTGTGGTTCTCCATGCATTCCTTTTTCCAACCAATCCTGTTACCCGTGTGTAGTGCGGACACAGAATACTTAATACAAACAGCTTTATTTTTAATATATGTAGCATCTGTTATCTGGGACAGTTGCATCCTTTGTTTCTTTTATGAAGTCCTGTGTTAGCTATTTGGGAATTAACCTATGTCATGAAGGAAAGCGTCCTTCAGTAATATGAGTGTGGGATAAGGGAGCGAGGTGCATAAATGTATTTTCTCAATAAAATTACTCTTCATAAATGTTCTTGTTTTGAAAAGGTCATACACTCTAAAAGAGGATGAGAACTGTCTGCCGTGGCTGCCTGCAATGATGCCAGACAGCTCAGTAGCTAAATTAATGGCCTGTAAGGAGTGTCAATTCAGTCTTAAAAATAACTCCTGAAGTGCATTCTTTGTGGGTGTTGAGAATAAACAAGTCTTTTATTTCTAGGTTTGTTCCACCTGGCAAGTCACCAAAAGTGTTAAACTAAGTTTAAGCAAAGGATCAGTGACTCATTAAAAGACCAGGTCATGTTGGAGATGGCTGCAATAACTGATTCCAACAAGAGTTTATCTTAAGACAATTCAAATAATAGACTTTAAAATCTGAGAAGGACAGCTGACAAGTCCTGAGTGGTGCTTTACTGAAACATTTCCACCTATTGGAAACAAATGGATAATGGATGAGATCTAAACCATAGAGGCACACCACCTCTCCCCATCAGGCAGCCAATACACAGGTGCATGTGATTTCCTTTTGAAATATCACAAGTAAGCAGCAGTCTCTCACACTTTTTTGTTTATGTTTTTTTTCTCCAGGTTACGTTATATGAATGTCACTCCCAAGGAGAAATCCGTCTGTTGCAGTCTTATGTGGATGCTGATGTATCCTTTTAAGTTAAAAACCCATGTGTTTCCTTCTTTATGAAAAATTAAGCGATTTTTTAGGAAAAGGCATACAAAGGTTTTGTCTGTTATTTAATACTTTGCTCATGTGGTGCATTCCTTATGTTAGGTCCAAGTCTTCCCTCTTTCTCACATCCTACAGTCCCTCCTATTGAAAAAATGTCAAAAATGCAGACTCATGGACCATACTGTATTAAAATATTTGAAAACTGATTCTCCATCAGTTTAATCTTCTCAACACCAATATTTGTATAATGCTTCACTGCTTTACAGTGGTCTCAGTTTCTCTATGAATTGGATTTGGGTTTAAAGACCAAGAATTAGGGTTTATGCTCTGAAGCATTGATGACATGTGTTGATCATTTGCAGTACACAAGTCAGTAACTTGTGAACTCAGTCTTGATTCATTATTCCTAATCTTTGGATGTTTTTTGAGAAAGAGGTTCAAAGGTGATGCCATGACAGAGAAGGCATTCCTTGTATGTTATGGAACAGAAGTGAGGAATTGGCATCTATAGAAAAGGTGATGTTGCTGGTATTTGCAGATACATAATTGAATGTGTCTTTTTCTTAACTGGTGCAGCAGAGACTCCTGGGCACTTGGATAAAATAGCAACAGGTTTACTTAAAATAAATCATACTGTTTAAAAAATAAATCTCCTGTTTCTTCTGTATTCCTTAACATAAGATGTTGTAGGCAGATGAAAATTTCTATACCTGTGCGTGGACATATGACAGCAATACAAGCCATCCTCTTTTGGCTGTGGCAGGGTCCAGGGGTATTATTAGGATAATTAATCCTATTACAATGCAGTGCATAAAGGTGAGTGTTTACAACTTTGAGATACAGCTTGTGTTTCAGTAAGGCAGGAAACTTGGGTCTTCTGAGTGCGTGTAAACATGAGGGCAGATGTTAACTTGGTCTCTAAATTCTATCCCAGCACTACGTGGGCCATGGAAATGCAATCAATGAACTGAAATTCCATCCAAGAGATCCAAATCTTCTTTTGTCTGTAAGCAAAGGTGAGGAAAAAGCCTCTTTTTTTTGGTTTTGTTTTTTTGGTTTTTGGTTTTGTATAAATCAGGATACTTTGGATTGGAGTTTGGTCTAGGCCAAAACCTCTATGAATTTTTTTATGAATGTCACTGAACAAGTTCACCTTGTAAGTCGAGAGCAAATCGTGCTCTCTGATGGCTGTGAATGTTGTAATCATTAAATCCATGGCCTGCAATAACCATAACTTCACCTGTGTTGCAACGGCATTGTGAACATTGTTGCTTTTTAGGAAAGAAGAATCATGAGCCTTGGGTTTCCTCTTTACTTGTTCTAAAAGTTGAGTTAAATTTTTTCCGGTTGTTGAATCACGTTGCCATCTAGTGGGGAAGTCTTAAAGTTGCAGACAGCAAGACACCACGGTGTGCATGGGGAAAAACTTGGATTCTCTGTTGCTTGGGAGCATTAATTGGACTTTGTGTAAAATCTTATTAGTGAAGGGAGTTTTTGGTGTGGTGTCTTAAGGGCTTGTCCAGAAAGTTTTAACAGTCACAACTTCCTAATCTTTACAGTTTCGTTAAGTAAGGGCATGATCTCCACAGGAGCTATTCTTCAGGAATGCTTGAGCTGGAAACAGTTACATAAGGGGACCTTTGATTTTAGCGTATTTGGAGTTACTGATGAAGCTACATGAGAACAGGAGGTGGAAACTTCTCTGATGCTTGCAGCTGTCAAGTTGGTGATGTGGATCTGTAAACACTGAGTTTCTTAAGTTCTGTGTATTTTTAGGTTCTCTTTTTAGTATCGTTTTGACATTGGCCATAGTACTACAATTTTTAATGTGCAGTCTCTGGACCAGGTACTATCACGGAGAAGGCAGGAGGAGGCAGGAGAGTACTTGAAGTCTTAAAACTGCTTAGCTGAAGATTAATAGAAAAAGAGGAAAATATTTGGGACTGTGCGGCCTTCTGTGTCCCTTCTGGGACTGTGGGTGTTGCTGTAGTTCAGTGCAGTATACTTGTGGAATCCAAAATGGAAATACACTAGAGGTACCGATTTCCAAATATGGAAAACACTAGAGGTTCTTAATTAGAAATTGTAAAAACTTTCTTTAAACAGGTGGATTAGTTTGATTGACTTTGGAATACACGTTGTCTCTATAAACAATTTTTCCTATCCTTACGGTCTGTGGTTCATAAAGAATAACACTTTAAAGGTTAAAAAAGTGGAAAATCAGAACTCTTCTGAATGTTGATCTTAGAATGGCTGAAAGGAATTCTAGCATTTTTTGGTACATAAAACTGTTTTTAAGTGAAGCCTGAATAAAAGCATATTTATCCAAGATCAGATGCTCCTTTTTGTTTTTTGGACGGTCTAAAGGCCTAGGTGTATTTTTGCTAGAAGCTGTACCCAGGGGAGGGGGTTGGCACGCTTTCTCAGTTAAAAAATTACTGTTAACAGTAGTTGAGTTATAATGGCAATTTCAGTTTATACAGTTCTTTTGCTTCCAACAAGTGAAGAGGAATTAAGTGCTTTTCTGATGTTTACATGAACACCTGTTATTGAAAGTGGTTAAGCTGAAATATATTATTCAAATGTACATATAAAAAGCAGCATGTAATTTTATTTGTTCTTTATAGATCATGCATTGAGACTGTGGAACATCCAGACAGACACGCTGGTTGCAATATTTGGAGGAGTAGAAGGGCACAGGGATGAGGTGTTAAGTGCAGTAAGTGGAAGACTGTGGGGCAGTGATTTAGATTTACAAAGGGTAGTAAGCAACTTTTTATCCTCTTGTGCACTGTTTTGATATTTTAACTACTTAAACCCAATTGGAAGTGCATAAATACTTTTTTAATGGGATAGACAAGTGTAAATCTAAGGTGTTTTGATTGATCTGGCCACCTCTTGCAGACAGGACAGGTGTCTACTTTCTGTGTGCTTCAGTAGCTAGTTTTCTCACAGTGCAGCCGTGAAGTGAAAAAACCAGAGTTCAGTGGGGCTAGAAAGAGTAAAAACTTTTCATGATGGTCCCACTTTTGAAGTTCTTGAGGTCTTACCAAGTCAAAGCGGCATAAGCAAATAAACCTTGAGAGACATGATAGTGAAGGAAAGAAGTTATTTGAGTTAAACTGTTTTTCAGTGGCTGTGAACAGCCACTGATACCTAGCAAATATCAACTAGATTAGTTAACTTTTAATACACTGCTCTTAAGAACTGTTTCCGTTCCTGTTGTGTGACCTGAAGGATGAGGAGTGCATCTGTAGGAAACTTGACACTGAATTTATTATTCACCTATGTTGTAGCCCTGGAATTCTGCCAAAGTTGCTTCTAGGGAATTTACTGAGAGAGGAGAACTAGCTGTAGATTCATTGTCTGTCACTGCTGTTGAATACACCTCTCTTTCTCAAGAGAGAGTAAATATAATTATTAAGAAGCTGTGCTGCTTTGCAGTGAGCTGGATTACATTCTTAGTATTTTTCTATTTGAAATATGCAGTTTTATTGCATTCTCTATACAGAAAATGCTGTTTTGATGGAAATGATGGAATAAAATCTGACTTTATATAATACAGCCTAGGCTGGGGGTGCTCAAAATTATTTTATATACATAGGATTACGATCTTCTTGGTGAAAAAATCATGTCGTGTGGGATGGATCACTCTCTAAAACTCTGGAGAATTAATTCCAAGAGAATGATTAATGCTATCAAAGAATCTTATGAGTACAACCCAAATAAAACCAACAGGTATGTAGTCTTCATCTTCTTGGCTGTCTTTGCAAAACGTAAATACTCCTATCAGTGGTTAATTCCTTTCTAAATTGGGAGTTCTCGGGAATACTAAATCTAGATACTAAATCTCTCTAGAATAAGTGTCTTATTGATGTTTGCTTCAGTGGAATTTTATTAAATTCAGATTCAAAGTTCTGAGACTTTTATTTTAAATACTTTAATTATTTCTTATTTACTTGACTAGAAAATGTCTAGAATTAGTATCTTTAAGCTTGTAATTCAGGAGTTTCAAGTTGTCAATGCGTTTTTCATCATCTCATCTTAAAATTTCTAGAAGGGAATCAAATCTGTGTAATTAAATGTGGCAAATAGTTCTGTATTGGGTAGTTAATTATTGTATGTTATTTGACTTTGGGGTGGGGACAAAATTTTTCATAGTAATAACCTTCATTTTCATCATTCTCTGATTTGACCTCAAACATGAGTAAATTAAGTAAACATAGCAATTAGATACATCCTCCTTTATGAAGTTCCTCAACTTTTTAATCTTAACTTCCAGTTAAACCATTGAGAGAATTGAAGAGTCTAAATCACAGTGAACATGTTCAGCAATGAGACTAGCTGTGAAAATACTCTCGCTTTTTTTGGTAATGTTACCAAATGTTAAATGATGCTTTTTTTAGCGTGCTTTTTTTAAAATAATGATTTTTTTTTAAATAGTGTGCATTTCTATTTAACAATTTAGATGTTGCAGAAGCAGCATCAAGAAAACTGAGCCTTATTTCTTGAAGTATTTGGTGACAGGAGCTGTATTCAGCATCTGAAGGAATGGTCTTGCTCAGCACTGTCTCTGCACAGTCTTGTACATGGGAAACTAGTTATTTCATTAGCAATGAGGATGAGAACAGGGACTGTTCCAAGTATTAAAAAGAAAAAATCAGCATATGAAATCTACTTTGCTATAAGACTGTTAGAAAAGATGGGGTAATTCTTTTGAGATATGTTAAAACCAGCTATTAAAAATTAGACTTTTGCTTTTGTGTTTCTCTGAACCTCACTTGGCAATTTTCTCTATAGGCCTTTTATTTCCCAGAAAATTCACTTTCCTGACTTTTCTACGAGAGACATACATAGAAACTATGTTGACTGTGTACGGTGGCTGGGAGATCTAATTCTTTCCAAGGTAACGTTGCAGCTTTTTCAGCTACATTACATTTATTTGCTTGTTTTCAGGATCCTAAACAATAGAAGTTCTACTAGCATTTGAGTGAGGTTAAATTACTGTCCTGTGTCAAATGATTTTGTGGAGTGTATTGTGAATTTTGTCAACTGTCAGGATGTGTGAATAAGCAGTTTACACTTAAAAGTAAAATTGTTAATACAGTTGTACCTCTGCTCAAGGTACAAGGTTACTAGCTAACCATAACCTGCATGAAACATATAGACAGGGAATCTACTCATTAGGGATCCTGCTGCTAAAGGGTGAGATGAGGGTTACCATAGTGGAGTAACTTTGACTAATGCGTTGTGTCCACTAGTTACACTGGCTTGCAGATGTTAAACCAGGCAGTCCAACTGCCTTGATGCCAGAAATTGGTGAATGCACAGTCCTGTTAGTCAGAGGGATCGGGTAAACAATCCTTAAATCAAGATGAGTTTAAGCTGCTTATGAAATTGTGTTTAAGCACATCTGGTTGATTTCCTCTGAAGTGGGTGAGGGAGGGCTACAACAGTCCTGTTACCTGGCAAAGCTGTGAGGGCATCGGGTTCCCAGCAAAGGACAGTGATGTGTTGTTGGCTTTGATCTAAGGACAGAGGTGAGCTTTTTGGTTGTGCTTTTTGTAATGTCATTGGGCAAGCTGCGAGATGAAATGTTTGCTTAGAGTTATAGTTTGATTGTGCAGTATAAATTGTACATATAGGTGATTTTTTTTATTATTGTTTTACTCCAGTCTTGTGAAAATGCCATTGTTTGCTGGAAGCCTGGCAAGATGGAAGACGATATAGATAAAATCAAGCCCAGTGAGTCAAATGTGACCATTCTTGGGAGATTTGATTACAGCCAGTGTGACATATGGTACATGAGATTTTCAATGGATTTCTGGCAAAAGGTACATGTCATCTTTGACTTTTCTGTGTTTGAAGGTGTGTAGTTTTTCACTGATTTCATGTTTAGGGGTGTAGGAAAAATCTCGGTTCTTGTGATGTTTAAGAAACAGAATGGTTTGCTAATAAGGGCCTTTCTGTGAAGATGGAGGAGTTCCAGATTTTTTCATTCTGGGTTCTGCCTGATAGAAAAAAATTCCACCAAATAAATACTTATTTTCCACCAGAGGTATGGTTACTGATATGTTCTTCCCCTATCTGCTGGGATTGGTAAAATGCAAGGAAGGAGGCAGATTTTATAGCCTTTCTAACCCTTCCAGCAAACTCATTAAGTCATTCATGTTTAAACATTCATGCACAAATTATCAGCTGTAGAGCCTTTATAAAAGTCTCACTTCATTCTTTGAGAGAGTATTTTAAAACTTCTTTCTCCTCTGCTTTCTTTTAAAGATGCTTGCTCTGGGCAATCAGGTTGGCAAACTTTATGTTTGGGATTTAGAAATAGAGGATCCTCATAAGGCCAAGTGAGTATTTCATTTTTGTTAAGACGGGGAGTTGGGTTACTTTACTTTTTCCTTTACTGATAACTATAGAAATTCTTCAGTACTAGTTTAATACTAGTTATTTTCCACTATATCTAGTAGGTAAATAAACATGAGCCCCTGAAGGTTAACTTTTATCATATTTCACTGATTTCTAATTTACATTATAGAGGTGCCAAGAAGCCCCATTCACATTGTGCTGGGTACTCTGTGTAGATATAGTAAAAAATAATTTATTTCTCACAGGGCTTACAAACTATTTGGGTGGAAATCTTGCAAAGCAATTAAGAGAAGATGTGCTGGGTGGGTGTAGCACATGACAAAGACGACATAGGTGAGAGGACTAGAGTAATGAGTGTGTGGACAGGACAGAAAGAGTAATGAGCATAGTGTGGAGCAAACAGTGTCGCTTTCCAGTTCCTTACCTGCATGGCCAGGCAATTTTACAGCATGTATTTTAAATATATATATATATACACATATAGATAGATGCATATAGATAGATATGTATGTGTGTAAACATACAAATGCAAAAAACCCACCTGAAACAAAAAAAACTCCAAACCCACTCCCAAACCCCACCGTGTATAAAGTGTATATGTGCTATATATAAAAATACTATATGCATTATATATTTATATACCCTATATAATATATTTGACATACCTATGTATGTTTATATCTAATCCATGCAAATATGTGCATGTACACAGTAATGTATGAAGTCCCTGAAAATGCTGCAGTCTTTAATCACGCAATTAAAATATTTTGTTCCTGACTGCTGGGAAATAACATTGATTATGAAGTCCTAATAGTGTGATTCAATAAGCTTTCGGTCTTTTCTTGAGTGAAAATAGGGTAGATAAGTAACAACAGTGGGTGAACAGTTAAACTACTGCTTTCCCAAGTCCGTATTTGGAATACAAAATACACCGTGCAGGCCATAATCTTGCTGCCCTTCAGTTCCTCCTAGGTCACATAAATAAGGGATTTGTGAAACAGTGCTCCATAATATTGTAGTAAGCACAGATTTAACATTGCAGCTCAATAATTTTCTTTTATTTATAGGTGCACGACTCTTACTCACCCTAAATGTGTTGCTGCCATTCGACAGACCAGTTTTAGCAGGGATAGCAGTATCCTTATAGCTGTGTGTGATGATGCCAGTATCTGGCGCTGGGACAGATTACGATAAATTACTTTTTCTTAATTCATAGTAGAAAATATATTTTCAAATTATAATATAGTCTGTTAACTTGCTAGTACAGTAGATGCATTTAGTGTAGACTTTCTCGAAGGTTCAGCAGGCTGGAGCTGAACTTAGTGATGTTTACATTCTGTGTATTGTTCTGCTTGAAATTGCTGCTTTTAATAAAAAGAAGTATTTTTGTAAAGTTTTCTGAATTGTCCATTTTAATTATTTCTCACAATGAGTTTTCTCTTATGGCCTATGAAATTTCTTTGTGTACAGCTATCACATAAATGTATGACAACTTGCTAGAAATTTGGTATATTTATGCTTGCAGCTGTATTTGTGTCTTTTTTAACTGAAAACCTAATGAAGCTATTATGCAGAGACCTCACAAAGGAAATGCTACACTTAAGAAAATAAATATTAAATAATTTCTAAAGATATTTTGAACTCATTCCTTGAATTAGTTGCAGATTGAAATTGATTTAAGTGTTAATAATCTCAAATTAGGATAAGCTTTTCACTATTTCTATTACTGATTAGGGGAAAAAACCTTACAGCCTTTTTTTTTTCTTTTGTGGATCACACTGAATTCTGTCTGTCTAGTTACTGCAGTTATCTCGAAGTTAGTTGTTGGAAATATATTTTAATTGCCTCTGTCATTATTTCCAAATAGTCTCATCAATGCTTTACTTGCCTTAGGAAGAATGAATTCTAAAATCAAAACTGTTTCATATAGGCTTAAATTATGTACAATGTATAAAAATGCAAGGGGAAAAGTGGATAAGATGGCAGAAATTATTAGCAGTGATAATCTGTGTTCAAAACACTTGTATGTATCTTGTCAGCACATAGTTGGAATGCTCATGTTTGTGTTCTGGAAGTGGTCCAGGACATTGCACAGTGGCCGTGTGTGCTTGAATGAGGAAGAACGTTAATCACATTTACTGAGGCTGAACCATTTACATACGTTTTTTCCTACCGTGCCCTTCTTATCCTTCACCATAACATGTTACTTGAGAAGAAGTATGAAGCTACTATGTAAATACAAGTACACTATCACTGTGTGCTTTTCCGATCAGTAGATTAAGTTAAGTAGTCCTGTCTGCTGCTGATTTGTCAACTGCATATCTGACTTTTATCTTTCAGGACATTGCTTTTTTCCTGTTTGTTACAGTTTGGGAAGTTTGTAAATGCTCTGTTTAGATTAACTACCTGTTCAGTTTGAAGTAATATGACTAAACCAGTTTTGAGCTGTGTCTTTGGAAATCTGCAAAAACTGAAGCCCAGAACTGGCAAGTAATTTACAAGTTTTTAATCTGTATTATATGATTGTTTTCCCTTTTTTTTCTTTCCCCTCTTTTAAATCCTTGTCATTACTGCTGGGGACTTCCAGTAGTACCACAGGTCTGTCCAAAACTAGTGTTTAATTGAGCTGGATTCTGGACCTTATTTTTTCTGCACAAAAGTCCAGCGTCTCCTCCTTATGCTCATGACTGTCTGGTCTAAGGGAACATGATCAGGATCCAAGTGTAAAATCACAGAGTTGGGCGAAACCAAGTAGAAGCCTGGGTGCTTAAGGGAGGAAACTGAAATTGCTGCAGAGTTGGAACACAGATTAGCTGAAGAGGTATACAGGTAAGACGGGAGCTTGCAGAAAATGTTTAGTTCTGCTGCAGCTCCAGAACTGCTGGCACAGCATGGACCAGTGCTTATGCAACAGCGAAAACCCACATACCTCATAGTTCATTCTGTGGAAAGTACATGGGGTTGGCAGAGTCTGAGACATTGTGGGGCAAGGGGTGGGGTTGGGAGAGTACTCCAGAAAAGCAGTTGGAGCGTTCAGACTTCCTGCAGCCTCAGGGAAAGAGCTTTGATAGGTGACCTAAACTATACAAAGAACACTTGGGCTGAAGGCTGGTACCATTTAGCCTTTGCAAATGCTTTATGGTAGTGTGGCGTTAGACTGAGTCCTCTGTGTTTTCCCATGTCTGGGGTTGTGAGTGAAATGGGATACAAACGCAGGAGGGGTTTTTCAGCCATGGCTGTTCTTTTGGTATGTAAGTGGTACGTTCTGACAAATGAGTTGCTCTGTTTGAGAGGAAGGAAAGGAAGGGTGGTGCTTGACGGATGAGAGGCCTATGACAGCTAGGGTCAGCTTTACCTTTTGTATTAACTTATGAATGTGCTGAGGACTGCTGTCTTAAAATGCAGCCAAATGTTCCAGCAGTTTTGCCCTGAGAAAAAAAGTGTCAATGAAGTAACGTGAAAAAGTAGAGCTGTAACAGGCCATGGTGAGAAAAAAATCTCCCTTACAACAGTCAGCCCCATCTGCTTATAGGACTAATAATATTGATAAGATATGCAACAAGGGAGAAAAAACCTCTTTGCCAACATGCAGACCCGTAAAGCTCAAGTGAACATAAAAGTTGTGTATTTATTTCACTGGGCTGTTTTCTTTCTAGGTTCTAGACTGAAAAAAAAAGAGAAAAAGTAAAGTTATTTTGTGTCTTCTGGAAGATACAGAACTATTAGTTATAATCATTGCAAAAGAATTTAAATAAGAGTTTAATATCTTCCAAAACCTTTTCACTTTTTAATATATGCTTTTGTGGAACATACCTAGAGAGCTCCAGTGCCAAAATTTCTTCAGTAAAAGAAGTATGGTTTAACACTAATATTGGAGAAACCTACCAAAAGTAGCCCAAAAGAAAATATCTTCTTCCCCATTGTCTGCAGGCCACCTGTAGTTCTGTTCTTTGACAGAGCCTGTAATAGACTCCTTCTGTTTCACATCTGAAGACAGGTGAGGGAGAGGTAAAGTCAGGCTGTGCAATACAGTCAGGAAACTGTTTCAGGAGGCTGCAAGTGTTAAGTCATCTGTTCTTTATGAACTGCATGAAAAGCACAATAAAATTTGAAAGGTGATCCCTGCAGTTACTGCACATTGAGTATCTCTGAAGCAGTTCATCTTTCATCCCTTCACAAAAAAAAAAGAAAAAAGCTGAAGAGGTACCTGGAGGTCCTTGTCTTATTTTACCAACTTTCAGAAACTTGGAAATTGGATAAATAATAGGCTTGGACTACAGTCGTGACTTCTAGGCAGAGTCTTTGCACAGAGGCAGCAAGGTTTGTGCCACAGGTAGAAGTAGAAAACAGGTTCCTGATTGTTAAATCAGTGGTTGAGTCTCTGCCTCAGACGTTAAGGTCCTATTTCCAGTCCTGTTACTCCATCTGGCGGTGACTGAATAAAGAACGTTACCACAATGTAATTTTAAATCAGGTTCTTCTTGAGGCTTTTAATTTTAAGCCACGGAATTTCACGCAAATGTGGATTGAATTAGTCCTTCGTAGTACATGTAGGAGTGTGTGTTTTCTTGAGTGTGTTTCATGCTCGTGTTTCACCACTGATTGTACTGGGGAGCTCTAGTTCCATGGCTAAAAGGCAAGAAATTAACTTCTTCTACAAGTGCTGCAGAGAAGTTCAGGTTCACTTCAGAATGTTTCATGTCACCATGAACTGTGTGCCAGGAAAACAATTACAATAAAGAAATTAAGCAACTTTTAAAAAAACCCACAAAAGTACAAAAAAAAAATCAGCATAATTAGAATTTTGACTGCTTGCCATGAATTTCGCATTTGGTTCTGTACGAACCAGCAGCAATATATGCACTTCGTTGCTTACTGTATTTTTAATTTTTTCTCTGGGCATTGTGATGCTTCCATATAATCCAGTTCTCTCATTTTAAAACCACTGTGTTGAGGTAAAAAGCATTGTTGGGAGCTACATACCTATATAAACAGATCCTTCCCTGGGTTCTCACAGGAGTGTCCATGAGCCCATTCCTCTTCAGGCTTTCTGGTGCTGCTCCTTTCCTTTGCCTGTCTCTGACCTTACCTCATAAGGATGCTGAATCCACATGGAAAGATGTTTAGCAGGCTGAAGTCAAATGCCAAATTGATCAGGCAGAACTAGGAGTGACAAAAATGTGCTGTTACAAGAACCTGGAGTTTTCTTACATAAAATTTCCTTAGATAAACTGCATGCCTGTTTTCCTCAAGCATCCTACGTCATGATCATCCTATGGGATCTCACACAGGTGGTGGAATTCAGCAGTAACCCACCATAATCATGTGCTCACAGATGACAAAGAAAAAGTACTTATGCTTGAGAAGCAGTTTGGCCATCCTTACAACCTGTCGAAATTAATCAGTTCTTACTTCTGCAGCAGTTCTGAAAGGCACTTTTCTGATATGGAGGGGGGGTGGACTCTCTCCCTTCATGAATTTCTGAATAGCCGAACCCTCAGTGGCTACAGCACTGGGAGAAATTCTTGATACGCACAATTGAAATATACAAACCCCATATAATTCTGTACTTCCTTTCACAGCCTTGATGACTGGAGCTGAGGCAAGAACAGTCACAGAGGCCATGCTGGACTTAGTCATCCCACCCACATGGTCTAGTGTGGCTTCATGAAGCCCAAACAACAATCCCATCAGCATCATGGCATGACCAGAGTACAGTTTTGGTCAGAACAGAAGTAGCTTGTTGCTACAGCTCAGAGGGGCAGCCTCCAGCCAAACGGGGCCCTTAGGTTCATGTAGGCTCGTTCTTCACCAAACTGTGTCAGATAATGAGGGCTGTAGAAAACTGCAGTGAGGAGTGTCCTACAGCAGAATTCGACAGGTCACACAGAATGATCCTAATGACCCACTGTGATTAGGGAATTCAGCTTGGGCCTCTGCTAACTTCCCTCATTGCTGCTGCTCCACCAACATGGATTACAAATGTGTCTTTAAGAAAGCCTTTAGTTGAGTAGGAAACCAAGTTCTTCAGGGCTCAGGCCTGTGACATGGCTTTTGGGAAACAACCCTGAGCTTTGTTCAGTCAGTTACCTGGGATAGAATTAGTTTTACTTTCTAAAGGTTGTTCTTAACACATCTTTCCTGGGTTTCATCAGTCTTCTGTTTTCCTCCTCTTTCTGGCCCCCAGGTTGAGCTCATGCCCTTTTCTCCTTGAGTCCCTCGGGTGAGCTCCACCACAGCTGTTATGCAAGGGAAGAGTCCATTTTAAGCTGAGGTGTGAACACAGGGCATGTCCTTGAGCAGCCTCAAAAGCATCGAAGGGGCACATTTCCATTCTCAGGACAATTGTCAACCTAAGGCTGACTGGATCCTTAAAGGCTTCAGTTCCCACTCACTGACGGCAATATTAACTTTTATTTTCATGCCAGTGGTTTGGAAATGAGCATTAGTCCTTAGTGACAGAAAGCAACTTACAAAAGCAGGATACATTCTTCAAAATACTATTTCTGATCAAGCTAATCTAGGTCTAGTGAGCTGAAGGGCCAGCTGGAGCTCACCTGTAAGATACCTGGGCACATCTGGCTGTAGACATCTCACTGGCAAAAACTGCATTCCTCATGAGAATTACTCAGACGACCCCAAAATCCTGTGAATTTATGAGCACATGTGACAGCCTTTGGGGCCAATAACCATTCCTAGCAGCATTATCAGACACCCCACATCTATTTCAAAGGGAAACAAGATTTTACTGTCTTATTACTGGGAATGGAGCCCCTGGTGGCCTAGTGGTTACGTTGCGGCACCTTCACCGCCGAGGCCAAGGGTTCGATTCCCAGCCAGGGATACTCCCCGGGCAGGTGGAGCTCGTTAGCCCTG
>JAWMRA010000001.1:32067959-32107811 GCA_035584735.1 Pseudotriccus pelzelni | reverse complement strand
AAAAATCCAATGCGCAGGCTGGAAGGTGTAAAGACCTTCCCCGGATCTTTGTTCGCGAAGACTGGCCATTATTATATTACTGGGAATAATTCTAGAACAGCCAAGGTTCTCGAAGATTCCTCTTCATTAAACTTTCATACAGGAAAAGTTAAAGACAGGTACTCTGAGATCAAACTCAGTAGTGTCTTACTGCCAGAAAGGGAAACAGTGTGGTACCGTTTATATGAGCTGGGGACGGGAATAGTGGCTGTCCACAAAGTGAAAGTATTCACAGTGCAAGTACCAGCAGAAAACCATCAGCGTATTCTCAGTTGCCTGATCACTTCTATGCATGCACATGGAACACTGGTTTGTTGCAGCCAAATACTTCAATTAAATAAACCAATGTGTAGACAAGTCATTTTCATTGATTTTAATTTTAAATACTGTTCAGGAGTAATATAAAAGTTCCAGGTTTGTCTTTTCAGACTAATCATTGTTTGGTTCCCCTCCCCCCGAAAATCTTCAGTGAAGTTACTTGATGCATCTTTCAGGTAACACTGTTCAGAAAGAACTTCAAATGACAGAATTTATGCTTATGTTTTCCAAAAGAGAGGGTTTTGTGTCAGACGTCTCTGGAAGTTCTCATACCTAGAAGAAAACAAAAAAAAACCCCAAAAATAACAGCTGCTGTATATAATTTTTTTTTTCTTTAAAGGCTACAAATAATCAGTCTATGCAGAGAACACGATAAATTACATCTACGCCACAGCAGGAAATTAGTAAATCCCAAATCCTCCTTTCCAATTCCATACAAAGAATGTTCACAGATAGACTTGCGTATTTTAACAAGATGTATTTCATTAAAGCAGTATCCCAGAGGAGGCTCATTCAAGCTTAGTAAAATTGTAAGTGAATTTAGACTGAATATTAGGAAAAATTTCTCCACTGAAAGGGTTGTCAAGCACTGGAACAGGTTGCCCGGAGAAAAAGTGGAGTCACCTTCCCTGGCAGTAGCAAAAAGACAAGTAGATGTGGGCTTATGGATATAGCTTAATGGTGAACTGAGCACCATTAGGTGAATGGTTGGACTCGATCTTAGAGGTCTTTTCCAACCTAGGCGATTCTATGATTCCATGAATTAAAAGTGGTTGTTTTGTGCATAACACGTTTTGGGTTAGGAAATCGAAGTTTGGGCAGTTAGAAGTGTGAATCTGAGGCTGCCCATCATCTTAATAATCAGGCCAGGTATCTCAACAGAAGAACCCCAGTGAAAGCAAACCAAGAAAAAATTATGTCATTTAGGGATACACTGTAATACTAGGAAAAAATAGGCAACACCATCGCTTCTGAATCTAGTTCAGCTGTCCCTGTACTACTCCAGCGCTGCTCCATCTAGGATGTGCAGAGCCAGCTTAGCACCTCTCAGTTCCTGGGACAGTGGAGATGAGCTAACAAGCCTGACAGACTCGAGCAGGCTGGCACAGAGACCACAGCTTCCAATTCCGGATTGCTTCCTTGCAGGCTGTGCACCCTGCTCCCAGGGAAGGAAGAGGGGGCTGCAGGCAATTCCACACTCGGGCTGTGCATCCACTTGCCTAGCAGTTCTGTCAGAAACCTTGAGACAATGGAGTCCCCAATCCTTGCCAAGTAATTCTAAATTCCACATTAGCTTATGGTAATGTTTTAGTAAAATCAAATGAGGAAATATAATTCTCTATCACATGATGGAAACGTGTATAAACACATGCTGTCATAATTTTACTTTCCACACTCACAGAAACAAGCAAACCACAAACAAACTGAACATCAGAATTCACTGTTGACCCACAGTGAAACAGGCAAAGTGTACAATTTCTGTGCCTTTCTAAAAGAAAAAAAATTAAGCCTATAGGTTCTGACACATAAAAATTTAAACCCCCCTTTTAATTCCTACAAACCCCAGATGTAAGGAATCAAAAGGTACTGCCAATGAAACAAAGAAAACAAAAAAAAGTTTTCCTACACCTCATAGTTCCTAGCCCAGCTCAAACAAGAAAAGAGACTCTAAAGGGTTTAAACCATTTCAGCCTGATCCAGACTGACTGCTCTCAGAGACCTTATCCATCTTTGTTCACGGAGTGTGTAGTTACTTTCTAAACAAAAGAGATCAAGTTACATTCCCAAAGAAAATATATGGCTTATATTAACTTATTTATGAGATCTGTACTAATGATAAACTGTGTTCATATAGCCTAAGATACTGTAGAGGATAAATAAAGCCAAACTGATAGGAAGGAAATTTTCAGACATCCTAAAGGACTGCCTGCAGTTCATTTTTTATCTCTAGACTACACAGGATATTCCCAGACAATTATTTCTTAAACCAGTCCTCGGAAAACAACACTGTCAGGCAGACTTGTATTTACACTCAAGGATCTTGGTGACAGAACCAGGTCAGCTAAAGAACATGATTTCTACATCTCTCACATATTCTTAAATAATGCAACTATGCTGGAACTGTGTCTAGGAAGAGACTAAATATAACAAGTAAGCACAAATTGACAAGTATCAGTGTGTTCCATCTTCCCACAACTCCAGAGCATTTGCATTATCAGTAACTGAGTGCAAATCCACATATATCAAGGGCAGCACTTCTAGAAGCCCAAAAAATTCGTAGGTTGTATAGCACTCTTCTAATAAAAAAGCTGACAATTAATATAAAAACAGTGGACAGGACCTCTCTGTACTAGAGATAACCGAGAACAAACACCTTTTGAACATTTTTGCTTCATCTCACTGAACAGCAGTGTTCAGTAGTTTGAATAATAGTATTGAACAGCAGTTCAGTACTTAGAAATCAGATGTTTTAATAATGCCTACTAGAGATCATTGCCATTACCATTTCAGAACTACATTTGCCGGAATGAAAGCTTCGGAAGGATTTGGGGTCATCTGTGCCTGAGTAACAGCAAACGAGGAAGCAAAGTTATAGAAGTTATCCAACATCTTCTGAGTGAACTGAAATAAAAAAAAAAAGACATTTTAAGGTAGTTCTTTTTTCATTTTGAACTTTTGTGCAAATGTTTAACAGATACAGAATTCCTATATGAAATAAAATTAGCATTGTCATCTAAAACACAATGGGACAGTGGATAAAGTAGATCCAAGGACATCCATTTTAAATTGATCAAAACGTTTTGATTCTGAGTCTTGCCCTCAGATACATCCAGCATTCATTTTCAGTATCTCTGGTTGCCCTCTCCCTGCTCTATTTCATCCAGCTGGGTTTTTTTTCTTTAAATACTGTTTTCAGAAAAATCTGTGAGGGCCATTGCAAATGACCTGAAGTGGCCACATTATTACCTCATAACTACTGCTCTAATATAAATTGGAGAATCCGAAATATTTAGATGCCATATGCCCCTAACAACTCCAGAAAAGCTCAATTAACTGTACTATACAAAAATAGCTGTTGGTCAACTCCTAGCCATAGTAACTTTCTCCAAGAGACATCACCTATTTGGAGCTATAATGTGTATAAACTGCAGAAGAACATCAGCTACGGTATCAGGATTACTGTTCAATTACCAGTCTACCTCAGCAACCTGAAAGGAAAGTGAGAAGGAAAAAAAGACCTGAAGAAAAGCCTCACCAACTGCTGATATGTTAAAAGATAATGCCAGAGCTGTCAGCGTTAGGGAAATCAAGACCCACCATGCAGGTCTAGCTTGCCTTGAACTGCTGTTAGACGGTCAACTAACTGCCAGAGCTGGTTGTGGATTTCCAGAGGTTCAAACTAACAGGCTGGGTAAAAAAATGGCACAAGTTGTAGCCTAAGGCCTGATCCACAGGGAAAGAACTGCAAAAAAGAAAAATCTTTCTGTGGGGGAGGGCGTGATTCTGTAGTTCTGCAGAGCTGCATCACAAGGATTTCTCAAGGGTCAGTGGTACACCTGGATATCTATTTGTGTCTATGCCCAGCTCTGCCTTGACTTTTAGTAATTTTTGACCATCCCTGCAAGTCTATACACTAGAGTTTCAGCACCCATAAATGCCACTGAGGTTAGCTCAGTTGGTTAAGACTTGGTGGTAATAACACTGAGGTTGTGAGTTCAATCCCCTGTATGAGCCATTCACTTAAGAGCTGGACTTGATGGTCTTTTGGGGTCCCCTTCCAACTCAGAATATTCTGTGATTTTGACCAAACATCCACTGTCTCTTACATGTATTTAGTCATAGCTACTCCTGTTAGGAAGTATCATAAATAATTTTACAGCAGTGACACTGACGCAAATAAATCTGTTGGCCTGATGACAATTGAGCATGCAAATCCCAATTGTTTACAGGAGACAGTTTCTCAGTGTAAGAAAAAGTAGTTTCAAAATATCAAAGCTTCCAGCCAAATGATTTGACATTGATTAGGTTGGTTTCAATCCTACAGCCACCCACAGCAGCTTCTCCTCCCCCCATTAGTCTCAATTCTTAAGACTTTCATAGTACAGAATTTCTGAAAACAGAATGCCCAAGCTACCTCTGTGAATGAGTCTACTGATGACACAGCAGCACTTGCAACAGGAGTCTGCTGGGCCAGGTTCTCCAGCAGTTCCACCGAGATTCCAATCTGGGCCACTGTTGGCGTCTGTGGGAGGTTCATGGCACCAAAGGGATGTTGACTTCCCTTCCCTGAAAGCACCACGGACAGCACACATTAGATTTGGCACACATGTAAAGACTGTGTAACTTAAATCACCGTGATCCTTCTGTAAAAGGTATTCCTCAGCTCCTGTCAGAGAAATCTCCCTACCTCAGAAACACAGAGGAATACCGCACAGGCACAAGTACACACACACACACACACACCAGATGGAACACTGTGACTGAAACGTTTAAAAACCGCAATAGACCATAAGGAAATTTCTAAAAAACGTAAAAACATAACTTGAAAGTTCCCTATGAAGTAAATGGATTCAAGAGGAAATACAATCTGACAGTGAAAGACAGCAGAACCTTTCTCTACAGGAAGCAATCCTTTCATTCACATTTTAGCAATTACAGATAAACAGGAAACATGCAGCGCTGTTCCATAATTGTTTGATTTACTCATTCAAACCCAGCGTCTTGTGAACCTGTTTGTGCTCTGAAGAAGCAGAGAAAACTACTTCAAGATCTCTCTGACTCAGGGAGGGCTGGGCAGCCGCAGGTCTCATTTGAGCTGCTCAAAATCACCAAAAAAGCAAAGGTCAAAGAAACAGCCATGGAACAGAAAGACCTCTGACTCTGCTAGTGCCACAAAGAAAACAATGAACTGGGCAGGAAACCACTCTCAAATTGTCTGCCACTCACACAGGCATCATCTCAGACCCCTGCCCTCACTTCTGACCTTTCTCAACCCATATTTTCAGTTCCAGCTTCAGCCAAGGTCTCTGCAAACAAGGACAGACACTTAGACTCACTTAAATCATGTACTCCTCTGTCAGTACATGTAAAGGAAAATGCACGAGAAAAGTCTATAGGACCACACTAATACTCCACCTGAGTTTATGCAAACACAACAGACAAGTATCCTCTTAACACAGGTGATGTTCCAGTAGCACTCTCTGGTCCCTTACTAGCAGGAGAAAGAAAAGCTAATCAAGAGCTAATCAAGGTCTGTCCTACAACACTACATTGAGCTGCAAGAAAGGCTAACAGAGATCTATCTGACTTGGTTCCACAGTCAAAAACTCATCCAGACCAGTTGAACTGAGGCCCAAGACTGAAGATCTCAGGAACTTGACCATTCTAATGCAGAGACACAAGGCCCTACCAGAAAGAAGCCAACAGGCAAACCATATGGAAAGTACATTCACGAACCCAGAACTCTTTTCAACTGAAGCCAAGTGCTACTCCTCACTCCAGATCCTACAACTGCAATATAGTGCTACATTTACAAGTAAAGCACTTGCTATTAAAATGCTACTTTAACACAAGGCCAGCAAGAAGAGTTATTCTCCTAAAATGCTGTTTAGAACCTCTTAGAAAATATCACTGCTGTATGATCTCAACCTTTACTATTGACAGATGCTTGCTTGATAGAGGTAAAATTTATTTAAATATTAAAAAAGAAAGAAAAAAGCTACCAGAACCCAAATATCACACAAGTTCATTGTTAAAAATCCCAACAACAGGAGAGCTGGTATTAGTTTTACATCTTGTAATATCTTCACCTGAGAAGCTGACATTTACAATAAAAATATAACATCTTCAAGCAACAGGCTCTATTAAATATATCATTTAAAAAGACAGTCATGATCTAAAGAATAAAATACATCCACTCTGTCACTTGGCATGCGCTCCAGTGGAACTACTTCTTTGGAAACATTTCTGCCTAAACCAGTGAAATAAAAGCATCCACTGCCATCCTTACAACAACTGAAATATACTCCACATTTCTGATGCTTGGCTCTTGTGATTAGCATTCCAAACCTTACAAATGCAGAGAACTCAGCACGTTGTTAACTGGTACTGAAATGCAGGCCCAGGTTTTCACAGTCAAACCCTATGTCACAGCAGAGCAACTGCTTGATTCAAAATAGTGAGCTCTCATTACCTTTCAGCCCAGCCACATCAAAAACCTTACCCATGTGTAGGCCTCAAATGCAGACATCATATTAGAGCGTGAAGAGCACCGTGCACATCCCTGCATGCACAGCAAAGTCTGTAATGGAAAAGGCTATCCTGTAACTTCTGTCCCACTTGTCAACATACTTCCATAAGGGTGCAAAATCCATGTCCAAAGTTTGTCTTCTATTTCTACCACACCTTCAGGAACAAGTAAACAACAAAAACCTTTACAATTCCAAGGTAGGGAGTACTTCTAAACCCCTTCTTTATGTGCAAACAAACAAAACTCATTCCACAATAAGAAACTCTGCTACAACCACTGCTCCAGAGGGAGCTGGCAAACAGGGACACAGCTTTGTTCCTCTCAACAGAATGTAGATTTCAAGTGATAATAATGTCTCTCAACGACTCCAGCTCTCTCTTATCCCTCTCTGGGATATCCCTCCCTTTCCACAGTTCTTGTAGACTCCTCCGTCACAAAACTGTTTATGGCCATGGACACAGGCCATGCAGCTTACACTGACCCCACAGACAGAGATAAGCTGTAGACAACAACAGGAATGGCAGAGCTCTCACAGAGATCAAGCACAGCACCGCCTTAAGGCCCTGCAAATGCATCCAACTACACACGGACTTCTTCTGTGAGAGCAGCCCTTTCCCGGAAATGAAAGCTAATCATGCAAAAAGCATCTAAAGATGCTTTTTCCTCCAAAGCTATCTGACAGTGACAGTCTTTCAAGCATGAGAAACATATGGCAAAAGCACCAGTGATATGCTTCGCTGTTTCACTAACCACATGACTTTGGAATATACGAAACCACATCCCCCCGAAACTATCCTACGGTTGCTCTCTCTTCTGAAGAAGGCCCAGATTTCTGAGGAATGTGTACAATCAGAATTCATTTTGCTCTGCAGCTTGTGAGCCCTGAGCTGATACCACACTGCCACATCCAGGACTGATTCAAAAGAAGGCATACTGCCTCATGAAGGAATACATTTTATCACAGGAACCTCAGCGCTTAATTAAACAGAGATTCAAGTTAAAGCTGTAGACTGCACTCAAGCCTACAGAAGATGTGTACTATTTTATCACTGTAACACTTTAAACTGCCTGACAAATCTGTCCCTTTAATATGACAAAGATGTGCTGTCGGAAGATGTTGTCATTTTTATAACATACATAGCAATCCCACCCACCATAAATTCAGGAAAACATACATACACCTTTTTCAGGTAGCACCAGCATCCTCTGATTTGAGTCTGTACCAAAAATACTGGAACATTTGCAAAGCTGCTTTCCAATGATGACACCCTCTATTGGATAATTATATACTGCAACTGCACCTGATTGGGAAACACTAGCTGTCCGAAATCACTGTCAGGCTCTACTCCCTAAAAAACCTGTCTGAGCTAAAAAGAACGCAACCACTTGAAAGCGGAAGCTGAAAGAAAATGCTGCAGGTATGCCTAGACAAATGCCTGAAAACCATGCCAGGGAATTTACAGGATCATTTCTCCTCAGTTTGTTTATGCAGAAGCACAAAAACACATGTCAAACCTGCTCAGAGGAATTTCCAGATCAACACCACGTACAACAGAAGACAAGTGAGAAATTTCACTGGGAACATTAACAGACACACAGACTTCCATGAAGCTGACAGGCTGCTTCCAGTACATCTGCTCAGAACTATCTGAAAACACAGAGCAGGCTGCCTTTTCAAGTAGCTTTCTGTTCAAACCCACCTTCACACATCTACCCCTTATGCATGCAGGAACACACCTGTTTCACCAATTGCTATGTTCTACCAGTCTTACCAGATTTCAGACCAGAAATTTTGAAGATGGCACTTGGCTTCTCATTAGTGACAAACCCCAGCAGCTGCCACACTGCCATCCCACTCTGGTCTGGATAACAAAAATAGACAGATCCTCCCATTCCTTCTGGAAATGGTATAGTTCCCAGCATGAAGACCACTACATGGTTGATATTTTCATAGTCCGGTAAATCAAATACAAATTTGTCTTCAGCCACTTGTTGGGGAGCTGCTTGTACCTAAAGAGAACAAAACCTTTATTAGTATTAATGCAGTTTTCAGCTTGGGCTGTCACTGTGAACTTCCTTTTACAGAAATACACCTAAAGTGGCACATAACAGAAAAGTGAGGAATGTACTAACCTAAAGAGCAAAGAGCCAGATAAAAGTCAAACACAGCAGAAGAACAACTGCAAAAAATATTACTAGAAAGACACAACAGTCTTGTTCTACCTGCACTGAACACATATCCCACCCGGGACTACAGGATCAGAATACCTTCGCTCCCCACGTGCGTAGGAGGAAAGTAGGGTGCAGAAGAGGTTGCCAAGTCAATAAGCAGTGGCTGTTGACCACCTGGCTGACACAACCCCAGGATCATGGAAACCTGTTCACATAGGAAATACAATAGACCTTGAGAAAGGCAGTAGAAGGATGGCTGAATGGCAGAGCAAAAGATACCCTCATCTTTACCCGAGATGCCACATCCTTGCAGCCAAGGCACGATCTAGACTTAAAACTCTTCTTTTAAGCTCCCAGCTTGTCTCTGAGGAGACAACATTAACGGAGGGCATGGCAACCGCCTCCTGGCCAGGAGGCTCTACACCGCAGCTGCCTCTGGGGACGCGGGGCAGGAGCCGGCCGAGGCGCCGGGCGAGCGGCACAAGGGCGGCGCGGTCCCCTGTGCCCGGGGCCGCCAGAACGGGAAGGGCCCTGCGGCAGCTCCACCCCAGCCCCGAGCGGGTTGAGGGCCCCGCCCGGGCCCGAGCAGCGCTCACCAGCCTGCCCGCCACCAGGCAGCCGAACATGGCGGCGGCCGGCGAACCCCTCAGATGCCTCCTCGCCGCTCCCCAGCCTCCATGGGCGACGGGCCCGGGAAGTCAACACGCCCCCGCTGGCCCGGCGCTGCCGAGTCACTTCCGCGGCGCCGCAGCCATAGACTACAACTCCCATGGCGCAAGGCGTGACAGCACACTGGCGGTGCTGGGCGGGGCGGAGCGGGGTATGACGGGAGCTGTAGTTCGCTTCACCGCGGCAATGAACGTGATGGGTGGGAGAAGGCGACATCCCTTCACACAGCTGCAGGTCCCGCAAGCCCCTCCGCTGCCTCCGACTTAAAGCGTGGCCGGGTTCTCTCTGGGGAAAGAGAGTGCTTGGTACCCGGCAATTAAAGTCGGTCTTCCTATCTGGCTGGATCCACAGTGTTTAAATCCAGATAAACCTGGCCAGAGCAATCAGGAACAAGTAAAATCTGCATTCAAATACAAAAGAGAGAGGAAAAAAAAATGGAAAAGTTAATCAGAAAAGCTACGTGATTAGGCACGGTGACATACACCAGGTACACTGAGAGATGCCTGCTATAACTCTGTATCACGCTGCATTGTCAAGAAGCTCAAATGCTATTACAGATACAGTTCACGTTCTGGAGGCTTACACTGAAGAAATGCACTCGCCGTGTGTATTTACTGTGGAACCTGATCCTCAGGGCCATTTCTGTGTTGAGAGGGCTGGGGTTGCTCAGTCTGGAGAAGAAAAGTCTCTGAGGAGACCTTTTAGCAGCCTTGCAACACCTAAAGAGGCTACGTGAAAGCTGGAGAGAGAGTTTTGACAAATGCATGTAGTGACAGGACAAGGGGGAATGGCTTTAAACTGACAGAGAGCAGGTTTAGATTAGATATTAGAAAGAAAATCTTTTATGTCCAGAGAGGCTGTGTCTGGCCCATCCCTGGAAGTGCTCAAGGCCAGGTTGGATGGGGCTTGGAGAAACTTGGTTTAGTGGAAGGTGGTTTTAGTAGAGGGGTTGGACTAGATGATCTTTAAAGGTCCTTTCCAACAAAACAATTCTATGATTCTATGATTCCGGAGTACCTACTTTCAGACTGCGCTTGGTGCTCAGAGCACAACTTTCCTTGACTTCAAACTTATGTTTGTGAGTAAAATGAGTGTGTTTCCTCACCCCAGGGGCTTTGGGCAGGTGGAAATAGGAGTGTTCTCAACAAAGGTATCAGAGAGTCTTTCCCTCTTCTGTTTTAGCTAGGCTTCATTACGATGGATCCACGTTAATGAAATCTAGACATGGCATGAAATCAAGCAGACAAATACAGATAAAATGGTTACAGGCAGCTGATGGCTACAGGCTTCTCTGTCAGTATCAGGTGTTGTATTCTGCCTTTCCAGATTGTGTAGGTTGTCTTTCATCTCTGGGCATGGAAAGTAGGTTTAGTACCAGCTTAGGCAACAGTCCCAGCTCCTGCCTTATTTAGCTCCAAGGTGATTTAGCTGCAAATGTTACCTTACTGTTGGCTTGGACACAAGTGGCCGCTGAAAATTCATTCAAGGCAGAACCAAGAATGGACGGGTTCATCAGCATGAACTGCTGTGGTATTTCTCAACCTTTCCCCTACACCCAAAAATTTAACGTCTTTGTTTTAAATTCCTTCGTGTTCTGGGGAGAGTACACTGCAGCATAAGAGCAAAAGGCTATAGGTATTTCAGGTTATACAAATTAGATATGCACAAGACTGAAGAGAAGAAAATGATGTAAGATACTAGATATAACCCTGGATTCTGCACATCATCTCTTGTATTTTCCTCTGTAATGAATTTTCTCTGTAAAGTTCATTCTTTGAATTTGCAATGCTCTACTTGCATGATCAATAATATGCCTTATTGCTATTTTTCACTGCTGACTGACAATGAACTTTTTGTATAGGAATATATTATGTAGAATTTCTGTGATTATTATGTTTAAATAAAACAAATTTCAAATATTCAATCGTTATCTATCTTCTTTTGACAGGAAATAAAATACTAAGTAAGCAGAGTATAAGCTTGGGAGGGATGAGAAAGGACCCCTCAGGACAGACAGATTGGGTTTCAATCTCTGTTTACAGGGCAGTTCTCTTGCAAGTTAGTGCATTAATTTTTAAACTGCACCCATGCTCTTTTGGCAGAGGGAAGCTCCTATGGTTCATTGCTTGTGGTCTCCTGGGTGTCAGAGCACAGGCTGTCTGGGTTGGAAATAAATAATTCCTCAGTTTGACTGGGAACAGTGTTCTTCACTTCTGTAGAAGCTGTTCATTCAGATCTGGTGTTTACACAAATATTTTAATTTGTTCTTCAATCTTAATCATACCTGTTTTAATATTTCTGTTACAAATCTCTATGAAACCTCTCCGTTTTTGCCATGTCAGTATGCTGCTCTGGGCTCTGAAACCTGTGATTAGACCCATCTCTGTAGGAAATGTCGGGGTCATTCCTGCAGCCAAGCTCACCTTTGGTGGACAGCTTCTCCTGTCCTCAGCCATCCCAGGCCCTGGGCACTGCACCTGTGGCTTATGGCAGATGTCTATCACTGGGGAAGATCCCAGGGTTGCTTTTGTTGCCCCCTTTGCAGTACTAAAGTTTTTAGCAAAACTTGGCTCTGGCTTTCCAAATGCTAAAAACTTAGAAAATACAAAATTAAGACCCCAGTGCCTGCTACCAGATGGAGTAACCAACCTGTGCCTTGCAGTGTGTTTATGTGAGGGAATTATGAGAGCAAGACCTATTAAAAATCCTGATGCCAGCCCATGGTTTTTTGTACAGGCATAATGGAATATATATTTCTGTCTGATTCACCTCTTGAATTCAGCAAGAAGCCCAGGTGTGAGAAGTGTTGAGGCAGTAGTGCAGAACAGCTGAGTCCCAGGCCTCATTTGTGATGTGAACCCTTGCAAGTGAGTTCTCCTCTTGGCAGGTGCTTTTCCAGCTGGCCTCGATGAACTGGAAAGAAAGAAGGTGGTTTTAAGCTTGAGATGTTGCAAATTAGTGGAGGGTGGCCAAGCTCTGCAGTGCAACCACCGAGGCACAACGAGAAATCTGCTAATTAGGCAAGAGCTCAACTCACATTGCCAACTTGCTGCAGACTTCTGAGATTACACCATGTCTAAAATCTCTGCTCAGGGCAACCCCATCTTGCAGGCCTGATCTCAGCAGAGCTCTCAAGCACTCTTGCTTAGGCGTGATTTTTTTTTTATTTTTAATTTAAACCAAATTATTTAGCATTTGCCTAAAACTTGTTGAGCCATTACCCCCAGATTCACTGCAGGAGAGCAGTCAACCCTGCAGCCAGTTCTAACTGTCAGCAGCCAGGAAAGGACTAGATGGATCTGGCCAGAGATGGGTGTCTCTCCCATTCTGGGAAGGTAGTAAAGCTCTTATTGTTGGCTATGTGAGATCAGATCGTATTGAAGAATGGACTCTTGTCCTGTTGCCCCGATTTAACAGGCCTTGGATGTTTCAAGAAATGATTCCACTGTGTAGCTGAGGAATCTCAGACCTCTGCTTCTTGAGAGCTTGGATGAAGCTAGCCAAGAAAAACTTGGGTAGCAGAAGGTAATAGGGCTGAGGATATTTGGGGTAGTGGAAATGTGTGATAGGCAGAATACAGTTATGTAATGGTGCTGAAGGAGCTACCGTGTGGGATAGAGGAGGAACAAGGCTAAATGGAGCATACAGGAATGCGATGTCGAGTGGTTCAGGGTCAGTGACTCTAAGGTCATTTCAGAAAGAGATTTTAATTGTCTTTCTGCTGGGCACTAGCCTGTATTTGTTGTGTTGCTGCTTTCCTTGGTGCTGTTGACCAAGTTCACCCTTTTGAAGCCAGTAAGGATTTTGTTTACAGAAATACGGATCAGCAGAAGATTACCAGACAAATATGCAGAGTTTGCATATTTACTTGGAGACTGGAAAAAAGCGCCAAAGTGCCCGACTTAGCTATGCTCTTTTGTGTATGTTCAAATAACTCTGTAAAGCAATCAAAATCTGGAGACAGTGAACACAGGTTCAATTGGTGGCACTGTTTTATATTAGAAGATTTTAATTGGCATTTTAGTTTTCCATTATTATAACCTTTCCTTGGCTGCTTCTCAACTTTTCCAAATTTTAACTGTTAGGACTAAAGCTCTTTTCAATAAGTGCTTCCATTAGTTTATTTTTTCATATATATAAAAGTTTCAGCCAGAATGTTTCAGTTGTTTCCAAGGCATGGGGCGAAAAATGCAAAGCTTGTTTTGCTCAAGCTAAAAATATAAAATCTGGATGACCTGTTCTTTCAGAAGTCCTAATTCCCTCAAAGTGTAAAAGCAGAGACTTGCAATTTGCTGGCAGGTAGCTTTGAGCTAGAAATGATGCCATGAAAATACGCTCACCTGTATCTAGGTATGAAATGTTTAGAGAATCCCAGTTTGTATGTGCTCAGGAGAAACTTATCAGATCAGCACTCATCAGCACAGATTCCATCCATGCTGAACAGGTCTCACTGTGGGCTGTAGAAGTTCCTCTGTAGCTGCCTTTAGGTTGAGCACCAAGGCAAGAAGAGAGTACTGAACCCTTCTCACCCAACCTAACAACCTGAGGGAAGTGCCTAAATTAAAACCGGAGTTTCCTTCTGTTCTTTCTAGACAGTGCATGTTTAATTTAATTTAAGTGGGAGGGATCCAGTCATTTCTCCAGCTCACAGTGCTGATGTTTAGGTGTGATATAAGATACAAGGGAGGAACACTGAGAATGGGGAAAGCAATAACGGCATGAGGTTACAGCAGAGGACAGGAAGAAGCGAGAATATAATTTACTTTTTTAGTAGTGCTTCTTTTCTGATATTTGGGAAATGGTTTTAAGACCCTCTGGGCAAGTGAAAGAGGTGATCACTGGTCTGGTCATGAGAAAGTGCCTGGCTTATTGACCTTGCATAATCTTTTCTTTGCCAGTGGTAGAGAGGAAATGGGGGTGTGTGCTGTGAATTTTATTTCACCAACCATCAAACTGAAGCCTTTGTCATGACAGTGTTATCTGACAGCACCTGACTATGATTCAGTGAAAGCTTTAGCAGTGAGAGAACAGATTATTTGTAATGATATAGGGGATCATGATATCATGATTGGATTACGTGATATAGGAGATCATGTAATTTCTATCTGCTCCTCAGATGGCTTTTTGGAACTTGAGTTCCATGGAGGCCTTACTAATCTTTGCTACCTTTAAGATCTCTGAATTTTTATGAAGAAAATTATTTTCTCTGTGTTGAGGCTGAATTTACACCTTTTAAGTGAATGACACTTTAGAGCCAGCAGATGGTGGTAAAATACCAGGGTTTAGCCTGCTAAAAAACAACTGTTCATGTCATAACTTGAGACTGGCTCTGGTTGTACCTCTGCTGAAAATCTGCTTCATTCAGTTTCAACCCTAATCGGGATGAAACAGTTAATGAATATATTAATGATATGTAATTAACTGGCAGGCAGCGAACTATGCGTGTAGGATCAAAACTAGTAATGAAACAGATAAACCATAGTGCTAGACCCTTACGGAATGTTAGACATCTTTATGCAAGTAATCCCAAGAAGCATCAGTCTCCTACATGCTGCACACACACAGATACATGTCTGCCTCCCGCCCTTCACCCACTCCAAGGTCTAGGATACAAGCAAACTAACCTTTTTTTGTATGCTATCCCAGTGCTTAACTTTCCATCTGCATTTAGAATTTAAAATCAACTTCACAGCAAAATTATATTTTGTAGGTCACTATGTAAGTATTTTTGGAAGACATTTCTATTTGGTTATGTAAAATCCTCGTAAGTTGCACAACCTCATTAGAGATCTACACTGTCTGTCTCCAAGCATGGCTTTACTTAAACACTTCAAACACCCAAGTCTGGCTTCCCCAAAGTTATTAACATCAGTTTAATTCTGTTTCATCTAAAGTTGCTCTGCCTTCTTCCTGTATGCATGAATAAAAAGAAACTAGCATACAACTGCTTAAGGAAAAAGTTTCGACTGATTTATAGGCATAAGCAAGGCACTTATTCTCCAGACTTGATTGATGAATGTCAATGACAGGTATTGTCCAAGCATAGTTTTCTAGGTCCAGCTCTTCGTGGTCCATAGGTTTGTGTCTTTTGCTCAACTGTACATGTTCATCATTCCTGTTAAAACATTTTGCTTCTTCAGGTTGCCTGCTAAGTGTTCCCCAAACTCTTTGGGGAAAAATTCCTGAATTAGTTTAAACAGATTCAAGGTGCACTCGGATTCAGGATCTGAGCTTGCTGTTTGTGTGTGCTGAATACCTCCCGCAAGGGCAGGTGTAACTAAAAGAAGCACTCACTCTTATTATCATGCCAATAAATTAATGTTACATAATACATGTACCACTATCTTTGCAAGCAGAAATGTGGGATGAGGGGCTGAATCAGAGGCCCTCATGTATGAGCAGCTGGTGAGAAGCAGCAGTACTCTTTTAAAAACTTTGGTTGGAATTTCTTCATGGAGAAGAACCAACATCTGAGATGTTTGCTACTCTAGGCCATCTACCTGAGTTGGTTGTTGAGTGGCTTGAGCTGTTTGATAAGGTAAATGTGAAGGAAGGCAAAGTGATTTGTGTTGTAGGGGCACATTTTCGAACCTTTCAAAAAATTGTTTTATTCAACTTGGAAGAACTTTTTCCTAAGAAGAGAACTTGCTTCTGGAAAATCACTGAGGTAAAAAAGTTTTTCCTTCATGAAGCCTAATCTGCATTCCAGTCAAGCCAAACTGTATTTGGCTGCTGGCAAACACTGTCATTGTACCAGGTGAATGGTGTATTACCAGCTTGGACAGACTAATGCTTCCTACCCAATCCTGGAGAAAGGGCATAAGGCTGAAGGATGGGTAGGAAGTATTACACGTCTGTAGCTGTTGACTTCAGTGAAATGTGGTAGTTTCCATCAGGGGAGGTTATTCTTCATGTTTTCCCAAGCTTCCTTCAGAAAAGCAGTGCTTATGCTTCCGGGAGTTTTGTAATTAACAATCTGCAATACCACAGTGCTCATTAAACAGCTTGGTTTGTATTTGTGTACTGGACACAGGAACAAGCAGCCTGAGTTCTGAATTGCTTTCAGTTTTGCAGCCAAATTGTGCATATCTCCCATGAAGACACTTGGATGACTTTCTAGTTCTTTTTTCTTGTGTTCCAGCCAATCCTACAGAACAGTCCCTCAGAGATCAGTAAACTTAGCTCTGTTTTAAACGGTGGGTCTGTATTTCAAACACAACTAATGTTATTTATGCATTCACATGCATCAGTCCTCTGGAAGAGATGGACAGTCTCACCTAGACAGCATTTATAAACTCCCTTAGGAAGAAGTGATGCTTTCCCCCCCCATCTGACAAATCCCTGTCCTGTCAAAGATGTTGTAATTGATCTTTGTCATTAAATTCGATAATGTCCAAATTTACAGATCTGCCTTGTTTCAGGCTAATGTAGATAAATGAGGTTCATGGTAAAATATTGACTTTTGCTTGGCACCTACACACCTCAGCACTTTATGCGTTTGATTAACATACACGCAAGGCTGTAAAATCAAATAAATGAATGCAAGGAGTAATGTTTTATTCTCTTTAAATGATATATGAGACTTAGCTATTTATAGCAAGGGGTTGGGAGAGAAATGTAAAGCTAAGCCAATTCTAGGAATGCTGATACAGGAGATTCAGTGAAAAATTGATATTCATATGAGGAAACTTCTGTAGGGAAAAGTCAGAACACCATGTAGTGGTGTAAAGCTCATTTGTTCGTGCCTTGATCACAATCTCTACCCAATGCAGCCAAACATTACATAAGAAGCATTTTTTAAAAATAGGGCACATGTTTTTAATGCTCAGTTACTGGAATTCCTTGCTTAGGGACTGTGATAGATCATTTATATGGAAGTCTTTAAAGCAAGATTTTACACTTCTCTGCAGGCAATGCTGCAGCTCAGCTGTGGATGCTGGACTTACTAAAGACGGTTCTCCAGCAGATGATCATTATGCAGCAGTCCAGACGGGACGATTGCGCTGGTGCCTGCATGGACGTGACACACTCAAATTAGAGAAGGCTTATTATGCAAATGCTGTACAAAATTTCAACTGATATTTTAATAATTTAAGGAAGAATGTCCTTAGAGAGATGATTCCCTTGAAAAAAATATTTATGTGTTGGAAGGGAAACTGCTCAGATCTCACTGAGCCCACAGCCAGGGGAGTTTTCAAAACACCTCACTTGAGCACAGGAAAAATACTGACTCATTTCAGACTTATTCCCTCATATGCAAACTATATATGCATAGTGATCCATGCAAATTACAAACAGGCAGATCTTCAAGGGATGTATATTGCAAAAGCTCCAATAAGGAAAAATCTTTACCAAATGAGAAGGATGCTGTGTCTCCAAGAATGTTGCATATGAGCCATTTTTCTCCACAAATAATGAGGACAGTACCATAATAAAAAAAGTGCCACCAACGTAAACACATTGACCATTTGTCTGTTTTCCTTGCTGTCAGCATCGCTGTGGATTTAGACAGCAACCAGAACATCTCATTCAGCTTTCATTTGAAGGGGGGAGGGTTTTTAGCACAGATGCATTGGGAAATGGCTGAATGGGGAACATGAGCAGCACAGTTCTCCCACTAGTGTAATACCAAAGTAGGTCACTATGGGATATTCTGATTTTGGAGTGAAAGTTATTTCATTGCAGATACTTAGCTTGCTCCCAGGACAAAATCAGTTTTCAGGAGTAGAAACTTTTATTTTGGAATAAGGAGTCCATAAGGGGAAATACTGCAGAAAAGCAATTATCCACACATGTGTTTTGGCTGGCCTGTGATTACAGTGTGTCAGAAAACTCAGAAACAAAATGCCATAGCGGCACTACTTCTTTCTACCTCCTTAACTATGGGGCTGCCTTAGCCCTGTGCTCCAGAAAAGCTTTCCTGGACAATATTGTCATACTGCCAATCTCTGAAATGAGGAGTTCCTAGTTAAAATTCCTCTTAGACATCAGACTTTAGAAAAAAGGAAAAAAGTATTTAGAAGGACAAGGTATCCTCCAGAACCCATTTTTTCAGAGAAGCATCTCTGTAATGTCTTCCCCAAAGAGTTCTCTTTTGTGAGAAGTGTTTCTTCTGTGGATTTTGCTGCCTGTCGGATTCCCCAGCTACTACAGAAGGGAAGCGATTTTGCTTTAGTGGGAAAGTACCGTATCTTGAAGTGTCACAGGAGTCAGCATTGTTTTCTCTTCTGAATTTAGGAATGAGATTGCATTACACAAGTGGATCCTGGGAGGTGTCAATTCATTAGCAGGTCAGCCAGAGTCATCTGTGAATCGTGGCGCAACTGCATAGGATCCATCGTGATGACCAAAGGTAGACATCTGCTGAGTCACTGGTAGGCTGGATTACAGCTAATGAAAGGAAATATGTGATTTCACCTGAGCTACTCCAGACACTTGCTACAGGATGCAATACCCCACAAGGATAAAGTGCCTATTTCTTTGCACCTTTACAAAGCTAACCCAGAATGACCAGGTATACAGATCTAAACTGTAGAGATCTACAGTTAAGAGAATTAGGCTGAAGCCTTAGTGTCTTTTAATATCTTTTATACTGTGAATCCATGTCTTTTAATTGCGATCCTCAAAGAGGGATAAAAGAGTGCAAACATGGATCATGTGTTCTCCTAAAGAGATGGGCTTCAGATCGGACATTGAGAGGCTCTGAGAAGGATTATCTTCTATCATGAAAAATGTTTAACAAATCTTGAAAAGTTTTAGAAATTTATCTATGGGAAAAAGAAAAGAGAAAGTCTGACAGTCCTTCACACAGTTTCTTTGTTCCAAGGTCATCATGAATTAATTTGGAGAACCATGGAATAAGTTGTCTATGTCCAATAAATTATGGCAGGTAATTAAGCTATTCATTCTAACTTCAGTGCTTCACTCCAGTGTCCTTGTGGATCACAAAAAAAAAAAAAAAAGCAATAGTGGGTCATTGTTTTGCAATAAAAAACTTGGATAGATAGATCCCTGTAATTTGATAAAGACACTGGTGGAATGTTGTCATGTAATTTTTTTCTGGGAAGAATTACTGTAATTAGTTTAATTATTACTTTTATTTTTTTCCTTGGGAAAGCTCTTCTTCTCAGCTTTTGATTCATTGGCTCTATAGGATAGTATGAATATGTAGCCCTCTAGAACTAATTTTATTTGTGCATTTGTAGATCCATGCTTCTCATCTCCCTATGATCTTTGAGACTTTTACGCATGTAGGACTATTTATGAGATAAATCTGAGTTGTTACCTTCATTTTACAAATGGAAAAGCAAGACATAAAAGAGTTTCCATTGTCATCAGTGAGCTTTGTGTCAGGCTGCAAATGTTCCAGTCAAGATGTCACAAATTTTGTGGCACATTTGGGAAAAGAATGCGTAAAATCTAAACCTCATTGAGTGTACAGAGGATAACACAGGTCATGAGGAAGAATTAAGATGGCAGATTGCACTCAAGCTTGTGCAGCCCATGCCTTCTGTTTTAGATCATCACTGTACTCTACACAGGTGTACAAACAGCTAAAATATTGAGATGCACTCATTTCAACTGGTGCACTATTGCTTGGATCCCTAGCTGTAATAACACCCACCAACATGATAGCAGCCCAGTTTCATAGTGCATAGGCACACGTATCAGGCAGTCTCCCCATCCTCTGGGTTCCCAATGGCTGCCTGTTGCACAACCCGTAGATTTCTAAATCCCTTGGATGCCAATCCACTGCAGTTGCAAAAGGTCTTTCACATGTAGGGACTGTTCTGAGCTGGGATGAAGGCACAGTGCTGGTGATGGAATTTAGCACTGCTCAAATAAAGGAGGGCAGAAAGGCCTTATACCTCCCAGGACTAGGCTTTGTCTGCTCTAAATTTGTTCACTTTAAACTAAAAGAAAAAATACAGAGAAAAAAGGACAAAAAGATCCTAGTGAATAGCATCATCTTCATCATGACCCCATTAAGGTTAATAAAATGTTAAAATGAGGCAGTGCTCACCCACTGTTTTATCTTTACTTCATTGCTTTTTTTCTACTAGCAGTGCATCAATAACCTGCAGTATATTCTAACTGATTGAATAAAAAGTTATATTTAATTGGGAAATCAATGAGCAGGAATAGGGCACTGAGGTCATATAGATTGTATCATCCTGACCAATCTAACTCACTTGCCCTTTGAGCTGGTCTTTCATCATTATATTTCACTTGCCAATTCCTCAACGGTCTTAATTATGGCCACAGCAATTTGTCTTCAAATATCACACTACAGTGAAATCTATGCATCAATAAATACAGCTCAAAAGCAGTTTTCCACACTGCTGGAGAGTTAATTGCTTCTGTGGTTAAAGCAAATGCTGTAATTTTTTACATTTGTGGTGCTTTTCAACATCTTCGAGTGACTGGAGGCCATTCAGGATGGTTAAATTAAAGGAAAACATGTATTTGAATATGAAGATTGGTTCTGAGTAATTTTTGACACTTTATCTGTACAGAACATTCTGCTCTGTGCTGCAGTTGGAGTATGGCTAAGAAATAGCAGAGGACACTTCAAAAAGAATAACTGGCACATTTGGAAGGATCTGCTGGCTGTTCAGTTTTTGCCTGCCTCTTTTAAGCACCAGCTATATGTAGGAAAAGTGGTGAATACCACATCTACAAATTTCGCCCAGTCTAGGAAAACCGGATTTTTCTGTTCAGGAAAGTGCTGTCCTTGTGTTTGCCCTCTGCAAAGCACAGGTTTCTGAATGCCACTTGGAAAGCATAGGGTGCAAGTGAGCCTTAAAAAATTGTTCTGACCAAGAGTAGTGAAGAAGTTCACAGCTATGGAAGACATTGGATGGGCTGGGTGGCATCCTTGCAGGATTTCACTGAGTTACTGCAGCCAACCTTCCAGGTGATTTAGGGCATCTGTGTTCTTACTGTGCTGTTCTTTTCATGCAATATCTGTTGTGCTCTCTGATTCCTAAACCAACGTTGGTTTCTGTGCTGGCAGCTTGCCTGATTTCTGAGTGGCTGTCAGTATTTTTTCCCCCCTTTTAATAGGTAGCCTAAGGCCTTCCTGGAAAATATTCTGGCATCTTTTCTGCCTGATGTTACTTTATAAAAGGTGGATGGGACAGGAGCAGACCTGGGGCCTCTCATACTGTGTTTCGAGTATGCTCTGGGGCACTGACGTCTCCTGAGTTCCTCTAGCAGGAACACCTGCTCAGTTGCTTGGAGAAAAGCATTTCAAGTGCAGCAGTGAGCATGGGTGATTAATTTAACCTGCAGCTCATGAGAGGTTCCAGTCCACATCATACCATGGATGCAAACGGGGAATCACTTTTAGGGCAAAGAACTCAGCAGTGTACTTGAGAGTGAAGAACAGGGCGTTCTTGTTACCTCAATTCATTGCCTCTAGAAAAAGATGCTAATGGTTTGCTTCTGTGGTGGTTTTGAGTATGCCATTTAAGAAACAGGCAAGGAAGTAATGTTGTTCAAAATTCTGGGTTTCTGAACTGCTCAACAGTATTTTCAGCAGTAGTTGTTTGACTGTATATGAATAATTAAACATGCTTTGGTGCTACATTCCAACATCTGTGTTTGGCATTTACATGAGCCAAGGTCAAATCCAAGGTCCTAACCATATTAAAAAAACCCACTGCTTGGTAATTTGCCTTTTCTGTGTCTAAAACTTCAGTCATGCAGCTGAATAACCTCTCCTGACCAAAAATGTAAGGGAAACAGATTGGTCATTGTGAAAAGTTTTGATTTTGATGCTTCATCTTTTTCTGACAAAACCACATTGTTGAGACATTTCTGAGAAGCTATAAATTTTATATCTGAAATATCAGAAGAAATGTGTTATCTTCTGAGGATTATTTTCTGTGCAAGATGTAGCGTGCTCTGAGCTGGTGCTATAAGGGCTCCAGGAGTATCTGATTCTGAAAAACACACGTAGAAATAATCTGTCTTAAAAATATTTCTTCAAATAAAGGTGCTATTTAATGTCTGAGACATGTATTGCAAGAAACTTAGTCTCTGAGCCGAGCAGAGTAGAAGTATTGAATAACTGTGCCATTGGATGCATAAATATCCAGAAGACCAATCAATTATATCTACTTTAGACATAATGGAAATAAAGCTACTATAATTGAACATTATCACAGGCTTTGGTGTTCTTGGCTCGGAGAGCAAATATCTCAGCTTCTGCTTGGAAGATTATCTTGGAAAGCTATCAGCCCACACGGCGGTACTGACAAGACAAATACACTTTAGAAAAACCACAGCACAGTCTCAATGCCTTAGAGTCTATCAGTCCCCAAAGTCTGCCACAAAAATTGACAGCCTCAGGAGAGATTTTGACTTCTACCTTTTCAACATTGGAAAGCCATTTTGTTGAATTTTCTTACATAAAAACAATGTGTTGGACTAACCTCACATTATATTCATGTCCATGTGCATGTCTAAAAAGAATGTTAAAAATAACTTCTTTCTATAGGGGCACTAGTACTGCTGAGTTTCATCCCTGTATGTATTTACAAATTTTGTATGTAAATGTAACTCCATGTATTTACAGTATTTTGTCAAGGATGTAAAGGCCAGTACCTGCATTCTCATGGATAGATTTGGAAGCTCTGAGGGATGAGCATTGCCTCCAAAAAAAACCTCCAAAGAAACATGAAGTCTATCTCTAAATAGACACATAATATCTAATCACTGTACTCATAGATAGGCTTAATGCAGCTTTCCATGGAAAGTGGTGGAGTCCACGCAAAGTTGGGCAGTTCATCAGAACATGCAGGAATAATCATAGAATCACAGAATGATTTGGGTTGGAAGGAAAATTAAAGATCATCTAGTTTCCACCCACCCTGCCATGGGCAGGGACACCTTGCACTAGAACAGCTTGCTCAAAGCCCTACCTAACCTGGCCTTGATGCACATAGTAGTAAATAATGACTTTTATCTAGAATTTCAAGTGTCTTCCAAAGTTGTTCTTTTTTTCCCCATTTTCTGAGTAGTTGTGTCAGTGTTTCCCAACTTTACTGCCCAAAAGGCAACAACTCTGAGACAGCAACACACTGTGTGTTGCCTCCTATATTGAGCATTATGTTCCTGAGGACCTCAAGAAACGGGATCCCACAGCTGCTGGAGGATCTTGTGGTGAGCTTAATCCCAATTCCAGGGATGAGAATTGCTTTGTACGTAAGTAATGTATTTGTTTGTAGGTGTTTTATGAATGGGTAGTTTAAGAGATTGGGGTTAAATGAAAAACCTATTGCTTCTATACAGTGAGAGTGCTAAAAAGAAAATGCAAACCATGTGTTGTGGACCTGTGTCCTCATCTCAAGTCCTACCCCAACGTTCAGAGTTCTGGCTTATACAGGAAAGAAAACAGGTACTCTTTTGTCATGAAAACCCTGCAGTTGGTCTCACCTGCCTCTGCACATATAAATTACTTACTGAAATGCTACATGCTCCTCTTGATCTTTTGTGACAGAGGAAAACATGCATACCACATTTTACTTCTTTGCTTGGTCACAGGATCTTGTGTTCTGTGATGTGTTTTATGGAGCTCTTCAAAGCGGTCAGGTTTGTAGGCTTTGTGCAGATATCGGAGCTATTATCTAGTTTGCTTTGTTTTGCCGATGGGGCTTTGGGTAGATTATCTCCCCTCGTCACATAAACCCTAACTGTACATTTTCTGTGCATGACTGATATGGTGATGATATATCATCCTACAAAAGCTGGAAAAGAGTATTTTGTGATCTTGCCCTGAGCTAACCGACCTTCCTAAAAATGAAGCTTTGCTTTTGTGAATGCTGCTGGAGTGTTTGCTTTGTAAGATAATACTTTTCAAGAGTAACAAGCTCTATAGCTGGGTATTGCAACATTTTCCCTCTACAAAGAATTTGATCTCCTTGAGGAAATAGCAATGGTTAAATGTTCATTTCTTTTACAGAGTGTAGATCTGATTATTCTCCAGTCAATTCAGTGTTTTTCTTGGGATTTTCTCTGTTAGTCACAGGCAGTGAAATAAAGCAAAATTGTGAAAGATATCACTGTAGACAGCTAAAGGACTTTAAGAAAGAGGTCACATTTGTATGCATTGTATCCAGATGTGGTAGGGATTATGCAGATTTCTATCTGCTTTCACATTTAATTAAAGATACTGCTAAAATGTAATGATGGACACACATCCAAATGAACTGAAGTCATGGGGTTTTTAGTTTTTTCTGGGCAAAGATTAAGTAGGCCTACTGTTTCACCAGAATATTTCTTGATCCTATTATGAAGTTCTGGTGCAATTCCATTATGTCCATCTTGACCACCCTGTAGCCACATCAAAATGGTAGTACTTATGCAATAGCTCCAGTGATGTCAATAATGTATACGCTTGCCACAGGTATATAGTAAAGGAGAAACTGGAGTAGCAGAAAAGAGGCATGGCAACACAGAGAGGTTGTAGAGTGGAGAGAGGCACCAAAGGTCTCAAATGATGGTCACAGTCCTGGGGTCATGCTCTGTCCTCTCACAGGGTCTGACAAAACAGTGGTAACCATGAATCACACTCAAGCTTGAGAAGGCAGTACCCAGGTTTTCCCTAAAATAGCTAAGAGGACATCCAGAAAAGAGCAAGCACGAAAGAAAAATGACATTTTGGAGCTGTTTGACTTTATGTTGCATCACAGAATAAAACTATGTCCTGAAAGAAAGAAGCTTGGATGCAGCTGGGATATGTCCTGAGCCTGGAAAACAATTGGCTAGCTTACAGGCAAGAAATTAGGAAGAAAAACCTAGAATACTGTTTGAGGCAAGTAAGCCTCTCCTCGGTTCTATGTGAAGGCTTTATGAGACATCGGCTTTGCATTAAATTTACAGGCCCTTTTTTCCCCACAAAGGTGATGTCTCCCCTGTGAAGCAATTAGCTATTGAGAATCAGTTTGATATTCATCCTTCTGATTCATGCTGCACATTTGTGTTCATTGCAGAAGGCAAGTTATGCCCCTTTTGGAGAGAGCCCTATATAATTTTATAATCATCTGCTGAAAGAATGTAACTCAGTGTAATTTGTGTTGCAAAGCTCCACTACTGTGCAGCACTGGGCTCACTTGCAAAGCTGTCTGCAGGAGAGCTGCTGTGATGGTTGTTCAGCAGTATGAGCTGAATGGCTGCTTCTGGGAGGTAGCCTGATGAGGCTGTGTTGTGTTCAGTGAATAGGGATGCTCACAAGACGTCTCCAGAGGCAGACAGTTGTGCACTGAGATGTTCTAGCACGACACTTTCCAAAAAATAATGTGTGGTGTTTAGCATTTTTCACAACCATAGGCAAAGTAGAGGTGAGTATTTTTATGTTGTGGCAAACCATTCTTTCCCTTCTGAGTGAAATACCCAGAATTCTGCCACTGCTCTGGCTTTGGGCAAATGCAAAGAAGATACTCAGATTAAACATACAGTGGAAGACACATTTGATTAAATGAAAGACAATGTTAATACTGGCCTGGCCAAGGGAATTATTTCTCCCATTGTCTCTAGGTCTGCTATAAGCATTGCTGTCATTGTTCCTCTAAGTAATAAAGATACACACTGCAAATAAAAAAAGACTGTCTTTATAGAGTCTTCACTTTTCTCCTGCTTCTCACTTGGGGAAGAATGTGTAAAACCAGCTAAAGTGACTGACTGTCTGACCCTCCAGCAGGGTCAGCCTGCTAACGCACAGCTTTACAGATGGATACATGTGATCAAATTCTCAGATGTTATGATAAGGTGTACAGTATCACAGGCAGGGGAGGCATCCCAATGCACACAGTGTGATGCAGCATATGGAGATTAGCTCAGTAAGTTAGAGCATGGTGCTGATAATGCCAGGGGCATGGTTTGATCCCTGTACGGGCCATTCATTTAGGAGTTGAGCTTGATGATCCTTGTGGGTCCTTTTCAACTCAGAGTATTCTGGGACTGTGACTGACTTTGGTCCACATTTTTAATTTATATCTTTAGAGTCATATAGTGTAAATCCCTTACCATAATCTTCTGCACCAGCAATTTTCATCTAGATCATCCTGATGCCAATACACTAAATAGAAAAGGTCCATGCACTGAAGTTCCTTGTGAATAGGTTTGCTGTTCAGGCATCTGCATTTCTATTTAGACCATAAAGTAAAAATTTGAAAGCTTTAGGGTGAACAACAGAATGCCTAAATGAGGTAATTTTCACTAGTTTAATTTAATTTTCAGTGCACATAGACATCTTGAAGCAGATGAACAGAGAAGAGAAGAAAGTTTGAAAAAATGCATGTCAGTTCAAATATTAGTGTTAGTGAAATAGCAAATAGAAGAAAAGGCACATGACCTCAAAGAAAACAAGAAAAAAAAAGAAGAGAGGCCCCCACTCAAACCCATGATGCTTTCAGATCTGGTCATCCTTTTCATTGATGGAGTGGATGAAAAAAGCCATCTAGAAGAGTAAGGAAGCATGGCAAAACTATGGAATGGAAGAAGAACAAAAGAAAGTATTCAACAAGAAAGGATACTGAAATGAAGAAAAAGAATAAACCTAGAAAATGATGAGCCTGTACATTCTATAGCACAAGAATTAAAGAGACATCTAATAAAATTTTCAGATGGTGGATTTCAAAACAACATCAGGCATTCTTTTCCACAAAGTGCATGATTAAAATGTGGATGCCATTGCCCCAAGATTCTTTTTGATGCAAAAAGAGTAAAGAATTTTAAAAAGAGATACAAGGAATTAATGCAAAATGGATCCTGCTACATCCCACAACGGTGTGTTGCAAATGGGAAACACTGTTGTAAGAATTTCCTGTTTCACTGAAAGTCTAAGGATTAGTACGAAGTGGAGGAGATATGTCAGTGAGGGACCACTATGGATTTTTCCTGTTTTGTAAAGTCTTTTTCTAAGCATCTGCACTACTTCCAGTGAAAGATCAGTGGTATGACCCTTTATTGCTCATTTGTGTTTCTTAACAGCAATATGCATTCAAAGCAGATCCTCCCTTGCCTCTTATTACAGTCATTGGATTTGATCTGTTTTTTCAGACTCATTCTTTCTAACCCTCAGTGAGGACAGGGAAGCACATGCAGTAGAATTTTCTTATTCATTACATGAGATTGTTAAAGCCCATTGTTTTCTTGAGGATGTAATCGCTTCAATAGTTAGGAAATTAAAAGTGACTCTCAATTCTGAAATGCTTTGGTAAGCTAACATTTGATTTTTGGTTGCAGTGACCATCTTGCTACACTGGTCACTCTCAGAGAGGAGAGACTGAAAGGAATACTCTTTTATGTATTCCAGATGAACTGATTTCTGGAAGGTTACATTTTGGTCCCAAAGGTTAAACTCTCTGCTATATTTCATATATTTGACGACCGTATGCTTTATTTTCTTTAACAGCAAGCTCAATATTGCTGTAATGTCTTCAGATCCTCTTTGATTTTCTATGCATGTTCCTTCTTATTTGTTCCAGTTAGCAATATGTCTCCTAGATAAGAAGCAATGCCATTTAACTCCCAGAAGAATGGGCTTTTCTGGTCTGAAACACTGAAGCTTATTAACTTGAAAGGTACTTAAGCTAACATTCATTTTAGCACATCTCATATTACTTGGCTGGTACATCCTTAATAGAAAATGAACCACATATTCCATCCTAGTATTTTCTTGAGTGCCAGTAAGTCCACATTTCTTTCTACTTATTAATTGTATTTAGCTAATTGACACTGAAAATGCAAAGTGCTTTATGTGGCAGCACAGCTGTATGTACACTTTTTGGATATTGCAGAAAATAATCTCCAATTCTTCTAACTATATGGCTTTAAAGAGGATCTCTTCTTGTACAGTTCTCCCAAATAACTTAAGGTGGGATTCAGCTCTACTCAGTAGGTACCTACACCAAGCTAGTCACCCTGGACTCCCCTTACAGTAACTAAAATGCATGTGTAGCTCATGCTTCTCAGGAACAAACATGGACTTTACTTAGGCTGGAGTGAATTTCCCTCTGAGTATCAAAAGGGTCTGCAATGTGCTTGCACTGTAATGTCTGTGTTTAATCAGCTAAATCTCACCTTTATTTCTTAGTAGTTTGCTTAGAATAACAAAATGTTACAGAATGAATGGTGTCACTGATGGGACGGCATAGCTATACCTCTTAGGACATTGAATCCAGAATGGGTTTGGGAATGGATGGGTTACCGTTCTACTCTGTCTTCAGGCTAAATATCCCTCAGACCTTTTTCTCTCTTCTTGGACTTGGGCTCTTATTATTGTTACCCTCTGCGCTTTGTTCAAAGGTCTAATGAAGTGCAGGGTGAAAATCTGGAGAGAACAGACCAGCTGAAGCTATCGCCATGGGGTATGTTCTCAGGGGATATTTTCCTGCTTGTGTCTCCTACTAGTGTTTCCCTTGCTCATGCTATTTATGCCTTATTTTCAGACTCTGATCCACCACAATGTATAAATTGTTTCTGAAAAACCAAACCATGAATGGTTGTGTGAGCACTGTTGATCGCTCCTTCCTAAGTGGCATGCCTCACCCTGCTGAACAGCAGAATTTCCCTCCTTCCCTCTCCTGGTACATTTCTCCAATTTTCAGGGTCATTTTCAATACTAATCCTGTTGCCCAGTGGACTGGCAGTTTCTTCCATTATAGTGTTGTATACTTATTAAACACTGCCATCCTTCATCCAGGTCTTTAGCAGTGGTGATTACTATAAGACCTAAGGCCAACTTTTGCTGAACAGCACAGCATGTTTCCTGCTTACTGTGCACAAGCCATTTTTTCTGGTCATAGTAGGAACCTTCATTGTACAGAGGCTGAAAATCCAGTTGTGATGGGGATGGCAGTTGTGGTGGTGGCTGGGGGACCAACATCCAAAATCAGTTTGGTCATCCCAGGGAGTAGTTGCTGCACCTGAGCCAAGGCCTTCCCATACGTGTAGGGACCTGTAGATAGTCCTTCCTGTACAACCCTGGTACCAAGTCTAGTCAGATGTTGGTCGTGGAATTCAGAGAAGTTCCTGAAACAAGGTATGAAAATGAAAGTCATGAGATGTTAAAGCCTCAACTGTTTGTTCTAGATTTGATCTTGGGTACAGAAATCATTCTCATTTTGAATATTTCTATTCCACTGAAGCCTGAGAAAAGTCAAGTTATAACATGTAGAAACATTATCCCATTTTGCTTTAGACCCATCTTTTAACAGAAAATATATATTAAATAACGTGTCAAGTAGAAAATATCTCATCATGCATAGGCTAAGGAGGACTTGGAAAATGAGGATTCAGGACCATCCCACAAACTCTGTCTCTGGAATATTCTAACTTGAAGCAAAACAGGATTTTTCTCTACACAGCATGTTTTTTACAAATGTATTTATTTCTAAATAACTTGGGTTATTTTGATGCAATTTTTTGAGCAGATAACCTTCCAATTCAATTTTCTGTAAATCTTTTAGAATACTTTAATGACAAAAAATGTCTTCGCTTGACTGAATTAGTTTAATTCAAAATGATGTAAATTGCCAATTGTAATAATAATTTAAATCAGTAAGTGGACAGCTTAGACTTAAATAATCTATTATAACCTTGTTTTCAATTTATACTTATAATTATTTTACCAAAGATAGCTTAGTCTTTACTGGCAAATGACCATTAAAACTTCTTGATTTGGGAATGAATACATTCACAAATGCAGGGAATCATTTTTCTGCTAACCGAGACAATATTTATATATACCACGTGTGTGTGGGTACAGAGATATATAGCTATACCTATATTAATATATATGTGGGGTTTGGGATGTGTCAGTAAGTAGTAACTTAGCTTGACATATACTCATTCTGATCTTTATGTTTCACATTTTCACTGTCTAAGATGATGAATGATACATTTCCTTTCTACTAGGTGATTAATGTTTTATGTGCAATTTGTGTCAAATTGCATTTAAATGGTAATAAAATTCAATTAAATGCACAGAAACATTTTAATGATTAATTTCATAAAGCTACCTTTAGTGTGGTACATATATCAGAGAAAAAAGTTAATTAAAAATGATTCATATTAAAAACATTATTTAATAAACACGTGAAATATTACCATTAATTAGTTAGCAAACCTTGCTATTTCTTGTCATCATGCTCTTTAAGATTTTAAGTTTGCATTTCTATAAAAATTTAAGCAGTAAAGGTTTATTTCACAGTCACAGAATTATAGAATCATTTTGGTTGGAAAATACCTCTAAGATCAGTGAGTCCAACCATTAACTTAGCACTACCAAGCTTGTTACTAAACAGTGTCCCCAAGTACCACATCTACATGACTTTTAAATACCTGTAGGGATGGTGACCCAACTACTTCTCTGGGCACTCTGTTCCAGTGCTTGAGAACCCTTTTTCTAACCTAAATCTCCCCTGGTACAACTTAAGTACATTACCTCATGTCCTTTCTGTCACTTGTTAACTGGGGGAAAGTCTGACCCCTAACTGGCTACAGCCTTATTCCAAGTAGTTGTAGAGAGAGAGCCTGAGCCTCCTCCTCTCCAGGCTAAACACCCCCAGCTCCCTCAGCTGCTCCTCATCAAACTTGTGCTCCAGACACTCCTGTGGACTTGCTCCAGGACCTCAATGTCTTTCTCGTAGTGATGGGCCCAAATCTGAATATAGGATTTGAGATGTGGCCTCACCAGTGATGAGCAAATTTAATTTAAATGAATTTAATAATATTGGTTTAGACTTTAATAAAGATAGTTATAATTTCAAACAGCTTATTTTAAGGCAAAACACATTTCTCTGAAGAAAAACTGATTTAAATAATAACCAGGTTTAATCTTCTTTAACACACAGACTTCAAGCAAGGGAAAACAACAATTAAAATGAAGAGCATTCATTTAATTTAAGAAGAGCAGCTTCACAGGTCATCAATTTAGGAAAATATAGGAAGAAAACAAAAACACTGCTGAGTGACATTAGACATCAAATGTTCCAGGTTAGACTACTTAATGCAGGACCACCTGACATTTTATTTGATTCTAAAAATAACTATGAGTAATTTTTCTTTAGTCTTGCTGCACCGTGGGGTGGGAAATATATTCATTTTTTTTCAGTGTGAATGAACCTTCTACATCTTTATGGGTAGTTGTCTCCAACTGGATGAGTGGGAAGAGGACACTCAGACCTGCTCACAGCCCCTGGCATGCGCAAGGTTCAGTGTGCACATCTAGTATCTGCCCTGCTTGTATCAATCCAACTTGAATGCCAAGCCAGGAGGATGTGAACAAACCTGGGTTCACCAGCTGGGTAATTAGTTTGATATGAGAAGGACTAAGATGAATGTAACATTTTTGAATGGGAGCTGGTGTGTCCAGCTTGGTTTGGAGTGCAAAAGCAAGCAGGGAAATGGCTGCAAAATTCAATGTAGATTGACTTGCTAGGACTGTTACTCAGGTAAGGAGCAGAGATGGTCCTCCTGGAGCCCTGTGGTTATTTCACATCTGCTTCAGCCAGGCACATCTGCCCCTTGTTTTTAGGCTCCCTATTTGTTTCAGGTCTTCTGAGTCAGCCTGGAGGCAGCTTGGTTGGGTACTGCTGGCCGTGGGATGAGGCAGTGGGTGCATGTCTGTGCAAAAGCTGTACAGATTGCCACCAGTGTAAAGCAGAAACTCAAGAAAACCCAGCACTTCTTCCAGCCTTGACTTAGAAGCAAATTCAAGTGGGGATTTTGCTTGGGACATTTTAAAATCCTGATGTGTGTGTGAGATGGAAAGCAGCATGAAATAGGCGTGTCTGTTGTATAAATGGCCCTCTTATTGATGTAAATGTGGTATGAGCAAGTGGCAGGCATTTGCAGACATTTGCAGGTCACATCTGAATTCATTCTGGTGCTGAAGTAGAGATCTTGGAGCAGATCATCAACAAGACATTTCACAACGTCCTTCCAACTCAACAAAATATTGCACATAAATATTGCCTTTCAGTGAGCATCTTCTTTTGAGTAGGAAGCTGGGAGGTTGATATTTTCATGAACACTCCTTTAAGAAGATAGAAGTATTTCTCAGGAGTAGAAGAAATTACTGCAGGGATGTTTGTAGGAAAACTCAAGGTATTTTTTTTCTACATAGGAAACTTAGGAAAACTTCTTCAAGATATAACTTTTATTAACACAGCTAAACTTCAGTTTCACACTTAGAACCTTATCAAACATTATTTTGGGTCCCAAAAGAGTTACTTTCTGGCTGACATCAAATATACGGTAAATATAAAGTTACCCCAGGAAAGATACAGAGAACTGATTTAATGTGGAATAGTCTAATAATTTGTTTTACCCTAATGTCAGCAAAACAGGAAAAACCCTAAGTACAGGGGAAAACAGTGATCTAGGTGTCTAGCTATTTACTTTGCTTTTATTATCAGGTAGCTAGAAAGGCTGCAGTCAGATTGATACCTGTATTTAATAGGAGGTGTGAAAATGCAACCTCACATCATGCCTGCAAAAGTGAAAATCAGCTTTATAGGGCTTCACTGCAGCCCTGACCAAAACATAGAGGTCGTTTGGACTGTGGCCACCGAGTAAGGCAGAGCAGAGCTTGCTTGTGCTTTAGAGCTAACAGAAACCTAAGGTCTGCCTGTTAGCTGTATTCTTACTTCTTGTTCTAAATAATATTTTGTATCACTCAAAGAAAATAATTGTAAGACCTAGATTTTGGCGCAGAAATATTTCTGGGGATTTAGGTGATGTTGATTGACCTCTTCAGAGCTGCTGATGGATACCTGTTCCCCCTTCTGTCCCCCTGTTTATATTTAAAATGGTGGCAAATGTAACTCCTGGCTCTAACTCTGAACTTAGCAGTGGCAATTTTCTTTAGTTTTCCTTTCTGCACCTTGTTTTCTAATCTAATGGCTGGCTGAATGACATATGGAGCCTTCCAGGTTTTCATCCTGCCTAGCAGACTGGGAAAAAGTCTGTGTATTTCAGTAGTAATCTACTAGAGAAATCTATTGTAGATAAAACAATTATGTCTTTCATTTGTTCTTCTTTTTTTTTCCCTTTGGCTGACATACAGTTCTTTCCAACTCTATAAAGGTGTTTTATTACACTTACTAAAAATGTCAAGGATACTAAACAGCAATGCATAATTTACAACAGACTTTGTAGGCAATGGAGTTCTTACAGCCACAGCTTCCTGTGAATATATTTATTACTATTTTACTACCTGCTGTAGTATCCAGGCTCAACTTCCAGTCTGTTTTGTGAAAAAAACCCAGAAGGCAAGGAGAGATAGGGGCTGCTGCTCAAACAAGTGGGTGATTACTGGACATTTGCCAGTTTACCTAAGATAAATGGTTGTTATTAACCTTGTTGACCACATTGGAGTGCTCTAATTATCCAGAAATGCAGGCAGGAAAACATTAAACTAAAGAAATGTGCTTGAAATAAAGTGTTGGGATGCTGAAAAAAAAAGTCATCCTATTCCAGCAAGATTAAAGTGACCTTGGTTGCTGGTTAAAAAGGAAAGTGAAGACATTTTCCTTCTGTTTTAAAATCTGGGTTCATTTCAGGAGTTGATGTTGGTTCATAATGTAATGCAAGGTTCAGATGTTCAGTAATCATGATGACATAATAATATGTTGATGTCAACTTCACAAAAATGATTTGCATAGGCGCTAACTATTTAATGTATTAAGCATGGGGTTTAAGCAGTCCCTAGGAAAAACTTGCAAAGCTAGGTAAAATAGCTTGAAAGCTGTGTTTATAGGGTAAGGCTTTTGGAGCAATGTTTTAAGTACTTATGCCACACATCCTCTGCGATTTTGGTCAGAAATAGCATTTTTTGTCTCTGTATTGATTTCTGCTGAAGTAACATGCACATTGTCATAATTTTAGCACGTTTGTTCAGAAATGAAATGAGCAAAAGCAACAAGTGTTAATTAGGCCCCGTTTAATTTTAATCTACTCTGACAGTCAATACCTCAATACCTCACGATCTATGTAATAGCCCTTTATTTACCACAGGAAATGTCTTAAATGCTGAAACAGGAGTCAGCCTGAGCAGAGCAATACTGAGAAAATGTGTTCATGTTAGTGGCTACCTGGGCTTGAGGGAGGTCCGAACAAGCCAGCACACTGTTCTTTCACCATGGCTTGCAGTCCTGGCACAATCTCTTGAGTCTAGATGCCTCTTCTGAAACAAGGTTCCAAGATTTGTTTCACAATCCTGTTAGGAGCTGGTTTATCAGAGGAAGGAACAGCACCCACAGTGCAGGTGGCACAGCTGCCAGATGGAGGGAGCACGCTTTCCACTGGCATCATCTTGCAATAGGCTCTGATAATCAGCCAATCTTAAGCAATTAAGTCACTTGTACTGTTTTCATTAGATTTGCTTGAAGAACCCTAAACTACAGTTGGGACCACCTGAATGTATGATGCTAAGTACTTTGGTAAGTGCTGGTATGACTGAAACTCTTGTTTGGAAATGGGAAAGAAAACTAGATGGTATTAATATCCTGGAGGCATTAACTCCTGAACATCAAACTTCTTTCTTCCATGATAAATCCTGCATAGCAAAAATGTGCAAGGCAATCAAGTAAGATGAGCATCTTCTTTCATTTTTTCCTCTCTAGCTAGAGGTAGTAAGATGTGGCTGTTAGCAATCAGAAGAGGCCTGAATCCACTAGCAGAACAGTGGATTTTTCTAAGTGATCCATCTAGATGGGTCTCACCAGTGCTGTATGCTTCTGAAGGCTGCCTTAAAACTGATATGCTCAGTTTAATGCAACTGCATTTCTTCGTGGGACTCCAACAAATACCTGGTTGACTGAGAATAAAATTCCTTCAGAAACTATTACTTCTGTAGACCTGCAACACGGTATTGCCTTGGCTGGTAACAGGCCATAAACTTTGTGCTGAATTTGCGGGACTGCAGGACTGAGGCATGTCAGGTTTGCTTTTTCTGAACTCTTGGTGACCTGCCTGAGCTCTGTTTTACTTGCTGTAGCTGTAACAGCAATTTTTCTAATTGACCAGGTGTCTACGGCTAATTTGTTTTACTTTTGTTTGCCTTTCTATTGTACCTTCATAGTTTTATGGCTTTAACATAATGATGTAGTATAAAGAAGTACAAGCCTGGGAGGAGAGCAGAAAAGTGGAGACACAGGAAGTGGCATAGAGGAACCCAGGCAGGGGATGAGAAGAGTTGGGGTACAGGCTGAAACTGCAGACCCACTGGCTATAAATAAGTCACCCATGATCTGTTGAAAGAAATGGAGACTGGGAGCTGATCAAACCTGGTTTTAAAGGTAGCAAGGAGGACAAAGAGCAAACGTCTAACCTGTGTAAAAGGTATGATATACAGTGAATTTAGGTGTGACATGGAGCTGCAGACAGCTTAAGGAAGGTGTAAAAGCACGTTAATAAAAATATAAAATGGACCCCTAAGTAAATTCATAAATCCCAAATGGATTCTGAAGAGAGGAAGAAGAAACTATCAAGATCATGAAGATCATATTCCTCTCAGTTAAGGAATCCAGACACTGATGGCTTGCCATAACATGCCCTATTCCCACTGTATTGGGTTTAGATGGCCAGGTTTGGGTAGTGGGGGGCCACAGGGGTGGATTCTGTGAGAAGCTGCTGGAAGCTTCCCCCATGTCTGGCAGAGCCAATGCCACATGGCTCCAGGACAGACCTGCTGCTGGGTGAAGCTGAGCACAGGATAGGAATGATTGTAATGCCTCTGTGGTAACATATTTAAGAAGGGAAAAAATGTTATTGCATGCATGTAATTGTGGTCAGAGAAGAGACTTCATGGAGAACTGTTTCGCATTGGAGAGAGCCCATGCTGGAGCACGGGAATGACTCCTCTCCCTGAGCAATGGCAGGATCGTGTGACCAACTCACTGTAACCCTCATTCCCTGTGCTGCTGAGTGGAGCCCAGGAGGAGGGGGGGAAAGTTTTTTTTAAGATTTATTTTACTTCTCATTATCCTGCTCTGATTTTGTTAGCAATAAATTCAATAATATCCCCAAGTTGAGTCTATTTTGCCTGTGATGGTATTTGGCGAGTGATGTCCCCGTGTCCTTATCTCAACTCATGAACCTTTTGTCTCTCCACTGTCCACTTGTGGAGGGCAGTAATAGAGCGGCCTTGGTGGGTGCCTGGCCTCCAGACGGGGTCAACCCACTACACTCACCTCTGGAATGTAACTACCAACATCGTGACCCAGAAGAGCGGGATAAGGGTAAGCATTAGGAAAAGGGATAGAAATTAAGATGTGTATGTATAACAATTGTAATGATATTATTATGATTATGATGGGATTTTTTTTTTTGGCATAGAAGTATTATTTTTTCCTTAATAATTAGATCTGGACTAATAGTGATTAGATGGTTAAGATTTCAGTCATATGAAGAGTAGATTCTTGGCTTTATATGTATCAAGTATGCTTCCTTTTTGCTTATAAACAAAATCTTGAGGATGACAAAACACAACAGGTCTTAGGGTTAGAAGGATAAAGCAGCTGCACTTATACCAAGTGTGTCTGAAACAAAAAGACACACAATGCTTATTAATTCAGACTGGAAAAGAGAGCTAGGAGAATGACATATTTGGAAGTCTATTTTATTTATTTATTTTGGGTAGAACTTTGTATGTTCCCTAGTATCACATGGTGAAACACAATGGACGTTGTGATGGTTTAATGCATATCATAGAATCATGGAATGGTTTGGGTTGGAAGGGATCTTAGAGATCATATAGTATTGACCCCTCTGCAGGGACACCTCCCACTAGACCGGGTTGCTCAGGGCCCCATTGAACCTGAGAGATTTGGGGCACCCACAGCTTCTCTGGGCAACCTGTTCCTGTGCCTCACCATGCTCACAGTAAAGAAGAATTTCTTCCTAATATCCACTTTAAGTCTCTCCTCTTTGCAGTTTAAAGTTGTTCCTCTGTGTCCTAACACTACACACCCTTGTAAGAAGTCCCCTTCCAGCCCTCTTGTAGATCCCCTTTGGGTATTGGAAGGCATACATCATATGGTATGTTAGCTGTGGTCACTCTCCCTTCTCTTCTGCTTAGTCTGGAATTAATATAAAGAAAAACAATTTTATGTAGCTTGTTTTCACTGTGGAATATGACATTATCTACCTTGCACTCACCATAAATTAAGGGCATGTACTTAACTACCCAGACTCACTGGATAAGGAGCAGCTTACACACAAAGTGGGAGATCTGTGTTTTCCTACACACATTCTTGTAGACTAGTAACCAGAAATGCCATGCAGCTGCATGAGGCATATGAATTTCTACACAAGAGGAACCAATCTGTATTCTAACCTATCTACTTATCTGGCTTGAGTCCAGATGCAAATCTAGGCAGTGCTGTAGGAATACTGACAAGTTCAGGCCTTCAATTATGAAGTTAGAACGATTTATTAACAGTTCCTAGAGTCCTATCAGCTCTTTAATGTGCTTGTCTTTCCTCAAAATGGATTTTTTTTTTTTGGGAAGGACAAGCAATGTATTTCTTTTTCTGTAACCTGCTATATTCTTATACAGAAAAGGCTCTCATGTCTCCAAGAGAGGAAGAATAGTGAAGTGTCTTTGGCTCATAAGACATCTTTCACTTCATTCACATTCACTTAATTTCACATGTTCATAAATTAATCAGTCATTTTGCAGAGTGGGCCATGGAAAGGGAAGAACTGAATGTCTCAGGTTGTACAGCAAGTTCTGAGTGGATTCAGGATGAGAACATGGATGCCTTGGATTTTATAAGCATGGTGTTGCCTCTAGGAAGTAGAAGCTAGCTCAAATACAGGTCTGAGGACTTCAAGCAGGATATATGCAAAATTAAAGTACCCAGGTTCAAAGCTCTGACAAAAGCATCTTGCTAAAATCCCTGTGGTATGTTAACTCACAAATCACAGCCCTAGTTGAATTCGAGGTAGTTTGAATTCAGACAATATTGCCCCTTCTTTAGGACAGACTAAGCAGAATGAATCTTTAACTCCATAACTACCTGACAGGGAACTAGGTTTCACACAGGAACTCCACTGGGTCAGGTACATTAAACAAACTCCAAAATACATGCAAAATACTTTTCTATTTGCTTTCTTTTGAAGTGCAACTGCTAAGGATAGCCTACACCTCATGTTGTATTAGGTAGCCAAAGGATTATGCTGAATCAAGGGATTAATGGTCAGTGTACTCTTCAGGTGCATAATCACATGGAGAATGAAAAAAATCTTCTTTAGTATCCTTTACACTGTTGCAGTCCTTTTCTGTCTACCTTCATAGCCCTCTTTCCTTGTTGTCCCTCAAACCCTTGCTCTGCAAAACACAGCCAGACAGCAGTCACCTCCTGAAAGAAAGGATCCCCAGTGTAGTTTTTGGAAGCAATGACTGTAGGTGCCAAGAAAAATCAAGGGCTTGGACCGGACCCCTTCTTATCCTTGGCATTTTCTACTTACCAGCAATGATCTGCCCTTTGTCTGATCAGTAGGGATGACTTTTCTGAGGCACATAAACTCTCTACACTGAATGCTATTTTCTGGAGTTCATAAAACCGCAGTGGGTTTTTTTTTTGTAGTATCCTTTAGGAATCTAACTCAGGTTTCACAACAAGCCATTCAAACTGGACTCTCAGCTGCATTGTATATGTATAAGTCTTACAAGGCATTCATATAGAACAATTGGTGGTGTGCACCTCTGAGAAAAGAGTAAAAATGCAGAATTTTAGAGTATTCTGCTAGCAGTGTTGTGTCAGATATTTTTCTGTATGGTTTTTACTTCTTCCTTTTATTTCCTTTAGTTCATTCTTTCTAAAGTTCATTTCTTCTAAAGATATACATACACAAGAGAAAGTTAGGTTTCCTGTAGCACTGGTGACATTAAAATCTGTCTCGTCCTCTGCCCTCTTCTGACTAATACAAAAAGCATTTGCTGTAACTAGTTTCACATGGTTACTAACAGGTAGTTGTAACAACTGTATGACTGAAAAAATAGTCCCACAACCTATAGGAACACTGTTCCATATTCTTCAAAACAGCATTCTTCCTTTCAGGAAAAATCAACTTTAACTTTGTGATAGCATGATAAAAAATTCACGACTTCCTGCTGCTGGGTTTCAAATGTGAACATGTATGTGTTAGCACTCTTGCCACCAGAGTCTGTGGGCGTCAATGAATTCTGAGTCTGAACCTTCCCTGTTGAAGGGTATCACTCTGGGTGTCAACTACCTATGATAGTTGTTTCACACCGTTTTTTGGTCCTAAATCAAATGAAGCAGCTGCATTTCCAAAGGCCGTTAACTTTCATAGCCGTGGTGGGGGGGGGGGGGGGGGGGGGGGGGGGGGGGGGGGGGGGGGGGGGGGGGGGGGGGGGGGGG